>JAREIS010000357.1:0-538601 GCA_030060385.1 Muscicapa striata striata | reverse complement strand
CCCAGTTCAGCCCCCTGGACAGGTGGAAATGGAGCTGGGGACACCTGAGGTCTGTGCTGGCTGCTCCCCCGGGGTGAAATTTTTTTAAGGCCCCCCCACAGGGGGGCCCCTGGGGGCTCGAGGCTCCCAGGAAGTCACAGCTCTGGGGGTCCGGGTTCCCCTTTTCCTAAATTCCTCCAGGAAAAAGCTCGGGCCCACCTCCCCAGGGGGCTGGGGGAAACCCTTCCCCCAAAATGGCCTTTCAAACGTGTTTTAAAAAAAATTTTTCCAGCCGGGGGTTTGGGGCTTATATTCCCGGGTAAAAAAATTTTTCTTTGTCCCTAAAACCCCCAAGGCCCCCGGGCCCATTTCCCCCAAACTGGGGGGCCCCCAGCCAAAAAGAACCTGGAAAAAGCTTTTTCCCCTCTCAGGGGGGAAAGGATTTTTGGGTGTTCAGGATGCTGTTGGGCCCCCAACACACTTTCTGAAGATCAGCCTGGCTAAATTTTCCCATGGGTGTTTTTCCCCTTAAAACCATCCCAGACAGGGCACTGGGGGGGGGGAAAACCCTCGTAAAAGGCTGTTCGGGGGAAACAAGCCCCGGGAAACCCCCTCCCTGTGGGATAAAAAAGGTTTCCCTTCCTCTTGTGACCCAGCTCTTCTGTGCTGAATAATCCATTGGGAAAGCCAGCAGCATGGGGGGGGAATGGGGATGTCTGGGGCATTTTGTCTCAAAAAAAAAGGCTGGAAATGGACCACTGCCATGCTCAGTCTGTCAAAAAAAGTTCACCCCTTTTTAAATTTTGGGGTCACTGGGTAGAATCAGGAAAAGGAGAAAAAAAAAAACAAAGGCTGGAAAAATCCCTGCTAGTGTGCTGAACTCTATGGTCTTGATCCCACCTCAGGAAAAGCCATTCAGAGAACTGGATCCCCTTGGTTTCATCTATTCCAAATATGAGACAGTCAGGAGCACATTATCTTTTTTATCAGTCAAGCCTCTTTAGTGATTTTGGAAAATCCTGCTGGACAAACGGAGGAGTTAGAAATCATTGTACACCTGGCAACAAGCAGCTGATTCTTGTGATCTCAGAGCTGGCCTGCAGAGCCCGCCTGCCCTGTGATCTCACGCGGCCTCTTGGCAAACAGGAATGGGCTGAATCTTTAATTTTATTTACAGGTTAATTCTAACACATTTTCTTCTAAAGGCCTCAATTTAATCTATTAATGTGACCAATAAAGATATTCACCTCTCTTGTGCATGATCTTCATCCTCTTAGTGATAGCAGGAAGGGAGCCTCAAATGCTGATTCCATGGAAATGTCCCAGAAGTCGTCATTCCATATCTCCTGGCCTAAGCTTGTTTCATCCTGGAGGAGTGGGAATCATCCTCCCAGACTCAAGCAGACCAGGAGCCTCAGAATATCATGGTGTGAAGTTCTGCAGGTGCTTGTGTGGCAGTCCCAGAGGCAATGGAGGCTCCACAAATCACAGGGTGTGGATTCAGATCAGAAGGGACCTTAGTCATCAGTCCCATCTCCCTGTCAGGAGCAGGACACCTTCAGTTCACAGTTCTCAGCCTGTCCAGCCAGCCTTGGACACTTCCAGGATGGGGCAGCCACCCGGCTTCTCTTAGGTAAATTCCTCTGAGTTGAACTCCACTCCTGGGGAGCCAGGGGAGAGGTCAGGAATGGTCTGGACAATTCCTGCATGTCTCTGATGGCACAAACACCACCTCCCATGACCAGTGTCCAGCATGTTTAAGGCTCTAGTTCTCTCTGAGATCTCCTATGACCAGAACAAAGCTGGAAGCACATCAATTACCAGGGAAGTCAACAAACAAGCAGCTCTGGCATTTGAGAAAACTTACATCGGGGAAAAAAGAAACAAAGAAATTCAAGACAAAAATTGGTCAAATTAGGAGTAAGAAGTTTCAGAATATTTTGGGGCAAAGGAAGTCTCGGACAAGGAAGAATTTTCAGAAGAATTGGACAAAGCCCCTGGAAGAAAGGTTCAGATGGAAAAGTTGACCAAGAAATTGACAAAAAAAGGTTAGAACAAGAAAAGGTTCGAACAGGAAAGAGTTCGACAAGGAAAAGGGAGACAAGGAAAGTTTCAAACAAGGAAGATCAGGACAAGGAAGGATTTAAGAAGAGTTCAGGACAAGATAGTTCGGAGAAGAAATTTCCAGATGAAAAGGTTCGGGCAAGAAGTCTTCAGGACAAGGAATGGTTTAGGGAAGGAAAGGCTCAGGACAGGAATGTTTGAACAGTGAAACCTCAAGACAAGAAGAGTTCAGACAGAAAGTTCAGGACAGAATGTTTAGAAAAGAAACTTTCAGGATAAGGAATGGATTCGGACAAGAAATTGAGCAAGAAAAGTTAAGAACAAGAAAAAGTTCAGGACAAAATGTTAGACAAGAAAGTGTCCAGGAAAGAAAGGGTTCAGGACAAGAAGTTTGAACAAAAGAAATTCAGACAAGAAGTTCAGAAAAAGGGAAGAGATTCAGAAGAGAAGAGTTCAGACAAGGAAGTGTCAGAAAAGAAAGTTCAGACAAAAGTTCGACAAGAAGTTCAGGAAGAAAGGTTCAAGGAATGCAAGGACAGAAAAGTCGGACAGAAAAGTTCGACAGGAAAAGTCAGGACAGAAGTCGGACAAGAAAAGTCAGGACAGGAAAGTCGGACAAGAAAGTTAAACAAGAAAAAGTCAGGAAGAAGGATTCGAAGTCAGAAAGAATGGTTCGAGAAAAGTTCAGGACAAGAATGTTCGGCAAGAAAAGTTCAGGACAAGGAATGTTCAGAGAAAGTTCAGGACAGGAAAGTTTCAGACAAGAATAGTTCAGGACAGAAGGTCGGCAAGAAAGTTCAGGACAGAAATTTCTACAAGAAGGATTCAGACAAGGAGAAGGTCAGGACAGGAAAGGTTCAGGACAGAATGTTTAGACAGGAAAGGTTCAGGAGGAAATGTTCAGGACAAGGAAAGGTTCAGGACAGAAAGCTTCTAGCAGAAGATGTTTCAAGGAATGTTCAGACACGGAAAATATCAGGACAGAAAAGGTTAGACAAACAAAGTTGGAAGAGAAATTTCAGGACAGGAATGGTTCGGGAAAGGAAAGGTTCAGGACAGAAGAGGTTCTTGACAAGAAGTTTGAGACAAGGAATGGTTCAGAGCAAAAAGTTTAGGACAAGGAAAGGTTCAGGAAGAAGGTTCAGGACAGGAAAAGAGTTCAGGAAGAAATGTTCAGGACAAGAATGTTCAGGAAGAAGTTCAGACAAGGAAAGAAGTTCAGGAAGAAATGTTCAGGACAAGGAATGGTTCGGGAAGAAGTTTCAGGACAAGAATGGTTCAGGGAAGAAATTTTCAAGACAGTAAAGGTTCGAGACCAGGAAAAGGTTCAGGACAGAAAGGATTCGGAGCAAGAAAGGTTCAGGACAGGAAAGAGTTGAACAAGAAATGTTCAGGACAGGAAAGGTTCTTGCAAGAAAGGTTCAGGACAGGAATGGTTGGCAAGAAATGTTCAGGACGAAGTATTTAGGCAAGAAATGTTCAGGACCGGAATATTTAGGCAAAGGAAGAGTTCAGGACAAACAAGCTTCGAGCAAAGTAAGTTTCAGGACAAGAATGGATTGAGCAAGAAATTTCAGGACAGAAAAGGTTCAGGACAAGAAAAGTTGGAGCAAGAAAGTTTAGGACACGAATGGTTCAAGCACAGAAAGAGTTCAGGACAAGGAAAAGGTTCAGGACAGGAATCTTCGGCAAGAAATGTTCAGGACAAGTAAGGTTCGAGCACAGGAAAAGGTCAGGACAAGGAATTATTCGAGACAAGAAAGGTTCAGGATAAAGGGAGAATCACAAAGAAAAGGTCAGACAGAAACGCAAGAAAAGACAGACAAAAGGAAAAATTTCAGGACAGAAAAGTGGAAGAAGTTCGAAAAAGTTCAGGCAAAGCATCAGACAAAATTGAATGATTCGACAGAAAAGTTGGCAAGAAAGGTTCAGACAGAATGTTCGAGAAAAAGTTCAGGACAGAAATTCGCAGAAGGTTCAGACAAAATGTTGAAGAAAGGTTCAGGACAGAAAGTTCAGACAAGAATGTCAGGACAGAAGTTCAGCAAGAAGGTTCAGGACAAGAAGTTGACAAGAAAGTTAGGACAGAATGGTTCGGCAAGAAAAGGTTCAGGACAAAATAGTTCTATAAAAAGAAAAGGTTCAGGACAAGAATAGTTCTAGCAGAAATTTCAAGAATGTTTCGGACAGAGAAAATTCAGAACAAGAATGATTCGACAAGAGAAAAAGTCAGGACAAGGAAGAGTTGACAAGAAAAGAGTCAGGACAAGAAAGTTCAGAGCAAGAAGATTTAGGACAAGAATGTTCAGCAAGAAAAGGTTCGACAAGAAAAGATTCAGACAAGAAAGAGTTAGACAAGAAAGGTTGACAAGAAAAGTTAGACAAGAAAGGTTGAGACAAGAAAAGAGTTCAGGACAAAATATTGGAGAAAAATTAGGACAAGATGATTCAGGAAGAAATTTTCAGGACAGAAAAGTTGAGCAAGAAAAGAGTTCAGGACAAGAATAGTTCTAGCAAGAAAAAAGTCAGGACAGGAAAAGGTCAGACAGGACAAGTAAGAAAGTCAGGACAAGGAAAAAGGTTCGAGCAAAAACTTTAGAGACAGAATGGTTCTTCAAGAAAAGGTTCAGGACAGGAATGGATTCGGAGCAAAAGAAGTTTCAGGACAAGAATAGTCGAACAAGAAAGTTCAGGACAGAATGGTCGGCAAGAAATGTTCAGGACAAGGAATGGTCGGCAAGAAAAGTTCAGGACAGAAATTTCTAGCAAGAAAAGTTCAGGACAAAAGATCAGACAGGAAAAGAGTTCAGGACAAGGAATGATTGAGCAAGGAAAGAAAGGTTCAGGACAAAGAAAATGTTCGACAAAGTTCAGGAAAGAGTTAGAACAGGACAAAGTTCGAAGCAGGAAGATAGTTCACAAGAAGTTTCAGGACAGGAAGAAATATCAGGACAGGAAAAGGTTAAGACAAGCAAAGAGTTGACGAAGAAAATATTCAGGACAAGAATGGTTCGGAAAGAAAGGTTCAGGACAAGAGAAGGTTCGAATTAGACAGGAAAAGTATTAGAGACAAAAGGAATGGATTCGGACAAAAGTAAAGAATTTGAACAGGAATGGTTAGGAAAGAAGGTTCAGGACAAGGAAGTTAAAGAAGTTCAGGAAGGAAGAAAATTCAGAGACAGGAATGAAGAATGTCGGACAGAAGTCAGAGAAAAGTTCAGGACAAGGAAAAGAGTTCAGAGGAAAGAAAAGTTCAGGACAAGAAAGGTTCGGGAAGAAGTTTAGACAAGGAAAGTTAGAGGAAGAAATAGTTCAGGACAAGGAATGGATTCGAGGAAGAAATTTCAAGAAAATTAAAAGGTTCGGACAGAAAAGAGTTCAGGACAAGAAAAGATTGAGCAAGAAAGGTTCAGGACAAGGAAAAAGAGTTCAGGACAGAAATGTTCAGACAGAAAAGGTTCAGAGCAAGAAAAGGTTCAGGACAAGAATGTTTGACAGAAAAGGTTCAAGTAATTGAGCAAAAGGTTCAGGACAGAAAAGCTTCAGGATTCAAGAATTTGCAGGAAAAATATTCAGGAAAGGAAAAAAGGTTGAACAAGAAAATATTCAGGACAGGAATGGATTGGAAAGGAAGGTTCAGGACAGAAGAGTTCTTACAAGAAAGTTTGAGACAGGATGGATTGGGCAAAAGTTTGAGACAGAATGGTTTGGAAGAAAAGGTTCAGGACAAGGAAAAGGTTGGGAAGAAATTTCAGGACAGAAAAGTTGACAAATTTCAGGACAGAAAGTTGAGAAATTTCAGACAGAATGGTTGGAAAAGTTGGAAATGTTGGAAAAATTTCAGACAGAATGGTTAAGAAATTTCAGACATAATTGCAAAGGTTCAGGACAGAAGTTGCAAAAAGGTTCAGGACAGAAAGTTGAAATTTCAGGACAGAAAGTTCCAAGAAAGTTCAGGACAGAATTTGGCAAGTATTTCAGGACAGAATGTTAGCAAAAATATTCAGACAGAATGTTGGCAGAAATATTCAAACAGAAAAGGTTGAACAAGAAAAGGTTCAGGACAAGATTTTGAAAAATTTCAGGACAGAATGTTGGACAGGTATTCAACAAGGAAAAGTGCAAGAAAGGTTGGACAAGAATGGTTGAACGAAAAAGTCAGACAGATAGGTTCGCAAAATCTCAGGACAGAATGTTGGAAGAAATTTCAGGACAGGAATGGTGGCAAGAAATTTCAGACAGAAAAGGTTGACAAAATGTTCAGGACAGAAAAGGTTCCAAGAAAGGTTCAGGACAGGAATGGTTGGCAGAAATGTTCAGGACCGGAATTTTAGGCAAGGAAGGTTCAGGACAGCAAGCTGGCAAGGTAAGTTTCAGGACAAGAATGGTTGACAAGAAATTTCAGACAGAAAGGTTCAGGACAGAAAAGGTTCGAGCAAGAAAAGGTTAGAACAGAATGTTCAAACAGAAAGAGTTCAGGACAGAAAAGATTGGACAAGAATCTTGAGCAAAAATGTTCAGGACAAAAAGTTCGAACAGGAAAAGCGTCAGGACAAGAATTTTCGAGCAAGAAAAGGTTCAGGACAAACAAAGTTCAGACACGAAAAGTCAGGACAAGGAATTATTGACAGAAAGTCAGGACAGAATTATTGAACAAAATTTCAGGACAAGAATATTGGAGCAAGAAATGTTCAGGACAAGCAAAGGATTGAGCAAAGAAAAGGTTCAGGACAACAAAGTCTGAAGCAGGAAAAAGTCAGGACAAGCAAAGTCGAACACAGAAAAAGTCAGACAAAATTATTGAGCAAGAAAAGTTCAGGACAAGAATTATTGAGCAAAAATTTCAGGACAAGGAAAAGGTTCAGGACAAGAATTTCGGGCAAGAAAGGTTCAGGACACGAATGGTTGACCAGGAAAGGTTCAGGACACGAATGGATTCGACCGGAAAAGGTTCAGGACACGAATGGTTGAAGGAAAAGGTTCAGGACAGGATTGTTCGGAGCAAGGAAAAGTTTCAGGAAGAGTTTAGGCAAGAAAAGGTTCTAGGCAAGATAAAGTTTCAGGATAGGACTTGTTGAGGCGAGAAAGGTTCAGGACAGAAGTTTTGGAAGAGATTCAGGACAGAAATTTCTAGTAGGAAAGTTCAGATATTGCAATGAATAGGTTACAGGACAAAGGATCGAAGAATCAAACGAAGAGAAAAGAAGAATTGCAGAAGCGAAAAGAATTCGGCAGAATTCACAAGAGTCAGACAGAGAGGAAAAGTTGGACAGAAGTGGCAGAAGTTCAGGACAGAATGTTGGCAAGAAGTTCAGGACAAGAAGTTGAAGAAGTTCAGGACAAATCTGACAAGAAAGTTAGGACAGAGATTCGCAAGAAGTCGGACAAAAGTTGACAAGAAGGATTCGGACAGAAGTTGACAAAAGGTTCGGAAGAATGGTTGGCAAGAAAGGTTGGACAAAATTTCTCAAGAAAGGTTAGGACAGGAAATGTTCTTAAAAGGTTCAGGACAAGAAATTCTGCAAGGAAAGATTCAAGAATGTTGCAGGAAAATTTCAGGACAGAATGTTCAGACAAGAAAAGATCAGGACAAGGAAAGTTCGAGACAAAGAAAGTTAGGAGACAAAATGTTCGGAGCAAGAAGAGTTCCTGGACAAGGAAAAGAGTTCGGACAAGAAAAGGATTCGAACAAGAAGGTTCGGACAAGAAGCGTTAGGACAAGAAACGTTCGAGCAAAAGAACGTCGAACAAGAAATTTCAGGACGGAAGAAGGTTGAGCAAAGAAAGGTTCAGGACAGGAAAGGTTCGGGCAAGGAAAGGTTCAGGACAGGAAAGGTTCGGGCAAGGAAATGTTCAGGACAGGAATGGTTCGGGCAAGGAAATGTTCAGGACAGGAAAGGTTCGGGCAAGGAAAAGGTTCAGGACAGGAATGGTTCAGGCAAGGAAAGGTTCAGGACAGGAAAAGGTTGGAAGAAAAGATTCAGGACAGGAAAGGATTCGAGCAAAAAGGTTCAGGACAGAAGGAAAAGGTTGACAGAAAATTTCAGGACAAGAATAGGTTCGGACAGAATGGTTCGAACAAGAAAGTTCAGGACAAGGAATGGTTCGGGCAAGAAAGTTCAGGACAAGGAAAAGATTCGGAGCAGAAAGATTCAGGACAGGAATGGTTCGGGCAAGGAAAGGTTCAGGACAGGAAAGGTTCGGGCAAGGAAAGTTTGAGGACAAGAATGTTGAGCAAGGAAAGGTCAGGACAGGAAAAGGTTGACAAGAAGTGATTCAGGACAGGAAAGTTCAGACAGAAAGGTTCAGGACAGGAAGGTTCAGGACAGAAATGTTCGGGCAGGAAAGGTTCAGGACAGGAATGGTTCAGGACAGGAAGGTTCGGACAAGGAAAGTTCAGGACAGAGAAAGGTTGAAGGCAAAGGAAAGGTTCAGGACAGGAAAGGTTCAGGACAGGAATTTTCGGGCAAGGAAAGGTTCAGGACAGGATTGGTTCGGGCAAGGAAGAAGTTTCAGGAAAGTTTTGGGTAAGGAAAGCTTCTGGCAAGGAAAGGTTCAGGATAGGACTTGTTCGGGCGAGGAAAGGTTCAGGACAGGAATGGTTTTGGGCAGGAAAATTTCAGGACAAGAAAGGTTCTGGTAAGGAAGAAGTTTCAGGAATATTTTGGGCAAGGGAAATCTCGGGCAAGGAAGAATTTTCAGGAAAATTTCGGACAAGGAAAGCTTCTGGGAAGGAAAGGTTCAGGATAGGAAAGGTTCTGGGAAGGAAAGGTTCAGGACAGGAAAGGTTCTGGCAAGGAAGAAGTTTCAGGAATGTTTCAGGGCAAGGAAAATTTCAGGAGAGGAAAGGTTCTGGCAAGGAAATATTTTCAGGAATGTTTCAGGTAGGGATATGTTCAGGCAAGGAAAACCTTCCGGAAAGTTTCGGGCAAGGAATGGTTCTGGCTAGGAAAAGTTCAGGCAGGAAAGGTTCTGGCAAGGAAATGTTCAGGACAGGAATGCTTTGGGCAGGGAAAGGTCCAGGACAGGAATGGTTTGGGCAAGGAAAGGTTCTGGCAAGGAAACTTTTGGGCATGGAAAATGTTTCAGGAAAGGAAAAATTTTCAGGAAAATTTTAGGAAAGGAAAAGTTCAGGCAAGGAAATATTTTAGGAACGTTTTTGGCAAGGACAGCTTCTGGCAAGGAAAGTTTTCAGGATTGGTTTGGGCAAGGAACGGTTCTGGCACGGAAAGTTTTGGGCAAGGAAAACTTTTCAGGGGACTTTCAGGCAAGGAAAAATTTTCAGGAAAGTTTTCGGTAAGGAAAGGTTCAGGCAAGGAAAAATTTCAGGAAAGTTTCAGGCAAGGAAAGTTTCAGGCAAGGAAAATGTTTCAGGAAAATTTCAGGCAAGGAATGGTTCTGGCAAGGAAAATATATCAGGAAAGTTTCAGGTAAGGAAAGGTTCAGGACGGATAAATTTCAGGAAAGTTTCAGGCAGGGAAATGTTCAGGCAAGGTAAGATTCAGGGAAGGAAGGGCTCACCTCCAGTGCATCCCCTTTTTATCTTCCCCCTCCCTTGTTTGGCTGAAAGCCTGGCTTGTTGCTAATCAAAGGGTGATTAGTCATGGTTATCATCTGCACCTGTGCTGTTGCCTTTCACACGGTCAACAAAGCACCTGTGTTTTTGCAAATGGCTGATTGAGTTATTAACCATTAAGAACTCAGTCTCACAGCCACCGAATAGCTTATTCCCTGCCTGTGCACAATTTTTCTTCCAAAACTTGGGAGCTGTACTTAGCACAGCTCCAAAATAAAGTTGAAACTGATCCAGGTGCTTGGAGGTACTCTTGATTCCTTTTCTTAAGCAGTATTTTCTCAGGTCAGAATATTTTTTACCTCATAAAGAAGTGCAGCTACTCTTTCTTCTGTCATGAGAATTATTACGTCCAGGGACACACTTTGCCACTGAGCAAAGTGTCAGAGGTTGTAAGCTTCAAAGCAAAATCACCTACTGGTTTTTGGCTGCTGAAATTTTGTTGAATCACAACTTTGATTATTTTAAGCAGAAGAAAACACAAGCATGAATTCATCATTAAAGTTCCTCTGACACTTCATTTTAATCATCTGATTCTGCAAGTTTCAAAAAATGTGTAGGAATGTTGCTGATATCCCTATGGCAAGTAATGACTTTATGGGACATTAATGCTAGAGTGTAATGCAGTTCCTGGTTCAGAAAATGTATACGTCAAGTGCTTATATAACAAAATTGTTTCTTTTTTTACATAATAATCATATATTTTAAATGCACTTAGAATGTTGTCCTAGTTTGAAGGACAGGTGTCTGCCAATAAAGGCAGAAGCTTCTCTTTAAAGTGGAGAATGTAACCCCCTACTTCCAAATTATTATAATTTTGAAATTAAGTGTCTCTCAGACAAAGATATGGGAATTAAGAATAACAGTTCTTTACTAGGAAAATTAAAATAGAAATACAGTATTACAAAGAACAATCCCAACCCTGACAGAGTCAGAATACAACCTGACACCCCGTCAGTCAGGGTGTTGGAAGCAGTCTGATCAAATGGTGGCTGCAGTCACCCTGCACACTGAATGCCAGCTTCAAACTAGCATGAAATTAATCTAAATAAGATGAACTCTTACTTTCACTTATACTTCTTTAAAATTATTTACCTTTCCTTCTGTGTAAATGAGATCAGATATGTAAAACCCGAGATAAACCTGGAAAGTGAAATGGAGGGGTGGTGTTTAGTTAGATGTGCTATTCACATGCAGGGGGAAAAGGCACACAAGAATGCAACAGAGCAGGGTGAGCAGCAGTTTTGTCAGTGAGATAGTTTCATCAGTTAACCAACAATCCTAAGGATAGGTGACTCACTCTAGATCCTTTTGAGATCATTAAATCTTCCCTGAATGTAGTAGGCACATAGCTCTATGAAGTTTCATTTTAAAAGTCACTCTTAAAATTATGTCAAAAGTAATAATAATTTATATTTTATAAGAGCATCTCATGTTAGGAACTTCACAGAAATGGAATGCTGTCAATCTCTGTCCTGAGAACCTACAAATCACATGCAGCTTGTAGTGCTCAACCAATGCAATTGGAAAATTTGGGCGTGTGGTTTAGGGAATTTGTATATATATATACATATGTTTGCATATTTTCTATTTTTTTAGTGCTGTTGTTGATAAGAATTGCATAAATACTACAGTTTCCCTGCCAATACCTAGCATGTAGATCAGAACCTTTTAATCTACACATGTGAATTGAAAGGGCATTAGCAGATCACAAATTATTTTGGTTTATATTCTGCAGAGACATCCCAGATTTATGTAAATTTCAAACTGCAAATCTCCTCAGAATCTGTCAAATGGAAAAACTACACTATCTGTTTCCAAACAAAAAAAAAAAATCATCATTACTTTGATGGTAGCATGTGCAGTCGTTTCTCATTAATACATTTTAGAAAAGTTTATCTATGAAGTAATTGCAATGGAAATTATCTTAAAATAATCCTAAGATAATAGATTCTTCCTTGTAGTACACAAAAAGATTTTTTTATATCAAGACTATTAGAAGATTTGAGATTAAAATAATGATATGAAAGAAAACACAAATAAATGAAAGAAACTTCTTTGAAATGAGTCTTGAAAGTTTTAGGTGAGCTGTCTTTCTGAGGAAATTGACATCTTTTCTCAGGTTCATTTTCAGCCATGACATTTCTTCAAATTTATTTTTGTAAAATGTCAGTATTGAGATTTGGTCGCTCTGATAAATGATGTGCAAAATGATCTAGGCTAGGACAATAATTTCCTTGTTTAGTCTAAAGTATCCAAAAACTATGAAATTATAACTAGTAGTTATTGACCTTAACAATCTCTATTAATAACAATAAGTAAAAAGAAAACGAGTCACTATTGGTAACAATATTGAGAGAAGAGTGAAATGCAAGACCTCTTTTTGAACTGTTTGTCAGATTTATGAAAAAAATGGAAATTGGACTGAGTGACTCTGTGAAGCAAATAAATGATGACTGAGATGTAAGACATATGGGCAGAACAGACTAGGGTGTTTTGATTAGGTCAATTAAACTAGTGGAGGTAGGGTTAATTAGAAATTAATTTTATTTTAATATTTTTCAATTTTCTTTGGACTTTGTTTTGCAAGGTAATAATTCACCTTTTTTTTGGCCACTGAAGGAGTTTTCAGTTTGAATTAAAGAATTTCATTTTTTTTTCCAGTTAAAAGAATTATACTGTTGCTACGTAGATGAATAAAATGGAAAATGTGACCATTAGTTGAGTTATCTCTCCAAAACTCTATCACAGTGTGCTATAAAGGAAGAGCTCTGTAGCTGATCTCTGTTTAACATTCTAGAATGTACAAGTCTTCCAAAGATCCAGCATCCTGTTCTACATTTACATACTAGCCCCTGTAGATGTTCTGGATACTTTAGGAAAACAAAGTAAATTATTACCTGTGCATCTGCCCCTGATGTTCATTGGCTGTGATGACAGTTTATGTATCTTAGTCACAACTGAACCCTTTTTAATGAATAATAAATTTAAGTATCTTAATCTTGAATGGAATACCAGTTCAATTTCAATTTCTAAAGTATCCATTGCAATTTTGTTTTATTATCTGCTGCTTTGTGTTGAATTGTTCCTAATTATCTGAAAGAGATGACTTTGTTTTAGCTAGAAAACTCCAAAGAAAGATATTTATTTTAATCCTGTTAGTTCATTACTTTTGGTTTTGCTTCCTACATAATTTTCAGGGCTTCACATTCCATCTCTATCCTAATCATCATTTGTGAAAAAATAGCAGGTTTTGCAATTGTTACTCTACATTTCTTTTTTTTTGTTTTGTTTTGTTTTGTTTTGTAAGGTTTTTCACTCTTTTTGGAGGTGAAATTCGTCTCTGCCTTCTGCATGAAAGTCCCAAAGCTGCCTTCTCAGCTTGACTAGTCTGGTTTGTTCTTCACCTTTACTGTCACTGCATTTCATCTGCCTCCAAAAATCTGCTACTGTCTTCACTTTTGCCTCTTTTTGGATTAACACTCTCTATTCTTTCAAATACATTCTAAATATATCTTTCCAGTCATTCTAGAAATAATATCTATGATTTATATACTTGTGTATTGATAAAGTTCTTCTATAAACTCTGACACAGCTTTCTAACAAATAAAGTGGATGATCTGACAATAAAGACCTGATCTCAAAATTTATCTCTGAAATAAAGTTGTAGACTTGTTTTTACAGGCTTGGATCCAAAGCACCCAATTCAGCCTTTATCAAACTGAGTAAAGATGGGCAACCAGCCTTTGTGTAGTGGGAACAGAAATAAGGCTGGGAGAATGGAACTGAGTGCTATGGGAAGAGAACCATTATCCTGCACATCTGCAGTCAAGTGATTTCATTAAAATTTGCTCCTTATTCCTGGTGTTCTACCTCAGCAGGGAAATACTTTGCAGTTTATTAGACTCCTGTTTCTCCTGAGAGACACAGGATATCACAGGGCTTGTCTTTTTAAAGCAGTATCAACATTTCCTCTTGGGAGAAAAGACCATTTTCACTCCCTCAAGTGAGCAGAACTTGAAATCAGTTCTGATTAGTGTCCTCTCTATTTTATCCAGGTTCAATTAGTGAAGTATATTGAACCTGTGAATTACCTGTCATCCAAATCATCATTGTATGTTTACAAAAGCAAATAGTCTATATTATAAGAGTATTATATATGAAAATGGAGCTACTTATTAATAGTTTTTTTAGGTTTGCATCCTAGTGCAAACGTTATCCTGGAAATAAACCAAATGTTTATTTTCCTCTCAGTTTATGCTTTGATTTCCATACCATCACCATCACCCCTTCAAAATGCCACTAGAATACAGAATATTTTATCTGCAGCTTCAGGAGTATTTTGCTGCAGAAAAGTTATGTTGAGCTTATGGGAAAAGAGTAATTTTAAGGTGTCTAGTGGATTTTTTTTTTTTTTCCAGAGTGTCTGTTTTCCAATCTGACTCTCCACATAATATCCACCTCTTCATGGAAGAAGGGGAATAGCATCATGTTTTAAAAGATGTCTGTGTTATGTTTTAAAAGATACAGTGAAACAGTGGCAGTTTAAGGCTTTTAATTTTTTCTTATGGGCAAGGAGCAGGAAGCTACTGAAGCTACCTTTAAAACCCTATTGGCCTGACCACATGAAGTTTCATTTGAATGCTGTGCAGACAAAATTTATGAAAAGACAAGGCAGAAACAAAAAAGGATAAATGGGTGAGTAAATTTAACAGGAAGAAATTGGACACTTGGGAGAGGGCATATGCTTTAGCTTTCTGTTTTTCTGTCTCAATATAGTAAAAAGAACTATTTTTGATTTCTTGAAGCTATTTATGAGACAGGTTTGTCACTCATTTAAGTTGCATTTAATGCCTGAATCTGTTTTTATGTATATGTGAAGCTGACTGCTGTGTTTGTTAACATATTCCATAATCAATGTCCCAATTACTCAATATTGCAATAAACATCATTAACACAAATTGCTAACCTGTGCAGTTCTCAACATCTATCCATGTGTCTGTAGAGTGTAGGGTGGTTCATATGTTCTGTAGCAAGTCAGCTCATTATTGACTGTGAGCAAAAAGTCACGCATTTGTATTTTCCACGATAAGGCTGCAACACTATGTATGCCCTTCTTCATTATTTTATAATAATTTTTTTGTGGGTCCATGGCCACAAAATCAAGCTACTCTTCTCTACTTAAAGAGGGATTGCTAAGCCACCAGATATTTTAAAATCATTTAGGTAACAAAACATGTAAAATAATGCCTACTGGTATTTCAAAACCATGCAGAATCATACATGTCACTGCCTCTTCTATGGAATTGATGCTTAAATTCCTGAAAATTGTAGTAGAATCTTACCTACCTCAAGTACCTAAATTCCTTTGAAAGTCAGGCCTAAGGTTTTTTTTAAATTACATTGCATTACTGTTAATGATTTATAGTGCTGCAAATAATCAAGATGCATACAACTTTTTAATATCATGGGTTTATTTTATTTGCATCACTAATTAAACTAAGAGATAAAGAGGTGCATCAAAGTACCATCAGCAGAATAAATAGATTTTCTTAGAGTATTCTGTATGATAAATACATCTACAGTGTTTTATTACTCTCGGTATATTTAAGAAAATTAACCTTTAACTTTCTAAATAAAATAAATTGATTACTAATTATTTGATTTTTTTAAGTCACATTTTTAGGAAAAGGAAGAACTATAATTTGACAATGTAATATTAACTACAGTAATGATTACTTTTCAGACTGTAATTGTTACTGTGATTTATTACAGCAACATTTTTATTTTTATATTGAAAGATGGACAGTGGAGTATCTACATTTAAAAATCAATTACTCCCCAGTGATGATTAAAAATTCCAACCAATCAGAACACAAATGTGTAGCAGGAATTTAATAACTGGAGCTTTTAACCTCATCCAGTGCCCTAAGCCTGTAGAGGATGTGGAATTTTGGCTTCCTTTAGTCTTTTCTCCTTATTAGAGATAAAAGATTAGGCCTTATACACTATCTCCAAAGAATTCCTCATTACCCTTTTTGATTGTTGTGATATTAGCACACATAATAAGCCACTGACAAAATCTGTGCTAATATTCTTGGGAATGCATAGAGCATATTTGATCACTTTTTGCTACATCAGATTTCAGACTTTACAAGAAATGGACACCAAAATTATGGAACAGTGCTCTGTATTTTAATGGTAATATCTTGTTTTTGTTCAAAATTTTGTTTGGGGGCCGAAGGCAGATACTAAAAATTGCTTTGCAGCAAATTTGACAAGAAATAGATAACTTTCAAAGATACATTTTTCCTAAAATAATATTCAAGTTTTATGTACTCATCAAAATCACCGTAAGCTTAGCAAGATGGGTTTTTTAATCTTTAGCACACATTTTAATGAGAAAAGTAACACATATTTTTGTGTGCTTTATGTGCTGCAGTGATTAATTAAATGCTTAAAGAAAAAGAAAAGTATACAGTACATATTATTTTCTTTCATGGCTTTAAATTCAAGGACCTGTTCCCTGTTTAGGATACAGGTCAAGTTTGATGTTCCTCACCTATCAGAAAGGCAGACAGGATGGTCAGCTTCTCTGGCATACATGAATCCTTCTGGTTGTTTAAATTGGTATTTGCACTGCTCCAGAGCAAAATGGAAATGTTATGTAAGTAATATCAATACTTGCAGATGACACTGTTAGTTGTCATTATTAATATAATTTTCATATTTTCTCCGTAAATGTGTTTCAATTCTCATCAAGATTCCTGCAGTGCACAAAACAGCCATATGCTTCTTGTAAGAAATATTGAATATGTTGTGTGCTTTGCTACAGATGAAAAAAGAACTGAAAAACCAGACATTTGAGTATTTTTTTTCAGCTGAACATTTACCAGTAAAAAATACTTTTCTATTAAATGAAGAAGCATAACACAAAAAAATAATTCAAGTCTATCAAACAGGACAAAAGAAAAACAAGTTGTTTAAAACTCCAATGAAATATAAAGAAAAACTTTAAAAATAATTACTACTTTTAAGTAGCTAATTATTCTGCAGAGACATCTCACTTTCTCATGATTTCTGAAATAGCTTCTACTTTTCTGTCATAGAAGTTTTAATCTGAGAAGGCTACTTCAGGGAATTTTTTTGTGTTCTGAGGGTTTGGTTTGGTTTGGTTTGGTTGGGTTGGGTTGGGTTTGGTTTAGTTTTGGTTGGGGTATTTTTGCTGCTACATATCTTACTGTTCACAGCAAATCAAATTCTGGATTTGTTGAAACTCAAATGCAAAGTTCAGCACTCTGCTGTTCGGCTGTCCCATTGTAAGCTATTCACAAGGTCTGGACTACAGAATCACATCAAGGACAGGATATTTGAAATGTTTCAGATTTTCTCTTTAGTTTTAAAAGCTTCCAAGTTTTTTTAAATAAGTTATTCCATATACTTTTGCATATTGCATATTCCATATTCCTAGAATATTTCATATTCCATGTCAGTGGTTGGTAACAGGGACTAGGTGCATCAGCTTTTCTTGTTGCCTGTGTTATTAACATCTCATTTTATTTTGTGTTTGAGAAAGAACTAAATTTTTTTTTTTTTGGAAATTCTTTGATTTGGAGACATAGATACTATGCATAGATACCATGCTATTATAATAGTACCAGAGATACTAGCCAGTGAATTAAAAAATGCCATTATATATTAACTTATTTGATATAAAGCACCTCATACCTCTTGGTTTGAGACTGTTTAAACTGATAAATCATCTGTCCACATGTCTACATTCAACAGTTGCAGTTGCACTCTTCTTCATTTTGAAGCTAGAACATTTCTAGCTGTGATCTCCATGTGCAGTGATCATTTCCCATATTAATAAGATCTTTAGTAATAAAAGGTTATTTTAAAATGTGATCACAGTTGATAATGAGGCAGTCCTTAATGAGGAAAGGACATGCATGTGAAAAACAATTTTGGCTTAAAGTTGAAACTATTTTGTTAAATATGAGCAAAAGAACACATGGGTTTTCACTGGTATTACCCTAACTGTTAGCACAATTGTTTAGATTATTAACAGTGTTCCTGCTTATCTACTTCTTATCTATCACTTCTAGTGATGTGTCAGCTACCATCTCTAAGCCAAAAGAGCAGGACAAATTCACTGGATTCAGGCCACTCCAGACCATTCATTCATGTAGTGCACACAAATCCTGTAAAGCAATAATTACTTGTACTCTTACCTTCTCTGAGTCCGTGAATAATTGAGATGAATCCTGCATCACACATTTACCAGATAAAGTGTGATTACAAAAAGGCACCTTGCCATGCAATAATACTTACATAGGCCATGTTTTTTTCCTGAATTCCATATGTAACCATATGTTGTCCTGTTGAACCATAAGGTTATTACAAATTTGTTCCCAGTGTCATCTACATCCTGGCTTCTCTTCAAGTACTGATCCCGAGTATCTAGATATTTAGTATTTCATTGACTTTTACTTCTAAATTGTACTGACACATACTTTTCTGTTGAAGCATTGCTAACTAAATCACAGCAATATAGATAATTCAAGAAAAACTGAGAAAAGAAGAAGTGAAAGAAAAAACCCACTAGTATCAATATTTTGTATTTTGATAGATGGACTGTGTTTATATTTGATAAAAATCTGTATTTGGTAGAGTTATTGTATATTCAATTTATGTCAGTATACTTCATGGATAAAAATATTTCTCAACAGAAAGAAGCAAGAAATTCTATTTTCAGGGCTAAATGTCTTTCTGGGGTCATATATTTTTTAAATGTAAAACATTTTTGCAGTAAAATTGAAAATCTTTCTGAGAAAATATATTTTAACACTTAATTTTCTTCTCTTTCTTCCCCAACTGACAATGCCACCTTTGGACCTACACCTTGAAGAGTAAGTTTGTCCTCTACAATCTTAACAAATAGGGGGTTTTTTTGAGTTAGATAATCATTATTTAAATTTTATCAATGTTTCCAAACCTAATACGGATGTCTTTCTAGTGGCATGTAAAAAAGTCCAGAACCATTTGGCTTCCTTTCATTCTGTAGCCCGGCAGGAAGCTATTACAAGTTATGATATCATATAACCCCAGAAAGTACAGGTTAATTGTGAGATCTGGCTTTAAGACCCTAAGACATTATTGTAGCTTTGCTCTTCTGAACTCCATTTTAGTGATATATTTTTTAACAAACTTTGTTTTTTTTGTTTTGGCACAATATGAGAGTTTAGATGGCAAAATTTATAGCGGATTAATTGCACATGAAATAGAAAACAAGTTTAAAAGTTAGGTGTTACATTGTGATTTGAATAAATAAATAGTTACTGGTTATTTTTAAATTAACAGAAATTTCTTGTAGCACAATACAAAGAGAGTTATGGAATGCTTTCTCAGGAATATCTTATACCTCAGGATGAGCTTAGACAATAGGTTCTGCTAGAAAAATGGCAGAATGGATTAGATTATTCCTGCTTTAAAAGAAACAGACTGTGGACTCAGCTCATTTCAATACTTTCAATGATTACAGCATAGGTTGACAGTAAGCTGCATTTCATTCAGCTGTGGCTGATCTATTTAAAAAAGGAGGCTATATGAATAAACCTAATCTTTTTCATGCCAATAATGTAGCATGTCCTTTGCAACTTACTACTTTGTTAAAATTCATAAGCTCCATTTCACAAAGAAGTTCCCTAGTCTTTTTACACCTAAGCACAGCAGGAATACAACTAGGAAAAACACCTAATATGATTACCTGTAACAGCCAATTTTAGGTTAAATAGATATTTAAATTCCACCAAATATTTATACTCTCACTTAACTTTCTGCTAAATTATTGTATTAAATTACTAGCCTACTAAAGATAAGAGGACACAGTTATTTAATTAACTGGGACTCTGTGAAGATTTGAAGACCAGACAACTGCAATTTCTGAACTACAATTTTGGTTTTTATCTTTATGATTATTAATTTCTAAAGTAAACAGATGGAAATTATAGCACATTCATGTTGGCTCATTCTGACTGACTCAAAGAGAGCTCTACCTATATGAAAAAAGCCTTACCTCTATGAACTACACTCCTGTTCACAGGCAGGAATGGTAATTCTACCAAACACTGTGAATATATTAATTTTGTACATTGTGAAAAAAACAACCTTTTTTTTTTTTATTATTTTAAAAAGATCCCATGGGAATTACATGTGCTATTTCTCAGGCTTTTTTTCATCCCTCTTTCTAAAAGTGGCACTCTTCTCTTGATGTATTTTGAAAAAGAGTTAGCTATTTAATTTACCTACTCCTGGAAATCCAAAATATATCTTCTAAGATTCAGAATAATTGTATAGATGTGTAGCTTAATCAACATTTGATCAAAATACGTAAATCCAATCTGTCAGGAAAAAAAGATATATATATAAATAAATAAGTTTTTCAAATGTTCATCTTTACTGTTAAACAACTTCCATTCACTGTCTTTTTTAAAATGTAAGGATAAAAAAAATAAAGGACATGAAAGATAAACTAAGAGAAAGCATGAAAATATTTTGTATAAAGTTTGCTTATGTCATTCCAGAAAAATCTTGTTGAATATTCAGAGGGAATTTTAAATTTAAAGCTTGCAATAAACAAAAATCTTCATGGGAAGTAAGGAAATTATGTCTAATGGTATGTGAAAACATGTTTAAACAAAAGAAGTATTGTGTTACATTGGATAACAGTAATGTTTGACACAAAATAGGTTTTAAGAACAAAGAGATTCACCTTTTATTATATCTTTCAAGGTTATATACTCATAAGAAACAATTATCATATCATTACCCTTGTACTATAAAACTAATTTTCTCTTTTAACACTGATGTGAACACACTTAGTTGATTGAAAAGGATGGAGAAAATCCATGCATAATTTTCTTTAATGGGTTGAGTCTAGTGAGAGTCTACCTTTCACAAAAAGTAATAAAGGCTGAAATGAAGGCACAAAATTTTTATGTTTTTAGTGCTGATCCATGCTGTGACTAACACCATACAAGCATGTTGAAGAGATCTGTCATAGTTTAATTGAAATGTTTTCTTATATTTTAACAATTTCAGATAATTACATATTAAAAAAACCTGGTTTTGTCATATGCTATTTGAATACTGCTTTCTCCTCCCTGCCCCAACAGACTTTCAAACCTCAACTGTTTCATATTTGTTTTCATAGATAATAGATTCAGAAAGCAAGCTGTTTTGAGAGGCACCCTTTTTGAGCATCTATTTCAGTAGGAATCAGGTAGATATTAGTCATTTTAAGGAAACCACAATTAAAGGAGGTGAATACACAAAAGAACAGTGAAGTTCTGGAGCATGTTGAACAAACAGAGGGAATATTTTCATGCTCACCAGCATAGCTCAGAGCTGTTTCTTGGTGCCTGCCTGCCTGGATGAACCTGCAGGTGACACATCAGTGCTCCTCATGGGGTGAGCAGGGAGAGTCAGGTACCTCAAAGAGAGATTTTAAAAATATCATGTTAAACAGGAATTAAGTTAGAAGGCTAACAAGTCTTTCTTATGTCTCACCAAAGGAGAATGACCTTCATTTCTATTCTTTTCACTAAGAAATGTTGATGTATTCACTGCAGGACCTGTTTCCCATGCTCAGACAAAGACATTAGTAACCAATTAATTGGTTACTAATTCTTCCAACTAAGTGAAAGTGCTGGTTACTGAAACAAAGTCATATTGTCTTTGGCACTTCTCTTTAGCCTAGTCAATCTTTAGGAATTCCATGACCAGGGATCAATTTTTGTAGGAGGGCTCAGTGTGTCTAAAACAGTCTTTAGGTGTAGGCCTGTGAGGAAGATACTCTCCAGAGACTTAAAATGATATTTTGGTCATTTCTATAAAACCATCTGGCATCTACCTGGAATTTAGTGTAGAAAGGGGGAATAACTTTAAGGAAAAAGGAAGATATTGCACAAGAGGAACATATAACTTGCTGAAAATACTCAGCATGAAATGGAGTTCATGTTGCTCTTCCATGACTAAAGCTGGCAGTGCCAGGCCAACAAGATATTTGAATCTGTGTGACTTTATTGTACAGAAAATGTAGCAAGACAGAACACAAACTCAGGTGCCAATTTTTTTATACAATAACTGTAGACTATTTTGGAGACGATGTTTTTACTCAATCACTTAAATAATTTTAGAAAACTATCATCATAACGATTTGTCCAAAGTCACATGAAATGGTTTTGAAAGCATAGGGGACAGAACATCTGTAGCTAAACCTCTCTAAGCACCTTACACCCCTTTCCTTTGCTCACTCCTTGCCTGGTGATGAGGTAAGCTGTAGGCTCTGCTCTGGAGCAACTTGCTGCCAGCTCTTGCTTCTCTCAGATGACTCCTCACTCCTGTGGGTTTGCACAAACCATTGTAGAGACTGGTGAATAAATATCATTCAGCTATTTGTTTATAGTGTACCCAAACAAATAGAATGGCATATTCTTCTAGTTTAAATAAATAAATAAATAAATAAATATATTTAATGTCTATCAGATTTCTTCCCTGCCTCACCACCCTTACAAAAGTAATTTGGGAACACTTCAAAAGAGAACTATCAGAACACAATACTGCAAAAATTGCTCATTATTCAAATTCAGTTGGAATTTTTCAAATAAACATTTTAGAATTTTGAAAAGTCTTCTTTTTTAGATTAATTTAAGTAATTTCAGTTGACCTGAGGCTATTGTTCAGAAAATAAGCAACTCTTCAGAAACATCTTGCTCAGCTATCTGCCAGCTGCATCGTCTTGAGGTTTCAAGCAGCTCCCTGTTTTCTGTCATTGTGAAGAAGGGGGAAATGAAAGGAAAAGAGATGACAGATTTATCATTATTTCTTGTGTATAATTTATCATTGTCAAGAAAACTCTTGCCTGGAAAAAAAAAAAAAAAGGGTTAATTCAGTACCTGCTAGAACCCCTGTTTTGTTTACTTTCTCATTCTCAGGTGCCATTGCTGTTTTACTCACCACCACCTATAATGCAGAAGGTCATGCCAGAAGCATTGGCATGAAATGAGTCTGTAACAAGAGAAACTGCAGTGTCAGGGGGCCACAGCAAAAGGTGACAACACAAGTAGCATTTCTAAGTATCTTATGCACGGGCAACTATGGTTCAAACCGAAATGATTCCTCTCAAATTATATTACACTTATACATTCATTAGCTTTATTTGGGGTTTTCAGTTGTTTTTTGGCTTTGTTGTTATGGTTGTTGTTTTGGTTTGGGGGGGTATTATTTATTTTCTTTCATTTTGTTTGTTTTTTTTTTTTGTTTTGTTGGGTTTTTTTTAATAGCAGTTTTCAATATAAAATCTTTATCTACTGGAAGCATTTAGTGGGAAAACACTAGGCTACACTTTTTATCTAAGTGCAGTCTAGTCCACCTATCTTCTCAATGTTTTAATTCCTAACAGCTGGTGTTATTTAGTCTGACAAATGAAACACTTCAGAGAGTTTCTCAATTGTTGCAATTAAACACAGGAAATGGCAAGATAAATAAAGGAATCAAGGGATCAATAAAGCATTATTATTTTAATGACAATCTCAGAAGCCCAGATCAAAAAGTGCTAGCTTATAAAGTACAGGAAATCTGAACAAGCACACAGTGGTCTCTGATGAAACTCTTGAGTAATGATCTGAACAATCTGAACAAAATTCAGGTGCTTTGCTAAAACGGAGCTCTTTGTTTCTGAAATTAACAAAATGGACTTCTGGGGAAATTTCATAAATGAAGATCATAGAACCATGGAAAGTTTGGGTTGGAAAAGACCTTAAATATAATCTCTTTCAAACCCCATTGCTGTAGGTAAGGTACCTTTCACTAGGCCAGGTTGCTAATAGTTGTTAAAGATGCTGATAAAGGTGTGAGGGGTGGAAAATGATACAGGAATCAGAACTGAAAGAGAAGATAGGCAACAAAACCTGATATTAATGTAGGGAGAGGTAGCTCCAGTGACAGAGGATACCAAACACCAACTCATTTTTTATGAGGTATGTGGAGTTATTGCTTGTGAGGGGAAATACAAAGCTGAAGCCACCTTGAGTCACATTGTGCTCTCCTTGAAAAACAAGGAGTCTACCAAATCAGAGAGGCTCCTCTAGTGTTGAATGCAACAAATATCTTAGTGAGATGATTATGGGCTGTGACAGAGAGCAGGACAAGGACACAGGGCACACCACCTAATCTAGTGCAGTATTACGGCTGAGGGGCTGTTTGTTTTAATTGTTTTCTCTTTGTGGATCTTGTGATGCATCCTCTAGTATCTATAGTTTTCTCTCCAGTCTCTACCTCTTTATACTTTACTCTTTCTGCGCCTGTGACTCAGCCAGAAGAACTGAAAATGTTATGTCAGAACTGGCCTGTTAAAGAATATGATGGATAATATGAATATTGGTGCAATTCTTAAGATAGATTTGTACTTTTCTATCCTCCATTACTGTTCTGGCAGAAACTGATTTATTTGGTCAGCTGTTCTCTATTCGTTGGGCATAATTTTTTAAGTCTTAAAACTATGGTAATTATAAGAGATACATATTTGGCAATACTTACAGGTTGTGACTTGAAACTGATAGCAAAAGTGTTTGCCTTATGAGAGTCAATAATTTTTCTCTGTGTTGCAGAAACACCTTGGCAACTTAGAGATTTATAAAAATTGTGATGCATTTGTATTACTGATACTGGTGCCCTTCAGATGAACTGGCAGTATGCTTATATTTTTACAAAAAGAAGTGTAACAATAGATGTGTTCTGCAGAATGTGATACATATTTAATATTTTTCTTCAGGATTAGTATTTCCTTTTAATTTCTTTAAGAACAGCCAAATGAGGTCAAATTCTTTAAAAACTATCTTAATAACTCCAGCAGGATTTTTAGTGAGAACTTTAGACATTGTGAAGGAAGTGCATCTTAAGCTAGCAGAAATACCATTGTAATCAATATAGTTAGTTCATAAGCTCTGTTTGTGGGTTTAAAATACAAATATGCTTAATGTTAAAATTATCTTTTACAAAGCAGGGAGATCAAAGGCCATCCAGTGCCTTTGTGGGTGTGCTGGTGAGCAGAGAGCAGTTCAGAAGGGAGAATAGATGAGAAACTTGGCAAAAAAACATTATAAAAAAGTAATGCTGTGATAAGGGACTGAAGCTAAAGGGTAGGAGTGAAGGTAGATTAAGGCAGGAAACAGCAGGGAATAAGAGGATTATTTAAGAGGAAGCATCAGTCTGCACAAAGTGAAATCTTGAATGGGAGATTTAGGGTGCATGATATGAAAATGTCCAAAGCATCAATTATGAAGAGTACACAGAGTAAGGCTGGCTGAGGAGGAGATGCTGGTTTTGTATTGTGGATTGTGTAGATGTTCCAAATCAGATTCTCTTGATGAGAGAACTTCCCAAGGAACATACTCTCTGACAAGACTTTGTAAAATCAAAAGGCAAAAGCCCAAGAATGCCCCTAATGATGTGTCAGAGAAGGGATTAACAAACATAAAATGCATGTTAATTACTGATTTGCTGTCTGCATTATTCATACCTGTTTCATTTCATGAAACTGCCAGCTTGGAATCATTCCTTTGAATCAAGATGTGCCATACACTAAAGGTTCTGATCCACTTTGACTGTGCAAGGTTTGATCTTACACAGTTTCGTGAAAAAGAATGTTGCTCTTGCTGTTCTGACAATATCTTAAACAATTTCACCTTCATCATTCACAGAAACTGTTTACTTGCACTTCCTGTTGGAAGCTGTCATATAAATATTATTGAGTCACATCAAATATCTCTTGCTGTCCTGCTAGATGTGGCAGTAATGTGTGTAAGAAGAGGTCTCTGAAGAACTTTTATTTCTTTGAGTGTGTTGAGAGATTTATAAAGCTATTTATCAGGCATGTGATTGACTGAAAGTTTCACTGCAGCAATGCTTGAAACAATACTCTTGCCCATTTTTAAACGACTGCCAGAAAATATAAAGAAATAAATATACTAACCGTTATCAAATTTTTGTAAGAAAAGATTCCACAACTTTTAGAAGAGCAAAACCTTAGGTATACATTTGGACAAAATTCTTTCTTCTATTACATGAATGCAGATTCAATGGCTTTGCTGCTGTGTTATTAAAGTAGACCTGGCCATTTTGGCTTTTTAAAAAATCTTCTTTAAGGAGTGCGAATTTCACAGATAACTGGGGAAATGCAAACAAAACAAAATAAAAACTATGTACTTTCTTCAGAAGATTTTGCTGTTAATGTATTATCCATGGCAGTAAACTGAGATTTCTCTGCTTTCTTATCCTGTAATTCATAACACTCCATGAGTTTATATTGAAGTGATAAGAACACTCATAAGTACATATATTTCTGCTTCTGATCATCTTTATATCGCAGGGTTTTATTGTTCCTTGGTATTTTATTTTTTCCTGTGGGTCCTCTATCAGTTATTGGATTCATTCAATAATTATTTAGTAGGTTTGTGATTCTAAAGAATTATTTCCATAGACAGAAACATGCATCACTGCCGAGTAAGAAACAGTAAACTTTACTACAAGGAGAAACATTGATCTTGCTGTTGCTAGCAGGAAAACTAGTACTAAACACTGAGACAGAAAGAACTGATGAAACTCAATCATTTTCCTTGACAGATCAGTGAGCTTTCTAATCTTTCTAGTAAAGTTTTTTTTTTTTTTTTTTTTACAATAATCTACCAATGATGCTTAAAAAAAAGCACTTAAAACTCTCTGTGGAGCAGCTGATTGAGCAATGTTATGTTATAAAGAAAAGTCCTGTGGCCTTTACGTGATGAACAGCTTTTAAATTTGATTCATTTTCATTCCTAAACAATTCAGTTTAGAAAGCTTTAAACATTTAATATTTCGCCATAAATTTTGATGATGAATTACTCAAGAATTTTGGAGTAATAATAAAAAGTTTATTTAGGCACTGTGCATGGGCATGAACATTCTGTATTGAATTGGAACTACAAGAAAAAAGCTCCACTCTTCTAACATCTCTTCTTACTTAGTGTGGGAATCTGCATTTTAAACACTGTTCTCTTCCTGCCATGAAATTGTTCTTCACTCTTGCCAATCCAGAGAAGAAAGGACTGAATGAATTAATTTTGCAAGTGCAGTTAATGTGTAAGTAAATTCCTCTGGGGATGTGACAAAGAATTCAATGAGGACAGCAAAAAAATCCCGTTTATATCACAACTCTTCAGATTTATCATTCTCATGCTGTGTGTGCATTTAAATAATGTGCAAAATTAAAAAGGGATGATACAGAAGAATTAGATTATTTTCTATCATACAAAATACTGAATTGACACTCAGTTTCATACTCACATGCAAAAATATGAGACATGTCTGTTCTAATATTTTGATCATTATTTCACAGGATGGAATGGAGGACAAGCAACAATTCACCTTGATTCCTCTTGATATATTCTAGGCTCATCTTGAGTGGCTTTGCTCTTTGCAGCCTTTAAGGCTTTTGACAAAGGCACAGGACCATGCTGAGCAGTATCACTGAAATTACCCCACAACTCTGCTGTGGATTTAGCTCTTGTGTAGCTTATCTTCAACACTCCAAGCCCCATGCCTTGCTGTTTTCCATGGGTAGCTGCTTTCAGCCTCTTGACTAGAAGTTGCACCTTCAGCATTTGTCTAGACCCTGCTGTAACATCCCTTCAGCTATTTTTAAACACACACACACTCACTCACACTCCATGCAAACTTGCATATAGACTATGCTGTACATTTCCTTTACAAATCTTTTATGAAATCTTCTACTTGGAGAATGGAAGGTAAGGAAGGAAAATGAACACATTTTAGTGGTCAACAGCTGTCCCTGCATTATTTATGCTTAATGTTGAGGTCAGAAGTTAATGGAAAGAAGTTAATCAATGCCTTTATAGATGCTAGAAGAACCACTCCTGGGAAATATCACTTTTAGTTTTGTTTTGAAATTGCCAGGCTGAAACTCAGGGACTGCACCTTTCTCTTCATTACAGTGTACTTCATCTCTTTATCACAAAGAAAGTGAAAGATTTTTTTAAAACAATAAAATTTTCAAAGTTGGTCTTCTCAAACAGAGCACAAGAAGATACCATGCCAAAATGTCCAAGGAAAGAGGAATAAGTTCATGACATGGAATCTATTTCTAAGGCATTAGATGATTTAACTCAGACCGTGTGTTTCAATACTAGAAATGGTTACTCTATCTAATACAAGAGTACATAATATGTTTGACAATCTCCAGGTGCTTTTAATAAGATTTGTTACTCATATTAAAACTAGAAATGGCCTTGTCTTCATCAGGATACTCCTAATTCAATTTAACTCCATACCTTTTTCTGACCGGAAGACTTTAGTTACCAAAAATTAATTGGACTCTAAACAGAAAACAGATGTTTCCTTGCTTTAATCCATATATGAGTTTAATAAATTCAAGTAGGAGGAAATCCTCCAGTTAATATTTAAAATTTATTTTGGATTGTATGAACGGCAGATCACGTTCTGTTTAGATGTCTATTGTGCAGCCACCCATGACATAATGAGAGCATAAATTTTAGGCTACAGAAATCTAAAGAACGTAAACTGAAATGTAAGCAATGGAAAATAGATATTAAAGTAATAATTTTGGAGATCTCTATTTGCCTTTGGACTTCTGAAGCTTTCAATTGTCATAATAAACTTATATGCTGCAATATTTAGAGAGAAATCACAAGAGAATCTTGATTTTATTTTGAAATTTAAATGCATGTGCTCACAAGGATTTTAACTGAAAACATTCTTTTGTGAATGCCAGATATCACTTATGGGAATAAAATCACCTTAGAAAATGTACATTAAAAAAACCCTAGACCTGATTTTTAGTTGTTAAAATGTTTGAATTTCATTTTAAAAAAGATGCAAGCAAACATGATGAAGTGTCATTTATGTTTCCCCAAAGCTCCTGTAGACAGGAAAATTAATTTTCTTCCTGATGCTTAAAAGCATGCATTTCTCTTCAGCAGTGTACATCATGGCAGAGGCTATTATCTACTTCAAATAGAGCTGTACATGAAATGTCTTTGTTGGATTATAATGCTTGTAATGCAAAATTTTACACACCTCATAAATTTCACAGTGCATTTAACCCAAGAAAAAAAATATGGATTGTATTTCTTTGTTAAAGATCTCAATAGTTTCATACAATTTTGACAAGTGAATTAGTACTACAGTTTTGAATTGGCAGGTCTTCAACTCCTGAAATAGTATCAAACAATATCTGAAAAAACTTGAAAATTGCTAAATTTTTCACAACCACAGGTTTAAACTTCCTTCTCTTCGAAAATTAAGAACTCAAAATCTACCCCTAAGTAAAAAGTTAGTGCTTCAGAAAGGGTGAACTAGGAATTTTGCATTTTAGGTGCTAGACAGTACAGCATTACTTTTCTCATCCCACTGCTGGCCTTTCTCTAACATCCTACTTTTTTTTTTGGTACAAAATAACACTATGTGAAATATATGCAATGGTACAAAAATCATTAATATTATAAATTTTTTTTTTCAAAAACAAACAAAAAAATGCCCTTAGTTATGCAAATAAGACCTAACTGCTGGTGAAAGGTCTGAGTTGCAACATGTGGAATAATGCCAGTATGTGTAATTCCGAATACTGCAGCACTTAGGACTTTCTTCCTCCTAAACATGCTAATTGTTATTGCAGACTTCTCTGAAGAGTAGAATTTTATTATTACTATTTTTTGTATTTAATAGCTTAAAAAGCACCTTTTTTATCAGGAGAGTCAAGAGACAAAAGCAGATCACACAGGTAATCAGAATTTATCAGAACTGACCAGCAAAATCACAATGCAAATAATATACAGCCCTTAAATCCAGGACATCTAACAAATACTTTACAATAACCAGTATGTGGATGAAAAAGTCAAGCTATTCAAAATTGGCAGAGACATTCACAGGGGGGAGGTGCTATGAAGTTCTGGACATCTTGCTCATTCCACCACCCCCGTGAGGGAACAGAAGACAGGAATTCTGCTCCCACCTCCCTAATTTGACCTTATCATTGTGAAAGCTTGAGATATAAGGATTTGAATAAGCAGAATTTTACCTATACAATCTTTCCACTCACCAGTCAATTCTCAAAAGCTTTTTGATAAGGAGGAAAGGAGTGTAGAAAGAAGACTTGCTGATGAGAAAAGTACAAAAAAGAGGACAATCTTCAAAGGTTGTTCTCATCTGTTTAAAATGCTGTCTTGACCAAAGTTTTAATTTTTAACTAACTTTGAAAGCGTATGAACAGCTTGTAAACAATCCAGCCCATCAAATTTTTATTGGTCTGTGATGGGAAGGGTCAACTTTTATAACTTTTTAATAAAAGATAAAAAATTATCTAAGGTTTTCTACGCTAAAGCATTTTGTTTCCAGCCAAACTGATTTTAAATTGACATCTAATTAACTGAAGAATAATGAAACAAATTAATTCAAATAATAAAGCAATAACTGCCAATTAGTTGTAGAAAAATTAATCTAAGAGATGGCAGAGGAACAGAGTCCTTTGGTGAATGGTTTATGAATAACATTTTGTAGCTACTAAGATTTGGATAGCATTCCTGTAGTTTCATGCTTTATCCTTATCCTGTATAATTTCTTTCTTTTAAATGAAAAAATGAAAGGTGGCTGACTAGGATATGCCTTGTCCACCGTACACATCCAGCTACAATAATCTTACAGAAATTGGGTGGGTATCATTTATTCTGAGGTGTGTTAAGTGTGAAAGATTGAAATTGGACATTTGCAACAGCAGAGAGTGCTTTGATGAGGCCAGGTTTGCACACCCAGCTCAAGGGGGCAGGAGAGTTTTCTATGTGTGATGGTGAGACCTCTGATCTTATAAGAACAGCCCAGGTGAGGAGAGGATGCACACCCACCACCAGAGTGTGACCATGCCAAACCAGCCTGTGATTAGCCACCAGCTGGTGTTTTAGCTGAGTAAGGGAAAATGTAAGAAAAGGACCCTACAGAGGTGGGATAATACTTTTTTATCATGCCAATGCCTTCCTTCACAAGTGCCTCAGGTGTAAAGTTCCCCCTCCAAGGGAAGGATCAAGACATTCACATTCACTCCAAGGCCTGAAGGTGTTGTCCCTTCTGATGGGGCATAACTGGCCACACCAGCATGAGAGAGAGCTCTTGTGTCTTAGAAGGATTCATGACCCATCAAAGACCCCTTAGTGCCCCCAGACTCATTTCTAGAGACTTCTACCAGAGGACTGTGGATGATCCACACTGTTATATCAGACACTGTAAAACTTCCCCCACTATTGGAAGGTGCTGGGCATTCCCACCTGGACCTGAGCATGTGTAACCCACAGAACTTTGTGTTTCAGTGTCTTCCCCCTACCCTGATGGACCAAGACTGTGACCATCACCTCAACCAAGATGCTGAAATTGCAAAAGTCAGGTCTTGTCCCTGGATCCATGGATGATGATATCTCTCCGCTATGTGCTCTAGTCCATTCTTTTTATTTCTCTACTGTATGTATTTTCTTAAGCAATATTTTTGTACTTTTATATTGCTATATCTCTTTAATATATAATAACCATATAATATAACTATGTAATAACCAAAATGGCTGCACACTTACTTTCCATTGCAACCAAATCGTTCTGAAATAAACCTGCCATGTAAAAATAAACACCATTCATTCAGTGTTGTTTCACTCTAATCCACCCCAAGGGATCTATTAATAAGCCCTTTAGTTACCCTTACCTTGAGAAGCAGGTCATAGCATCAGAAATTACAGGGAATAAAAGAGTGTTCTAATCTAGAATTTACTGTATATATTTGTTGTGGACTTTTTATATTAGTTAGAGGGGAAGGAGAGTACTGAGATAAGAACTGAATTCGTTGTGGGTTGAGTTGGACTAGACCTGGAGTCACAGTCACAGTCTCCAGCTGGACTGGAGCACAGTTATTCCTTTAGATCAAAAGAGTGCCAAAAGGTGAATTTTTAAAAAAGGTTTATGTAAATTAAAACCCTCAGATTGAAAACCAAAGAATATTTTGTTCCTCAATTGATTTAGATCTAATCTTTCCGAATGTCATCTGCAGCTACTAATATTTTAAATTTCACTTCAAAAAGCAGTTTAGCGGTTCAGTTCTTGAAGTTTTATGGAAAAAGCAGGTGACCCTAGAGATGGTCCGAGGGTGTTATCATTTTTGTGGTCTAGACCTGCTTCACAAGGCTACCTACCTTTATTCTATCTTTTGGATATGAATCCCTGCATCATTTTGCTCAGCCTGTTCCATAGCTACCATCCATTGCTTCTTAATCTTCTACTTCTAGATGTGTTGAGTGCACAGTGTTTGTGGAAGTTGCAGATGCATTTTCTTCCTTCTTCCTTTATTGCTCATTGGTCACTACAGGGCATTGTCATTTTATGAAAGGCTTTTTGCATCTGTATGCTTACCATAAATCAAATTAAGCACCACAGTCTTTATGTGACTTTCTAAAATAGTATATTTACTTGGGATTTTTTATTTTACTATATCCCCACTTTTAACATAAACAGTGGCATATACAGGTAGTCAGCAATATAATCTTCCTATTGAGCAGTATCTTCATAACATACTTTAAACAGCATGAAGACTCTCACTAAATGACAGCCCAAATTTGACTTCTTAGCTAATATAGCACCTTTTTTATATTTTAGTTACCTTTTTTTTTCTTCTTCTCAACACAGATGTATTATAGATAACCTGGCACAAAAAAATCACTTTAAAATAATGATCTTGAAATCTGATTAATTTTATGATTTTTATAATAGAACTTATTATGGTTAATACACCAGCATTTAGTGTGAGACTATATATTTTTGGCTGCTGTATTCTCAACAAACACACTTTTTGGAAAGTGAAGTTAGTATCTCTGTCCATGAGACACAAATGAATTAGTATGAACCTTGGATCATGTTTCACAGTTTTACTGAAAATACCATATGGGCAAATCATACAACAACCTTTGCTGTATATTTTCACTATCTTTTTGGAATATACTGTCCGATTATCTTCATAGCATTTGGCTCATGCTGCTAGCTTATTGAGACAAAAATTTTCTAGAGTGGTATTACTTCTTAGAGACAGTATCTTTCAACTAGTTACTTTGGCATTTATAAGAGAGTCATATTCTTCAAAGTTTTAATTTTTATGACATCCATATTAAAACAGAATTTTGGCAATATAAACTCCACAGGATGAATCCCAGGCAAGAAGATGTCTTGTGGTCAGTAGGAGTGCTGATAAATACAAATTAATAATTGGGAAAGAAGATTTGTTCGTGGGGAGTCTATGGGTCCAGCAAAACCTAGAGTTGGTTGTAACTCCAACACTGGTTGCAATATAACAAAGCTAAAGAAAGCCATCTCTTGTTGAAGAGTATTCATTAGAAAAATGAATTTGCTCATTGTTTGGTAAAATACTCAAATTTTGTTGTTTGCTTGCTTCCAAAAAAAAAAAAAAAAAAAAAAAAAAAAGATGGAGAGAAAATTGCAAATACTAGAGTGTCTTTATGAAGAAAAGCAGAACATCAACTCTCTACAATAAATAGAATTTAAATGAGAAAAGAATCCTGACTGAATTTCTAATATTTCACTAGAGTGCTAGCTAAGAAGATCTGATTAGGATAATGTCAGTAAATACAGTAAAAACATTGCTGAGGCACATTTTTGAAGTCAAAAGTATCTTAGTTTAGAGATTTATCCAGAAAGAGAATAGAAACAGCAGGTTTTCAGCATTTATGTCAACACAGACTCCCACATATATAAGGTCACTTTACAGTCACACAAGAAAATGCAATATTGTCCTAACCGTGACTCTGCCACCTTTTGGTACATTATTCCTCTTGCACATTTATATTAAGTCTTTCTGCCATCAGTGTAATTTTTACTTGTGTCTCAGAAATGTAACAGCAGCTAGACAGAAAGAAAAAGGAGAAAGTTCCCAAAAACCAATTTTCATGAAACTGAAATATTGCTTACTGAATAAAACATTTTTTATTTTTTTCTTTGTTGTGTTGCCATCAAGAAAGTAATTTACCATCTCCCATGTTTCTGCAACTCTTCAACTTCTCCTGAAGATAAAAGACAAAGAGCCTTCCACAATGTAGGTAACAGTAAAGATGTACCACTTTGGGTATTATCTTTAAATCACTGTATCCCTACAGAGACATAATTTCTTTATTTTTCTTAAATTTTGCATGCAGCTCATTCGGCACATCTGCCTTGAAGTGAGAGTGGCTGAGGTAGGTTTTTGTGTGAAGTGGCAATTCTCTTCCCTTTGCAATCACATGGACCTGCATGACTTCAGTAGGTGTTGAACAGGGACCTACTGAAAGGATCAGATTTAAGTCACATATTCCCAAGCATGGGAAGCCTGCCAGACTTCTGTGCATTTCCCTCATTAACAACAAAGCAGAAACTGCACTTTTACTCTGTGTTTGCCTGGAGATGTAATGTTTTGCACATGAACCGTAACAGATTACAAATTTAAAGTTTTAAATACAATTTTAACTGAATGTTTTCAGAGCTTTATTAAATCTGTGCCTTTTTTTTAACATGAAAGAAAAAGAAATTGTTTAATTTCCCAAGCTGTTGTACCATATTTTTGACCTGACACATTCAGTTGTACCAGTAATATTATGTTCTGCCGTGTCAATAGAGTAATGAAACATGACTGAATTAACCAGACACAGGAATGAAATAGGCCACAAAATGTAGCAAAGTGAAGTTTTCTGAACAAAAGGAAAGAAAAAAAGGCTCAGTACTTTTGTAATTATAATATAGCTTCTTACCTGAGCATCAGTTAAAATAAATTTTAAATATTTTTTTCACTTTAAAAACTTGTTAGCTACTAGAGTCATGGCAGTTTTCCTTGCTCGACCTGGACTTGCAACTGTTATCACTACGCTGCATCATGCTGAAGGCACTTCCTAATTTGGCAATGTAGTTTTCAAAACCTTGTAGTACTTTACAAATATTCAACAATACAATATTGCTCTGAATAAAGCATCCACATGCAAGTATATGTGTGTATACACACACAAATTCGCACACACAAAAAACCAGCAGGGTATGTAAAGTTAAAATGTATCCATCCCTAAGGTCAAGACTACACTGCTCCTTACAGGTAGCATAGTTAATTCAACAGAATTTTCTAGAGAAGTTTCAGTCATATCAACAAAGTGTATTTTCATACTCATAGCTTATTCTGCATCAGAGGAGTAATTTGATTTTACCAACAGCAACGTAAGCTTGCCATAAGTGTTCTCTGACACACTGCAGCAATTTCCCACATGAGGAAGCATTCCTAACTCTAATTAGAACTTCTGTGCCTGAAGTTTTGGCTTGTCTAGAACATAATACAGGAAGATGGAAATGTACCGTGGTTGAACACTGTAGTTTAGCCAGTCTTGACTGTATAAACCATATGTATATATAACACTTTAAAAAGTACTCTGTCCTCAAACTGTGATACCTCAAATCCCTGTGACATCATTAGCTGATATTTATTAGCTCAGACTTATCATACTGCTGCCTTTTCTTCATCAGCAGTGAAAGGTACAGGATGCTTATTTATGCTTAGGATATGAATAACTGTCTTCCCATATCCCATACAAAAAACATTCTCATGAAAGGATAATTCTTCCATTTGGTTGAGTATATCAACAAACTAAGGTCCTTGAACCTTGTCAATATGCATATGGAACACTGAAACATCAAACTCCTGAAACAAGTGATTAAAAAGTTGGTTGTAATTTCTTATTGGTGGAAGGATGTAGAACAGTACTGAGAAAATCTGTATTTGTTATATCAGGGACAAATTAGAGACCAAAGGAATAACTCATCTGCATGCATTCAATGATTTCTTATAAATAATCTTTTTCTTTATTTTCATCTTGAAGAGGCAGCACGACTGCCTTGATCCCATATGTAACATTCAGGTTGGGAAAAAATAAAAGAATCTTAGTAATTTTCAAGGGCTGATACTGAGACTGATGTCATTTAATGTTTTCATTGTTGGCCATAAAGTGGAATGAAGTGCAATACCATTTAAGAAGTATCAAACTGAGGAAAGCTGGCAGAGATTTTATGAAGTTTAACAAAGCTGAATGCAACATACTGCAAATGCTAGGGACATACTGTCTAGTAACCAGTTTTAAAAAAAGGGTTTGAGATGTCCCAGTGACCAAGTCAAATCTTATTCAGGAGTGTGTCCTGTCAGACATGAGGAATATAAGGTCTGTGAGAAAGAGTGTAGCCAACAGGCCAGAGTCATTCTTCTTCATCTGGCACTAAGAATGCAGCATCTGAAGTATCATTCCCATTTTGGTCTCCCCAGTACTCAAGAAATACTGGAATAAAGGAATTAGTCAGTGAACAGCCACTGATCTGTTTAGGGGTTTGGAATACAAGACATTCAGGGAAAAGGAAGAAAATACTAAGGGACCTGACTTTGTCAGTAGGGAAAAAAGAAAATTAAAGGAAGCTGGTTTCAAACATTCAGGAGCAAAGTGCAGAAAAGATAGAGCCAAATTCTTCTCAGAGCTGCACCATAATGATATTACAGTTTATGAATATGAGCTACAACAAGACAAATTAATAGATTTTAGAAAAAAATGAGAGTAATCAAATCAAATGAGACAATGAGAGTAATCAAAGACTGCAACAAATTGTGAGGACAAGTGAGAGATATTGTATACTTCACTGTGATATAAATTTGAAACAAAATATAGATTGGGGTTGTTTATGCTCTGAGTGAGAGGCTGATTCCTAGGAGTTGCATTAACAGGCTCCATTATAGACTTCTGCCTTGTCTTAGTTGTTCTGTTTAAAAAAAAATCTTGATTTTTAATACAAAACTTTTTTTTGCTATTGCAGAGACTTAAACCACTGAACTCACGATAAAATTCTCTTTGCACCTTTAATGTTTTGCACAATGAGACATAAAGAACCAAATAAGCCTTTCTATCCTTTCCTTGCTAGGTTGATCTGTCTTTGTGTATATTCTACTGCCAGTTACAATTCTCTGGCTACAATTATCCACTAAAACATGCAGGAAACGTTATGGAAGACATTTGTTCTGGAAAAACTTTTATTTTACTTTCTTCTTTGTATTTTCATGGCAGGATAAAAAAATGAAGAGAGATGCAGTCTCACTGCCTCTTTTCCCAATTTGAACATTATTTTTCCAGGGGTCATATTTCCAGTGGTCCTCTACTTTTATGTTACAATACCTTTATGCTTGACATGATCTAAACCCAGTTGCATTGAATAAACCATGCTTTTTCTCTAACCTCTGAATTTTTGTGTGTCAGTAAAAAACTGTGAAAGTAAAAATACACAAGAATATTTTATTCTCTAAAGTAGATTTTATCTGATGGGAAAAAAATAGCTAAGGGCTCCATTTCTCTCAGTGCATTTAAATAGTAAATATTTTTTTACACCTTTTCTCTTAATTTATCATTAATTTGGAAAATGGCTCAGTGTATTGAAATCAGAGAAAATGACAGCCAAAAGTAGAGTCAAACAGCAATAGTTTTTTGCTTGTATATTCATTTGCATTTGGAGAGTACTTCCATATATTCTATTTTCAAAAGTCATCCATTTTCTTATCAAAGTTTGAAAATATGAATCCTAAATCCAGAATCTTTAATGTTATGAAAAGTTATCCCATTGTTTTGTGGGTTTTTTGTTTGGTTGGTTTATTTTCTTGTTTTCTTGACTTTGGGTTTGGGTCAGGGTGTTTTTTGGATCAATGGGTTGGGCTGGAAAGGGCATTAGGGATCATCCAGTTCCAACCACCCTGCAGTGGGCAGGGAGACCTTTCCCTAGGTCAGGTTGGTCAAAGCCTCACCCAACATTGCCGAAATTTCACGCAGGGTACAGGGGTGGTACAGACACATACCAGGAATTTAGGCTCAAGAAGATGGTGGAGAACAGATCACTCTCCTGTGTTTTGAGGAAAAGAGGAGTGCATGCTGTGAACTTAAGTGGGAAATCAAGACCCAAGTGAAAGCACAGTGTAGTGGCCTCTGATATACTCTGGCCTGAATGTTGTTGGTCATAAGCTGTTGTTATGAATCACTGCCAGTACATAGCTGGGCCACCTGCAAGTTCCTCTTTAATCACAGAACTGTGGGTGCTCTATGATCTGTTTGTGTGGTTTCAAGACCATCAGAATTGCACGAATTGATCAGTCTGGGGATAAATCTTTTATTTTCTATTTCTCCTGCTAGGATTTTCTATCTTGCTACTTGGAAAATTTGTGAATTTCTGCAACCAGAAAAAAGCAGTAGGATGCTAACTACCCTTCCTGTTTATTAACAAAAAAGTGGGAGAATATAATTTACTTCATAATTCACACAACTTTTCAATGCCTTTTCAGATTTAAGCGGGGCTTAACAGTAAAGTTCCTTCCTCCTGTAAAATTCGCACATTGATCATTACTTTCTGCCTACCCAAATTTCCTATTCACTTTCAAATGTATGAGTCACTGTTGAGCTGAGTATGTATTTTAGTTGGAGTGCTGGTATTCCATCAAAATGTTATCAACAGAACTGCATCCTTCACTTTCTGACTTATATTTTCTGTGCACTGTTGTGCCCTGGTGAGTAATGTGTAGTATGGTGCAGGATGGAGCATAGCTTATGCTGTATTGAACAGTGCTTGTGTTTCACTCCAGAAATGTAAGGTTTTGATCAGTTAAAACAAGAAGTTCTGAAAACTGAAAGCATCTAAAAGTAGTTAATTGTTTTAGAGGGATGGGAACATAACATTTGAATTGGGTATACTTCAAAAAGCATAAGTGTACAGAGTGCAGAAAGGTATAAAAGGAGTATGTATGGATTTGTCACTGAATTTTAATTAAAAACTGTTCTGGTAACTCATATGAAAGTGCTTATGAAACAAATGACTGAGTAGATACAAAGTCTAAAGAGACTTTGTTACTAGGCTTTTCATCTTTATAGGTATTGGGAATTCAAAAAATATACCTGTTTAAAATAAAAAAGTACTTAGTGCTTTGTACTTTGCATCAACTCTTAGCAGCAGAAAACAGAAAAATTTTGCACCTGATATGATTCAGGATATTTGTATGAAAAGAAAATCTACAAAGTGAATATGAAAACAATGTTTTAATTTTAAATAAATTCTTGTTTTGATTTTGATACTGATTTTCTCAGATTTTTTTTAATTTTTATGATGGACACATAACTGTGTCAAAACCAATCAACAAAAAAAACCCACTTCAAAATCCAAACAAAAAAGCACAACAAAGGAAAATATCCATTTTAAAGTTTAAGAGGTTTTGATCTGTATGCAGAGATTCATTTCTGAGCCTTCAAATCAGTATCTTAGTAAGCCACAAAGTCAGAGAGAATCAAAAGCCTACATACTCCTAAGCTGCTGCCATCCCTATCAGTGCATCCTACATTTCATTCTCTTGATGTGGCATGGATACTGATGCAGGCATCTGTCATGTGTGGTGCATTGAGTACCACGTTCCAGAAATGCAGTGCAGAGCTGCTGGCACTGGGTAGCAGAAGGAGGAATACAGCATCCAGTGACCTCCCTTTGAGGCTCGGGTTGAATGGTACAAAAGTCCAGCCTGACCTACCAAACCATTAGTGATGGAGAGATCATCAGCTGGGAAACTCCAGCTCGTGCTCCTGCTTAACTCTTGCAGGCAGTGTCAATTACTGTGAAACTCGTGGGCTGCAGCAGGTCAAGGGCACGTGTGGAAGGGAGCAAGAGGACATGAAAGCACAAGGCACTTCACCTCCACAGAGGTGGGGATGTGACAGATAACTAGGCTGTACTCCTGACATGATTATGATACTTTTTTTTTTAATAAAACAAGACTTCAGAAATTCGATGCCTGAAGATTTCATTATGTCTGCTTTTGGTTTTGGCTTTTCTGTTCCTTTCCAGTTGATAATTGATGAACAATCAGCTTTTCTGTAATTGTTTTTGTCTTTCAGAAGCTTATGAAAAGAACAGAAGCAGCCACATTACTTTTTTACTTAAGAACTTGATTAGAGAGGATGGTATCTATAGTTTTGTACATTTTCTTACTCCAGTTACCATGTGTTCTTAACACACTTGAATGCTTTTGTTCACAATGATCCATATTAATTTTGTGGGGTAGTGGGTGATGTGAGTTCTATTCATATGCAACAGACAAGACATTTTTTTAATCTGTTTTAAAGGAGATATGCAAATTTTATTTTTGTCTTGAAAGCCTTGTTTTATTTTTTCCTTGTTTTACTTTTATTTTTAAAAGTAGAAAATAAGTCTTTCAAACAGAAGATATGAATCTGTCCCTTTGTGTCTGATGGAGAAGCAAAAAATAATTAAGATGAACACTTGAAGTATGTATAGTTTCAGGATTACATTTGCTTATTTATTTACTGAGAAATGTGTTTTAAACCATTTTGTAACTCTTCTGTTGCTATTTTCCACCTGTTTTTTTTTTCTTATGAAATAAGAAATATAGAGGAACTGTTTAACACACTCTTCCTCCCTTCCACCCTACCTTGTATGTCATTGAGATTTTATTCACAAGATAGTAAAAAGACAAGTAGTCAGGCACTGATGTTGATGAATGACAGTGACTTAAGACCATGTTCCACCTCTTTACACATTTTAACACAGCATTATGCACATAACTAATTACGTGGTATCAGGAAGAAAATGGACTCTGCCAGAGTCTTCACTGTTTTCAAAACATGAAACTGACTCTTTCTGAAAAGCAAAACTCAACTCAACTTAATTAGCAGTGCAAAACCAGCTTCATTTAAATTATTCATTGGGAAAAATCTGAAAAGGTAGAGGAGGAGAAAGGGTTGCCTGATACTTATGACAGTGACATTAATGTTAGAATTCCTCTTATTTGAAAGTGTTTCTATTTACACTCTTGGGAACCACATGTAACATCCCCTGATGATCTCCTACATCTAGCAAAAAAATATAAATACCCAAACTGCTATAATAGTCATGGGAAGACAAGGGTAAGATTAACCAGAATAGAACATATACAAGATAATTAATTCTTAAGATAATTATTTACTCTCTCTTTTAAGATATTGACAAGTACTTGCCTTCTGTTATCCTCACACCTCATGAACATCCAGGAGTAAATTAGCACGGAGGTGATGAGCTGTGATGGCATGTATAAGAAAGTTCACAATTTCATTTAACTCCATGTGTCACAATGTGTCAAACTCAGCCCCTATCTGACATTAACTATATAGCAAGGGGATTGAAAACAGAGAACATGGTCTTGTGGAGATTCTCCTTCCTTTCTAGCAGCTAGTGGGTTTTAAATACCTGGTACGGAGCCAGGTATTCACTGGTACCGAGTGAAGTTTCTTCACTTTCCCCACCCTAAATTATATCAAAAGGTATTAAAAAAATTTGGATGCTGAAATTATTTAAAAGTGGTAGATAGATATTACTAGCAAATTGATTCATTCAGGTAGGGACACAAGATTATTATTGTCCCACTAGCACACACAAACAAACAAACAAACAAACAAAGAACAGGTGACAATTTTAACTGCCTGACTCACCTACATGAACTAAGAACCTGTCACCTCTAACAATCAAAGTTGAGAAATGGACACATCTGGTGGGATGAAATCACCTTTTGGAGCTGAACTATATAATATCCTATTATATAGGATAATTACTCAAAATTTAGGTGCCTTTAGTTTGATGTATAAGTTCAGATAAAACTTTCAATTCACTGCAAACTACATAAGGAGCATATATATAGCCTTAGGTTACTCAAAATTACCTGGTAAGCCCAACATCTTTCACTCCCTTTTCTTCTACTGCCCTCAGATTAAATGTGTATTGATAATAAAAACCATGGTTTATCCAGAATAAGGGTGTTCAGAGCTTCCATTCAAAATATGCTTTTCAAAATGATTTCATATTTGGCCATGGAATGTTGTTTGGTTTGGTTTGGTTTGGTTTATGCTTTGTTTTGGGGTTTTTTGTTGTTTTTTTGGGGACGGGGTTTGTTTTTTTGTTTTGTTTTGGTTTTCTTTGTTTTTATATTTTGGGGGGGGGACAGTTTGTGAAGGTCTAGTCTCCTGTAAAAGCTGTTTTGAAATTATTCTTTTTTTTTTTTTTTTTTTTTTTTTTTAAAATTGGTTGTATTTCTCAGGTTCATGGTGTTTTCCTTCTTGTAGCATCCTTGCTTTCTTTTCCCTGGGCATCCTTCTCTTCCCTCCTCCAGCGTTACCATAGAAATATACAACCACAAATTTCAGCAGAGAAACTCAGGCTGAAGTAATAAACTAAAATGTCAGAAAGAGCTATTTTGCATAAGTCACAAACCAAATTGTACATTTAGATAATTATTAATTATGGGATATTTTTGTGGAATTTGGGTGTATCTGTGGAGATTGCTTTTAACGTTTTGCTTTTAGCTTTTACTCCACTCTTTGCATTAATAGCATTGGCAATAATAACACTGGTTTGAAGCATATCAGCTTGGCAAGCCTTTTATCTTCTGCCTATGGTATTCATTTAAACAGCTATGAAGATAAAACTTGGCACATTCCAAAACAAGACTACAAACAAAGTTAAATATACTATGTGCAGTATAGAGATAGATATAGATGATAGATATAGATGATATATAGATATAGATATAGATATAGATATAGATATAGATATAGATATAGATATAGATATAGATTATATAGATAGAGATAGAGATAGAGATAGAGATAGAGATAGAGATAGAGATAGAGATAGAGATAGAGATAGAGATAGATAGAGATAGAGATAGAGATAGAGATAGAGATAGAGATAGAGATAGAGATAGAGATATAGAGATATATGGATATAGATATTGAGATATAGATATAGATATAGAGATAGATATGTGCACACACACACACACACACACACACACACGAGTGTGACAAACATCAAACAAAAAAACCCCAAACATAAAACCAAAAAGGAGCCAACAACCAGCAGTATATATATTTTTTTTTTAAATCATGTTTACTGCTAGATGTGAGATCATTACAAACATAATTATATCATTAGACATACAGATAGTTAAACTGGTAATAGCAAAGCCATTTACAAATCTGGCCTGATTCTTCACATGTTGCATAGTGAACCAACCTCAGTTTATGTAAAATGTATTTCATTCACAACAATACTACAATAACGGTCTGAAGTGGCAATTTTCACCCCTGTAGTTATCGAGTGTTCAATTTGAGAGTTCATTCTTCACTTGTTATGGTATCTCACTGGTCACCAATTGTTTTACTTCTAGATTAACTTTTGAAATCACTGAAATAATGGCATTATTTATATGGCCCTTCAAATAGCACTGAATAAAATATTATATGCTATTAATAAGATATATGAGTATATTAGTTCCAGGCTGAAAAATCAGACAATTTTTTCTGTCTTTTTTTTTTTTTCTGTTTCTCTCTGATTCAGAATTTTTAATGGAAAAAGTCATGTAATTATTTACACAGAAAAGAAAATACAGTCCTAGAAAAGGCTTAATTTAAAATTAATTTTGAATGCTTTTACTTCAAAGTTCTGGATTTGAAAATTTTATTAGATAAGGTTAGATGGACTAGAAAAAATCATTTCGTCTTTTTTGGATCTCAACAAAAAATATAAACTTATCCTCTGTTACAATTACTTTGGTAAAAACTTCTGAGTTAGTGTTTTCATATTTAAATATAAAGAATCTTGGAAGGAGAAGAAAAAATGGAAGATGTAGTTGTTCACAACCAGAATTGGAAGAAAATTTGGATTAATTTTACCCTTCCAAGCTGATAAGAAAATAACTACCTATAAAATTGGAATCAATAATAAACTCTTCAAATTTTAAATATAAAGAAAAGTTTCAATTACTTTTGCATTGTTTGTTTCACTTCTTCGTATTAATTTCTAAATTTTTATAAAATTCAAAACAAAATACTGTTTTCTCATGAAAATAGAAAAAAAAAAAGACAAAAGGAATTGAAACATAATTGCTTAAATGTTTCAAAATTTTAAAAGATACCTTGACTTAAAAGACTGATGATCTCTATTTCTAGAAAAAAATCAGTATAAACAAGTTGGAGTACATCAATGAAACATCAAAAAACTTGCAGAGATTTTTTTTTATAAGTCAGCCAATACTTTTGAATGTTTCACTTCAGTTTTCATTGTGCCTCAAGTCTGAATGACTCAAAATGAGAAGTCAAAGTGCAAAAAGGACTACAAACCCCTGCTGGCTCAGATGATATATGGTAATTTGTCATAATTACATGATTTGCTCACGAAACCACAGGGAGAACAAGGAAAGGGTGTCCATGCGTTCACTGAGTCAAACCCTGTCTTCCTCTGCCTGTATCACATGCAAGATAAAAGTCTTCTAAGTGGTGTTTACCTCAGCTGCTTTTTACAGAGGTTTGATATCTATTTTCTGCAAATATCTTTCAGAAATTATTCCAAGGTTTGGCTGTACTTAATACTAAGTCTTACTTTAAAGGTTAAACTAAGGGCTGTGGTAGATTTGGCAGCCAAAATCAGGCAGATGAAGCTATTAAAGCAATAAAGTGTTTGTCTCTTCTGCTGTCCATTAATGCAGGGATGCATTAATTCAGTCTTGTATATTAAGCTAAATGAAAACTAGATGTCTGATTTTAATCTTATGCCACAAGCCTGTCAGAGCCCTGAGTATCTTTTGCTGCATTATAAGCCTATTGCTTTTTTTGCCCTACCTTCATTGAGCACAGGGAGCAATTTATTCATTTCTGTTATGCCACTTCTTCTGATGTATTTATAGGTTAAGAAGGATGCAGAGTTTTAAACAGTAGATTTGTCTGACTGGTCTCAAGCAACTGTGTATCAATACATAATAATAAATTAAGTCAAGCCATAGGGCCATCGAGCCTTCCAGAAAGTTTGGGTGTGGAGTGCTCTGTCAGCAATAAAGAGGAGGTTTCATGTCTCATGTTCTTTGTGGAGTTCACTGTAAAGCAGATGAGACAGGTAAATGACTTTATTTTTTTGTGAAAATCTGTGGGTTAGGGAATTTTTGCATAACTGGTGGCGTTTTCCTCACACAATTATTATGAGCTGTTTAATTGAATCACACAATCACAGAATATGCTGTGTTGGAATGCACCCATCAAGGTCATGAGGTCCAGCTCCTGGCCCTGCACAGGACACCCCAAGAATCACACCATGTGCCTGAGAGCATTGTCCAAACTCTTCTTGAATTCTGTGAGGCTTGTTGCTGTGACCACTGCCCTGGGGAGCCTGTTCCAGTGCCCAAACACCCTCTGGGTAAATAATCTTTTCCTGATACGCAAGCTAAACCTCTCCTGACTGAGCTTCATGCAGATTCTTTGAGTCCTGTCACTGATCACAGGGGTGAAGAGATCTGTACCTGCCCCTCTGCTTCACCTCCTGGGGATGTTGAAGACCACGATGGGGTCTCCCCTCAGTCTCCTGTCTCTAGGCTGAACACACAAAGTGACCTCAGTCACTCCTCACATAGCTTCCCTCCAGATCCTTCAGTATCCTCATGGCCCTCCTTTGAACGCTTTCTAATTGCTTAATGTCAAAATGACAGATTGTGTGGTTTGATTTAGGGATATGACTCCTTGATTGAGTCATCCTGGTGCCACATGTTTGAACACTCCAGAGATTCAGAGATATCTTCACTGAGTGCTTACACTTTATCCATCAACGATACAAGAGATGCTGGAATATTTCTCTGAGTAGAGAATATTTCTCTGAAGCACAGAAGAGTACACTAAAAGAAGCTAGAAAAAATCAAGACAGAATAAGTGATGCAGAAGTATTGATTTAGCCATCATTCCACAGCAATGTTCATTCAGTTATCATTCCTCAAAAGTTAAACTGTTGAGATTAAAAAAAAAAAAGACTATGACAATATATCAAACAGGTGAGTTAGTAAAGGTAAATCAGTATGATCGTCCATGTCACTGACCTGCCACAGAGCTTCTCACCAGAACTGCTGCAGTACAAGACCATACAATGGGAGGATCTCTTTCACCATTAAATATAGCTTTTGTTACCTCATTTGAATTTCACTATATAGCCCTTGTCTAACTGTTTATGAGTCCATATAGTTCACTCAGCTATCTCTGTTTTCTACAGTATTAAGGAAAAGTTTGTTTCAAGAGCGTGCAAGTTGTTGAAAGGTATTCACCTGAGAATATTGGCCTGAGAGATATGTTGTTTACTTCTGTTTCACAGGAGGCCTGTGCAAGCAGAAGCAATGAGTGGGCAGTGTCTGGAGATTCTTAAATTCAGAAAAATCTGTCCTGTTTTGGTAGCTGCACTGATATTGGCCATAAATACATACCTTCTGATTTTTACTTACTGCTGTAAACTAGGGAATTAACTAAACTTACTGTATTTTACTCATCTGCTGTTTTGTTCACCATGCAGCCTAAGACTATGGTTTTCAGTGATGCATGAAGCCTCATCATAAAAATGTGGAAGATATTGTTGTGGTCTTTCTATCTCTAAGATATGTGTGACTGCAGGGAATAGCAGAAATTCAGAGCCCCAATCACAGGCAAATGAGTGGAAGATGTGGGAATCCAGCCTTCCAGAGACATGAAGGTTACAAACCCATCACAGCCAATCATCTGGGAAGTCAAGTACTAAGAAGATCATTGATATTTAAAGTTGTCTTACTTCCCTAAACTAAGGAGGTGATGACATGGCTTTCCCACCACCAAGCCTTTGGAAGGGTATATTCTTAATCTGGGGGCTGAAGTGGAAGAAAGGTTCTGAGGATTTCATCAAGACACCGTCCCGGCTCATCATAACTGCATGCCTTCTTCAAGCCATGGGAGATGGACTGTACCAGGACAGCCCACATCAGTCACTGTGGATATGTTGTCAAGACTGCAAGTGAACTCTCAGGACGATGATGAGGACCTGGCTCGGAATAAGTGATGGAGCTTGAAGTGAAAATCTGCTGGACAGGACACCAGAAGCTGCTGAACATAACAGGTACCTGTGTAGGAAGCAAGAAGAAGTTAGAGTTGTGACAGGTGCCTGAATCCCACAGGTGGTTGAGTGGGAGGTGAAAGAGGGATGTGAAAAAATGCCAGACTTTGCAGATAATTGGAGGGGAGTATTGGGAACGTTTGTGGGAGTAGAGTGTTGTAAGGCAAACAGCTCTCAGGTAACCATCAGCAATACCATATAATGCCAAGTTTGCCAAGCAAATGGGATGAGAAATAATGTGTTTGTCATCAAAAATAGTAATAACCGAGGAAAAAATTATGGATTCAGGTGTTTACCTGAGGGAAAACGGGAGGTGAAAGGTAGATAGAAGAATGGTGGAAGGAAGCCCAAGAAGGGGAAATGGATCCTTAGGAGTGGAAACACTGTGAAGGTGGTGTATGGGGGGCCTCCCATGAGACCTGTTCTAGCTGGTTAAAATCCTCTAGTCTGACCCTGAAGCAGGTTCCCCCTGTGTCTGGGTCAGTAGGTTTGGGATTGGTGTGGGGCAGGTTATCTACTTCTCCAGTAAGGGAACACATAGACAGGTGGATTCAGCATCCCAGTATCGCTGTCCTGGTGTGTTCCAGGCCTCCCAGCTCCAGCAACCACCTACCTTTCCATAAAGGGAGTAGGATTTTTTGCTCCTGTGACTTCAAAACCTGTCATCCCTTCATTTCAAGGCATCATCATCACACGTCTTTTGTAACCATTTGCTGTTAGATCTCAGTTTGCTCTTTGGTCTGTGGCTCTAATTAACCTGCAATATTCACCAGGGTAGCACTGAGATGCTATGGGAAGCTCTCTAAATGACAGTTTTTGTCCCCAGAGTTCTCTTAAGTGAAGCTCTTCAGCTGGCTCTCATGTCCTGTTTTCTCAGCCCACTTGTAAGGTACCAGCTTATCAGCTCTGTCTCTGCTCTGGCATGATCCAGGCTCTTCATCACTCGGAGTGGCCTTTTTAGGTGTCTCCAAAAAGCCTGAGAAAGAGAACAATTAATTAAAATGAGTCTCTGCAAAAACCCTAAACACTAACCAACTAAATCACAAAAAAAAAAAAAAAAAAAAAAAAAAAAAAACAAACAACAATAAAACCTCAAAAAAACCCAACAAAAAATCTCATAGAGAGGAAAAGGGAGAAACACAAATGATCAATATATATAATATTATTTTACTTGGTCTTCAAGATGTACATGCAAGTTAATTCAGAAACACTAAATCCTGAATCTTATTATTTGAGGAAATGGCATGGAAAAGCAACTACACATGCAAGCTAGGTTTGAATTTGTCTCAATGTAATGATCACTGAATATTCCCTGGTGAATTTCAAAGACTGTAATTTTACCATCTTCAGAGGCACCCTAGACACCCACAAACCCTAAACTAGCCCCCCCTATCCATTTTTTTCAGTGGATGTGTCAGTATCAGTCTTTTAAGAGAGTTTGTACTATATAGTCCACTAAGATTTAGTAGCAGAATTACAGTGATTACCTGCTTCTGTAACAGAAAGTCAGGCTCCAAAGCAATTAAAATTCCACATTCCATATAAAAAAACTACAGCACACTCTTCAAGATAACAGATAATTATACACTGTTCATAAAAATAATATGTTCTTGGTAGATTCCACATGAAATTCAACTAAGGAAATCCACTCTTATTTCCTCAGAAAAAGACAGCTCACTTCAGATCAGATGGATTTTATCTGTTAAGAAAGAGGAAAGATTATCATAGCAAAGAAAATTATACTGTGATAAGGAGGGGGGAGACAATGATTTAAATTAGACAATTATCCATGCAGACACTGAAAGAGATCTTTCAGAACTACTGCAGTTTTAGTACAGTCCTGTTAGACCACCCTGCTGCTCACTCATCTGGACACTCCATTGGCTGTGTATTTGCCTTTTACTACTCTACACAGGTGCTCCTGTGATTCCTTTGGTCTGGGAGTTTCTCTGGCAAAATCACAGCACATATGTTTTGCTATTTTGCCACAGAAATGTGATTATGTGAACCAGGTGGCCTCATCCCACAGAACAGGCACTGATGCCTGTCTCACCCCTCCATTTTTTAATTACATCATGTGGGCACACCAGGCTTGTGAAGGTGAAAAGTGAATAAGTAGAGAGGGCTGTCAATGAGTTTTAGGTACTGTATCTGTTCTTCAATTCAGCTAATAAGACTTATAGGTCTGTAAAAATCTTACATTTTATAACTCAAAGATACACATTTTCCCTGTCTCAGTGTACACAGTGTGTTGCAAAGTCTGCAACTTGAAGCTTCTAAGAGTGATTTCTCCTGCAAGTAGTTTCTGTAGTTCAAGTTTCTGCCTTTTTCAGTCATGTGTTTTGATTTTTCCATTTCCTCAACAGTGGTTGTGCAGGCCTCTATGATACTAAAAGTGCATTTCCCCTCTTACCCTTGTGCTTCCTATAGGGGTCTGTGATTTTAAGTTTTGTAGTTGCAATCCATGGAAGTGCTTACTCTCCCTTATTGGGAACATTTCACTAATTTGCACTAGTCCTCTACAATAAAACTTAAAGAAATCAGATGACATCTATCCTTCTCTTTTCAGTAGCAAATGCCCCACAAGTGTTCTCCAAGCCTCCTGTTCCAGATTTATTTAGCAGTTAATAGCTTTCCTCGAATAGCTTTATTAATGTTGTCTTATAGATGGTTTTCCTTTGTTTCCTGGTGTAAATAGCATGCAGCTGGTATTAAAATACAGTAAAAACCAAGCTCTAAATATCCAAGACCTCCTCATGGAGCAAAAAATTCAGCACAGATCCAAGGGAAGACCAGTGCCCTTCTAAAGGTGTAGTTGTTAGTCAAACAAGTCTGCCTTAAATTACAATAAATGTTTTCATAAAGAAATTGAATTTAATTCCTGGCCTGTACTATCAGTGGAACCTTGAGAGTACTCCAGTTCACATTAAATGAAAGTGATTAATATTCCAAAATGTAAATATCTAGCTATGGGGGATGGCCAGCAGCCTCCAATTGCTTTCATTTGGGATTCAGATCTCCAAGATACTCTCCAAGATCACAATACTTATCCCTGAGGTTCTTGCATGTTTTGGACAATGCTAGGCAATTATGATTTCCACACTTAATGCCTGGTAAGCTAATTTACAAATTACCTGTAATGGTTAATCATCAATGACTATATTGGGAGCTTAGAAAACCAGCTTACATGGATGAACTATAAATAGACTTTTAAAACAGGATTATTTAATTTTGAACTGAATCCCTAATGTAAGTTGGATTTGTCCAAACCCATGGAATTCTTAGCTTGTATATAAATTTCTTTATTTCATCTCAGGCACCAAAGCCATTTTCTTTTTTAGAACAGACAGAAATGGCAGAAAAGTCCAGAAGCTGGTATGGTTTTTGGTTTGGAACTCACTAATTGCTCTTCAGGCTTGTTCTTTCTCACATCATCATTAAGAAGTCCTCATTAAATGATGAAGGATGAACAACAAGAGAGAAAAGATGAACATCCAATCAACCCAGTGGAAAGAGAAAATAGAAACATGCCACATATTAAAATGAATCTTGTTTCTAATGTAGGGTTTTATTGTGCTTTTGTAAACATAATGTTGACAAAGGTAACAAAATTGCAGCAATCATCATCTGATTTTTCCACTGTCCTGCTCCTGTGGAGTCCATTGGACTACTTCTTGGGTGGGCATAGCAGAGCACTTATTTTTAGGTCAGTGCTTTCATTTAGTCTTGTTTTATTCAATCAACATTTTATCTGGTAAGCTACAAAGTCCATAAATTAATTTTTAAAAAGGCATTTTTAAGTGGAAACAAAAATTGCATTCCTGTTTTTTGCTACTGTACATTAAAAGACACTGTCAGATAACTCAATGTTAAAATAGAGTTAAGAAAATAGATAGAAAAAAACAAATGAGGGTTTGGAGAGGATGAGGAAGAAAGAGATGTGTTTCACTGAAGATTTCATCATACTAAAAAAGCTTTTACAGCTTTTTTATTATCATGGCAGTGTAACAAATTTTAGAGCTTTCAAAACATCACTCAAATGGCTAATATCTCCACAAAGTGCAATCTGAAATGAATTCCTGTTATGTTTATCAGAAATTTCAGAAGTGAAAAAAAGATTTCTTTTCCTTAATAATTAATACACAAAAATGCACTTTGTATTATTTTTTTCCCAAGAAATGCACACAATAAGGTTTAACAAAAGCTGTTTCCTCTCATAACTATAAAAACCTATTCAATTTAATGCTCAGACTGCAATAGATTCAGTTATTTATGTTCTTCTTTGCCAGAGGAATAACAGCTGTGTAGAGATATTAAAAAATACACTATTTTTCTGCTAAAGACAAAATTTTAACTCTTTGCTCACAAATCCAGACATTCACATCAATGGGATAGATAAAAGGAATAAAATGCTCCAAGGAACATGAGTTTTATCATTAACTTGTCAGCATTAGCTTACAGGAGTCTAATCTTTCAAACAGTATTGTGTAGTAGTTTGGGGCTTTTTTCTTTCACTAAAAATTTCATTTACATCTTTTTCACACCAGAAGGGGCAAGAAAATTGTCACTTCATGCCTAAAACAACAAGCTTCTATTCAGAGTTCAGCTCCAGAGCTCCAGGGATGAGAAAATCATTTGCTTTCTACAGTATCACTTAGCAGGTGCTAACAAGGGCAGCTATTAAAAAAAAAAAAAAAAAAAAAAGAAAAAAAGGAAGAAAAATATCAATCCCTTTGGTGTTTGTGTGTTTGTTTATTTGTTTTTTCTTGGCTGTTTATGTTCACACCTGCCCACTAGAATTCCTTTTTTTTTCCTAAGTCATCTGCCTCAGTGTTTGAGAAGAAGTGATAATGCTATACTTTATGCAAATGTAAATTGATCCTAATTAGCATGTGCAGCACGATATTTTTATCTTGTATTTCTAGGTGCAGTTAAGCAGAGCCAGTGTTCAACAAGCTTATAAACATATCAGCTATTTATTTGAAACTGTTTATTTACTATGTTTGTATTGTGCCTTGACAAGAAAAACTAAAGCAAAGTGAATGTTTCTGACTTTTTTTTTTATTCTGTGCTTTCCCAGTATAATTATTGTTTTTCATATGGAGAGGCCAGAAGTTCGATGTAGATGAATAAAAGGCTGGGTAGGGAAACAGTCTTGAGACACTGAAACATCCAGAAAGCAGCAGGTTAAAGAAGGGCAGTCTCTTCTAGGCAGCTGTTTCTTCATCTCATGCTTTATAGTGCAGGGGGTTGGAGGAAGTTAAGATTCCAACACTGCTGAGGAAAAGAAAATTTTATCTAACAGAGACAAAAACTTTCAGAGCATATGAAACCAGCCTTGCTACACTTGAATGCAGTGTGCTGGGAAGGCTTCTTCATTTGCCTAACCATGTGTAATATGCCAGCCATAAAGCAGCATTCCCACATTTATCTTAAGGCTACTTATTGACAAGTGCTCAGCCAACTACAATTTTGAGTTTGATAGCTAGATACTCTTGGCAGATAATCCATATATGTAGCAGAACCTGTTCAATGGATTTGGTATTTACCCAGTGAATGGACATAGAATAATAGAATCATTTACTTTGGAAAGTACCTTTCATATTATTGAGTACAGCTGTTAACCCAGCACTGCCAGGTCCCCCAGTAAGCCATGTCCCTAAGCACCACATCTACACTCCTTTTCAACAGTGGCAGGGACAGTAATTCCAACACCTCCCTGGGCAGTCTATTCCTATTCTTGACCACATTTCCAATGAATAAATTTTTCCTAATATCCATCTAAAGCTCCCCTGGCACAACTTGAGGTAAATTCTGCTTGTTCTATTGTTTGTAACCCGATAGAAAACATCAACCCCCACCTGGCTATAACCTTCTTTTACACAGTCATAGAGAGCAATAATGTCTCCCCTCAGCCTCCTTTTCTTCAGGCTAAACAACCTCAGTTCCCTCAGCTGCTCTTCATAAGACTTGTGCTTTAAGAAACATTAAACAACATTCTTGATTTCCAGAAATGGATATGCAGGTAGTTATTCCCCCATGCATTAATATTGAATAATGATAATCTTAACAACATTCATCCCTCTGTTTAGGATTGCTAGCAGAGTATGACAGATTTTTGGCAGTACAAATACTGTGTGGACGTTAGCTATTCAGTGCTACTTCCACTGGCATTAGTGAGAACATTCATTGAAAGTGGTGGCTGTCTGTAGTGTTTTAATTTTTGTAGCACAATTATTTACCTTTATTAAGTTCTTTTAACTCTGGTAATTGCACACACAGGCATTGACATAGGGAAATGCCTGAATGAAGGAAGATTATGAATAAGGGAGAATAAGGCATTTTCTGACCCTCTGAAGTGATCAGGCTTCCAGATGAGGAATGAGTGAATATTTGCTCTGGCACAAACCATCTTGAGTGCTGAAACTCTGGTTGTCTGACCCACATCCTTTTTCTGAGCCACCATCCTTTGATGTAGCCTAGCACACAAGACCACTCGCCATAGGGCTGTAGGTGTAATGTCCAGTGCACTTGGCCACAGCCATACAGAAAATAGTTCTCGTGTCATTATTGATAGGTTTTATGTTGTTTTGCTTTCAGCCTTCCATGTGCACAAGTCATAATTAGATGCCTTTTCAAAAAGATGTGTTTTTAGTACAAAAATGCTGTAAAAAGTCTAAGGCAGAGTGAGTAAAAAGTTTTCCAGGATCGGTAGCAACTTCTGTTGGTGACTTTTCAGAAGACCTCAATTGGATGTTGCCACTGCTTGTTGGGCAATTTATTGGGTTACATTCTGATGATCTGGTGTATCATGAAGAAGTATTTGAGTAACTACAAGTTTCATGTGTTATGTTATCCTTACTATGACAAATACTGAATGTTAGGAATATTTTATATATATACAAAAGTTACAATCGCTGATAGGCATTCAGTGGGAATTGCAAGCCTCATACTGTTTATTCAAATACCAGTTTTGAATGACCCTCATTTTCAGAAATAAAGTTTTCTTGCATTGCATACATTTCTGAGCTTCTATTCAATGTCATGGCTATTCTACTAGTTATTTCAGATAATTTACTAAATTCAGGACCAACAAATTTATTGAGCTCGAACTCCTAGTAAGAAGAGTAAAAGTGTAAACCTGAAAATATCAGAGAAAATATCAGAGAAAAAATATCAGAGAAAATAAAAATAAATAAAAATAAATAAAAATAAGAAAATAAAAAATATCAGAGGAAAAAAAATAGGTGGATTGGCTTAAATATTTTTATTTCAGCTGGATAGATGACTGATAGATGTAGTGTAGTGGGTTACAGACTTCTGAGTTGCAAGCTCTGTATTTGATCATTGCTTTGCAGACTTGTGGCCAGACTATATTGAAGTAGATATCAGTGATTGAAACTTCATAATATCATATGTGTGCCAATTACTTCTTCCCAAACACTGATAACATAATGTTAAATATTATAAATTATGTGTGGAGACATTGTGGAAGGCTTCAATAAATAACAGTAGGAAGAAGAAACCCTTTTATATGAACAGGATATTAGCAGTGATGAGAAATGCAAGGTGTTCATAAGGAAACATAATGTCCATGCTTAAAATAAGTCTCTGGAAGAGGTCACAGCTTTGCGATTTCAATGCTTTGCAGGTCATAAATTCAAAGAAGCAAACTAATAGGTCATCTGCATGAAAAAAATGTTATCAATTTTATTCCATCTATCTGCCTAACGCACAAATAATTTCTTACTGAAAAAAAAAAAAAGTTGAACATAAACATTAAACACTTCAATATTAACAGACATCAAACAGCAAAGACAATTTGCTATCCTATATAATTGAACATAAATATTGTATGGAATAAGGAAGCCATAAATATACATATTATATGAAGAAACAAGGAGTGAACTTGTACTTCACGTCATCTAAAGCTGAAAACAAAGCATACACTAGAGGGGAAGAAAATATCTTCTTTATTGAGCCTATGTGATATAACTATTCCTTCAGATATTTTTACGTACCATCCATTGTGTCCCTAAATCCCATTTTTTCTTCACCTAACCTAGCCCAGCTACATTTATTCACATCTTGAACATAAAGGATGCTCATATATTTCCTCAGAATACTATACATTCCTCTACCTGGTTTATGGTGCTTTACCAACTTTAACTACAGTTTGTTTGCACTAAAGAGTGCTTTAAGGTGTGAGTTGAGACAGGTAACTTGGTATGGCAATATTAGGGCAGTATGGGCATCTATCCCACATGGAGAATCAGGATGCTCAGACTGATAAGATCCACTTGTGAAGCTCACAGGCCTTTCAGACTTATCCTGCAAGGATTCACATAACTTTGAACATGACAATGTGTCTGTCAGCAATCTGTCTGATTTCAGATGCCTTGGTTTGGAGTTGTGCAATTTGTTTCAATCCTTTGCCTGTCCTAAAAGAGTCAAATTACTTAAATAGACAATCCAAACTAGCTTGGAAGAGAGAAGTGAGTGACAGATATCATCTGAGACCTCTGACAGAAAGTAACAGGGATGACAGCACAACCTAGACCTCCAGCCTGACTTATCAATGCTCTTCCATTTATAAAAATGAATTTAAAAAATAAAAACATATTTAAACCAATACACAGACAAGCACTAATCCCCAATAAAAGTTTTCAACATACATAAAGTGGTTCTTACCCAACAGGGAGAAAAGTTCAGCCCTTCAACTCATCTCAGCAGTTATGGTGGAGTTTTCCTAGCTTTTCCCCATTCTCAACTTACTTTTCTAGTATTTCTTTATGTTTAGGTGGAGTTTGAGTGATTCTTGTCATGGATATTTTTGTTATTGATTAGTGTTAAATTCTCTCACCTAAGTCAAAGAAAATATACAGTGCATTCCCAATGTGGGAGTACCTTTGGGAAGTGTGTATTAATATTACAATTAGGCTATAATGAACCAAGTCAATCTGAGGAGAGCAATTTTGCTGCAGTTTCTGGCTCAGCAGCAGGACATCTTCCCCATCTCTCTTGGCTGACAGCTGCTATGCAGTTTATGACTGCAAAGTTCCATCAAGCTGCTTTCCCTGCAGGGATTCCAGCAGATCCTGGCTGTGGTGTCTGCACTCTGCTCCACCCTCCATTCCATCCCCTCAGCAGGCACCATGGTTGCAGATTGTGGATGTAGGGAATCATCACAGAATAGGTTTTGAGTGTGTCAACCATATTCTATCCAGGGAGTAGCAGCAGCATTTTACCCTATGATTTCCATACTATTATAACTTCTGTAAGGATGTCAATATAACTTCTCAGTTTCCCCTTATTTCACCCCCAGCCATCTTTCCATAATGAGCCATAGACTTTAATTTCACACTTTATTTTTTGTATCAACTGACACAATCTTTGCATAAATTTCTATTGAACAAATTTTCTGCTGAACTCAGTAAACAATAGATTTTTGATACTAGTCAGAGAGTTGGGACTTTGTACATATATATTTCTACAAGTATATTGACTGTTCTCTACCTCAATGATACAAATTTATGCCTACAATGAAGTCCTCAACTTCAATTTAATTCATCACCTAAAAGTACAATAACATGATCAAAACAGTTCTTAAATCCTTCTTTCAAGAAAATTTTCTAGTGAGAAATGTGTAAAATGTAAAGTAATAATGCAATCTACTGTAATGTTTTGGGAAGAAATGAAAAAAATATCTTTAGGCTGGGTCTGACTTGATTTTATGAGGGAATATCTTCAAAGTAAATTTGATGAACAAGAAAATTTTAAGATGACACTTCCTTGTAAAAGAAAATGCTATAAACATCACTACCATGGCGAAAAAAAACCAAACCAAACCAAAACAAAACAAAAAACAAAAAAAACCAAAACAAACAAACAAAAAAAAGTTTACTTTAAAGGGTCACAAAATGTGAAATAATTTAGCTCATCTCAGCATATAATATATAACCTGATTTATTTGAATTCATCTATGCAGTTACATATTTCACTTTTACTAAACCAATTACTGCATTTCAAGGTTTTATGATGAATTCTATGTCAATATAGTATGAATAAAGTATTTTTTCACTCTATGGCATGAGAGCCATAAAATAGATACATGAAAATGTTTTGCTGTTGCTTCATAGCAGAGGAATCTGTAAAACTGCTAGCATTACAATATTTACAAATAAGTTATGATCTACATAACTGAGCATTTAATATCCTTTTATTTTTTAATTAACTGGTTTCTAAACTATCACTGCTTACATTAGACAAATGGATTTAAAACATTACCTAGCAGTACTCGCAAAAAATATATTTTCTTTATATGAAAGGTGTCATTTGGCTTGCAGTTAGACTTCTTTTTTAGCTTACCAATGAAGGGCAGAAGGAAAATGTAAAGTATAAAATTCCTAGTACAGCCCTGCCAGATGGCTAAATTTTGCTCTATGTTTTACTGGGGAAATTTGTGGTTATTTCCTCGGGACACATTGAATTCTCAGCCTCTTAACTGAAGCAGTTCATGGGTGAAAGCATCAAGTCCAGCTGCACCAGAGAGACCAATGTAATACCTGATGTTTTTCCATAGAAAAAATTTTCTGTGTTGACCTTATCAGAGTATAGAAAATCCTGACAATCAGAAAAATCAGGTTTGGTATAAACTCCACATCAATTTTTTTAACAGGTATTCTTGTTCACTAAATAGAAAATGAACATTTCCATGTTTGATGTTTTGAATATATTTTCTTTCTAACAAGAGTCGTGTAGGCCACAAATCTACTACTCTGTCTAAAATGTTATGGAAAACATCTCAGTTCCTATGGGACAGTAGGAAGCAGAGTTTTTTCCCACTTACTGATTGTACAACTTGATAGAAATGTAAAAAAAGTTGCCATCTTTTTGTAAAAATTGACACCTAAACAAAAAACAAACCAAAACCAAACAGAAATCAAATTTTTAATATAAAAAGAAATAGGATTTAACAGTTTTCTACAATCACAACAATCTGGTTTGATATAGAAGATTGTAACAAAGTCTTCAAAGGCATTACAAGGTTATATGTGTTAGAGAGGATTGATAACAAACATGAAGAAAAACAAAACTAACAAAAATTCCACAGTAGCAGATTAAAAACAAAGACTAAATCTGGAAATAACTCTATTAGTTCAATTAACTACCTTTGAGAGAAGCAATTTTAAGAAAATTTGAAATGTTCTCTAATGACTACATTTGTTTTAGCTCTGTTAAAATTATTCAGCAATGAATAGGGTTTTGATTACAAGCATATAAGCCACAGTTTTGATTAAAAACTGATTGGACTGGATCTCCACAACATAGTGCATCATTTATTAACTATTCCATCTGAGATCATCTTACATTCTAGGTAAATCAAATTGCCCATCATACTTTCAATACATTTACACACTATCTATTTTCACAGATTTTTATTTTTTAGAACTTTCCTCAGTTCATTGGCAAAAGTAACCATGCACTTAACAGTGTACACTTCTGTGTTGCAAATACACTAAAATCTGTTTACATGCATAAACATGAGGAAGAATTCTTCTTAAAACATATGTTCAGAAAATTCATATCTTCTAGAAGTGAAAGTTTATTATAGCTTCCAAACTTTAAAAGGGAAGCCTTTAGTATCATACCAGCCTTTGATTGTGTAAAACAGAAAAATAGGACTATTAATTCAAGTAAAGAACAAAATGAACATCTCAGAAATGACAATAAATTGTTCACAACTAGCTAAAGTTTGACACAGTGCTGGTATGAACTACCTGAGCAGAATGAACTTCAGAGTTCCAAATTCATTGTTAATACTAACAAACATTGTAAGTTAGGTTTACCTAGGTATTTTGTACATGTACAGAGGATCACAGAAGCTCTGGGTCAATTAGTATGGAAATGAGTAAAGTCAGTCTGACCTAATGTCTTGTCTAATTTACCTTTTCCAAGCCTGCAACTTGGTTATCTGCAAACCCTGTTGCTCTGTGACAGAGTCTTAACATGAATTCTGAACTACCTACTACAAGATACTGCACTGTAGACAGCAAAAACTAGCAGGCAGTTAGTCACAAAGCCATGTACTGGCTTTAGCTGTAGATAAGTATTTTTTTCATTGAAGTCACTATGCAATGAATATTCTGGATAAAACAGCACTCTTGTTGATAGTTTATGGAGGTCAAAATTAATTTTAGTCTATGTAGCTTGGGATAGTGCACTACTCAATGAAGTATCCAAGCAAATTCTAGTGAAGCATTCTGTGGCATGACTAATATCTGTATGATAAATAGAATTTTTTTTTCTTTCAAGATCAAATAACTAAATACAGTAGGGATACACAAGTCTGGAAAAGTGGATATATTAAATGTGAACTTCAAAGGGGGAAAATTCCTTTGCTTGAGCCCTTTACTGATTCTGTATGATACTGATGATGTTGATTCTGTGTTATTTAGTCTTAGCTATGTTAGAACTCCAAGTTCCAGGCTTCTTAACTCTTTTTTCCCTTTCTTATCAGGAAAGAAATCATACTGAAATATGACATCCAGTGTGAACCTTAAGAAAAAAAAAAATCCTAGTAGTTGCCAGTACTTTTAGATTAGATAATATTTACAATGACAGCATTTTTTTAAAATTTATACAATAATTTGATAAGTAGCTCCTTTTTCTTACTATTTACTAAATTCAGACTTCTGTAAGACCATATTCTCAGTGTTTCTCACCTAAAATCACTAGTACAAGGGGTGGGTCCAGTGCTTGACCATTAAAAGAATGCAGAACATCCATCCATTTGGCCATTTTTATAATTTATAAACAACTTCAAAGTTTTTAATATTGACTAAACCAAAGAGACAAACTACATCTGGTACACTCACAGTCAGTTCTCAGCTGATTTATTTATGCAAGCCTCAAAACACTGACTGGGCTCTTCTATGAAAACAGTGCTTTTTAATAAATTATTTCAAGGAAAACAAAACAAAACGAAGAGATGAAATTGTAGGAGAAACCCACAAACTAGCACTCTCTATTTTCACTTTCAGAAAGTTTTTAGGTTGTGTCCACTAGTCTGTGGCTCATGGACTACCATTTTGATGCTACTTTGTGAATATTAAAAAGTTAAACAGCAGACTGAGAGATAATGATTGGGTTGTTTGTAGTGTGCTAATTTCAGATGCTCTTGAGCAAAAATTTGGGGACCAAAGTCTGCTGGCACATTATCTCTGATTTGGCCAGTAGGGAAATTCTTTACTGTGAGGATGGTGAGACACTGGCAGGGGTTGCCCAGAGAAGCTGTGGCACCAAATGCCTGGACATGTTCAAGGCAAGGCTGGATGGGGTCTGAGCAGCCTGGTCTAGTGAAAGGTGTCCCTGCTCATGGCAGGGGGGGTGGAACTGGATGATCTTTGAGATCCCTTCCAAGCTAAGCCATGCCATTTTCTGATGATTCTGTAATTCAAGCAACAGTTCTGTGTATTGTATGAAGCCATAAAATAGAGGGCCTGGGTTGTCCTATCAGTTAACAATCTGATGCTTGATGATTGTGCAGAAGGACAAAAATACCCTTCAGTATAATCTCCTCATGTTCCCTTTCAGATACTTACTGAGCATATTTTGAAACATCTTCTTAATAGACTTGATTTAATTAGCCTCCTATTGGCTTAATTTTTCTTTCCTCATTTAAATACTGTATTATAAGCACATTTGTAAATCACATTGTTCTTAGGCCAAAACATTTCATTCAATGAATGATTGCTTATACACTGTAACAATTACCCAAGCAAATTAATCTCTTTGAATAAGGATGGCACTTAGTGATGGTTTAGTTCTCTAAATTCCTGCATTTATACTCCAGTTAAACAGAATCTGTCACTGTATAGTACTAATAACAAATTAACTCACATGCCATGGAGAAATAACAACTTATCAATGTTATTCTCCCCCTATAAATTACTCCTAAACAAATGATCTTGGGCAGATTGTTATATTTTGTTAAGATCTCGAGGGAGAGAAAAAGTGCAAAGAAAAGGGAAATTATAATACTCATCCTAACAGTAAGGCATTGTCACTTTCTGAGGCAAAGATACATACATGCATTTTTCTTCAGACTCTTCTGAACCTGCATTTCATTCATGCTTGCACAATTACATCAGAAGTGGATTATGTGAAGTAATTCTTTTGGGCCAAAACAGGATTATCAGGGTGAGCACATAACCTTCTGTACGTCTGATTTACTTACGAGACTTTATATTTTCCACAAGGGTGGTCATGGGCAATTTGTCATCATAGCAAATCCTGTAAGAACTACACTTGATAATGTTCCCTTACTCCAGGGCAGATGGTGAGGCAGGCTTTTGAGAAACGCTGCACACATCAGTAAAAGGTGGCTAAAGAAGGAATAAATTTCTGTTGTTGTTTAAAACCAGTTGAAAATTAAACTCCAAGCAGCCACTTCCCTTCCCCTCTCCCTCTCCAGTGAAAGAGAGAGAGGTTAGATATTATGGCTTGAGGTAACAATTCACTGGAAAAAAAGAGCAATAAAATAAGGAAAACAAAAAGTAACAGCAACAATACTAATGACAACAGTATGTGAAAGAGGGTGATTGCATAAAAAAAAATAAATAATCTCACAGAGGTCCAACTGCCCCAGTGTTGCCATGGCCAGTAACACATAGCTTCTCAAGACAAAGGAGAAAATGGCAGGCACTGCCACAATTAGCATTTTTCCCCTGAGCCTGAGCCAATGGAAATCAATGGCAGACATACCCTCTCAAGGTTGCATACATGCAACCCACCATCCTTCCTACTGCTTTTCTCCCCTGTAAAAAGAAGACAAGACAGGCATGGTTCTGCTGCACTTTCCCTTGTAATTCCACCTGAAGCCATACTCCCCAGGGATGATGTGCCTGGCATAGAACAACCTAAATGCACCCAGATGGCTGCAGGCTTCACCTCCATCAAGGAAACTGAAAAAATTAACTCAATCTGAGCAGAAACTAGGATATATCTCTGCATTTCTTTCACTCTTGAAAGATGAAATGCTCAGAAAAATGATGCAGAATTTTTAACTGCACAACTGGATTGTTATGGTCCAACCAGTCTGAAATCTGTATTTTTTCAAATTCTAAAGGTATTCAGACTAGAGGGTTTGGGTGAAGGTCCATTAATTAAGATGCACGTAAAATTTGCACCCCCACAACATTTCAATGAAACAGAGCACAACTTTTTATATAAGATAATTCTTTTTAATACATTGTGAAATTATTGGGCTAACTTAAAATTTATATGGTTCTAGTTGATTGGTTTTATTATTAATTTTTTACAGAGATGTTTCTCTTTAGAGAAATTGCATGCTAACACTCAGGTTATTTAACATTTTATGGCCCTGATCCGATAATTTGATGATAATAGACACCATTTAGGAAAGAATTAAAGTAAAAGGGGGCAAGGAAACCATCTTTGGGAAAATCAGTCTTCACATATGCTTCTGTCACGTTTTACAAGTTGTTCATAATAGCTGTTAGTAAGCTGACAGCTACCATTAAAATCAAGAATGAGAAATATAGCATTAGGGATGACTCCATATTAAATATATATATATATATATATGTGGAAGTTTTTGTCTGTCTCGTGGCAAAGGCTTCTATAAATAAGAGCATCTTATGCTTTGGAGTATGCAATGCAGAGTAGAGGCTTCGAAGACAGGCCATATTATTAATTAATGGGATTATTTCATCACCATTTGATATGATATGGGACATTACAGAATTTGGGCTCATTGTTCTGTGAAATTGTTCTGTGGTGCAGATATTCTGTTGCTTAAAATGCTGAGAGCACTATAACAACTTTTTTTATAGTAACAGTTTAGAACTGTATATTAGTGGATTAAATACATAAATTGCCATGCTTTTCTATAGTATTTATGAATTTAAAAGTTATAAAATTAGGGTTACATAATCCTTATTTTTGCAGTCCACTAATATTTAGTTTCAAGTGATTTGCATGCTACATTACATCTTATACAAAAAGTAATAGAAACTATTTCAGTAAAATTTCTTAACTAGGCCACCCAGGAAAGACAGCTTAATTATAACTCTTTGTTTCACCAATCAGCATTTTTAATTTAGATATCTGTACCTAATTTATGTGGTGTAAATTAAAGCATCCATTAAAAGATTTTCTGTTCACTGTGTTTATGTTTGTTTTGTTTGTTGTGTCACCTGTGTTCCATAATAGCATGTGTCATTTAATCTCAAAAGTCCAAGCAAATCAAGCAAAGACTAAACAAAGGAAATAGAATAATTTACAAGAAAAACTGCATGTTAAAGACATAGTAATGAAATTCAATTGCCAAAAAACCCCAATAAACCCACATCCAAAAATACCCCAAACAAACAACGAAAACAAAAGCTCATTGATAGATAGATGTCATTAAATGGTTTTGATGTACTCTGTGCAGTTCTAGTGAAAGTACATTGCAAATCCTCTGCTGATGCTAGGAAATTAGATTGATCTCTGTTGAGTTTCTGATACTGGAATTTTAAAGAGATGATGAGATGCTGAGCAGCACTCAGAGCATGGATCTTCACCCCTGTCAAGGCACAATTTCTGGGAAAGGTTTTTAATGCCATCTTGACAGAAGTGGCACAGCAATTTGGTTTTGTTGCAGACATTAAACCAATAATTCTACAGTACTAAAACTGGTGTCACATGATGTTCAAACTAGTAAATATCTTAACAATAAAGAAAAAACATTTAGCCAAATTATGTACCTACTCTCCATGTCAGCCCTGAAACTCTGTTGGCATGATAATCATAATCCAGCTGTTTTAGCAACTAAAATTAGTTTCACTTGTCTCCAAAGCATGAAAAAATACTGTATTGAACCATTCCCCATTTGTTTAAAAGAACAGTAATAGCAGTACATCAACTTTAATAATCAGTTCAATATAGAAGTCAGTATAGATAGCAATACAATCTTATTTCTCTATTCCCAGATAACAATGAGCCTTAATAAAAACACATACTACCAGGTGTTAAATCCATTCATTTACTGTCCTGCTCTAAGATGGCTCATAATCACATTAGAATCATCTGTTTATTCACATCTCTATTCATTTAAAGTTTCTTGCCCTATTACAAGAGATAAAAGAAGTAGAAAATAACAAGAAGCTTCACTGTATAAAAAAATTACTCTTGCATTATCCATGAAGAGTAAGATTTTCAAAATTCTGTGGTTGTTATCCTACAATTTTTTGTTTCTACATTTCAATTTAAGTAAAGATTTCTTTCAAGAAGTAAAAATCAACTCTGTCCTCTGGTAAGGGATATTTTGTAATTATTCAGTTCTACAGACTTTTTCACACAATCTGTCAGGACAGACTTAACCTATGCTTTGAGATGTGTATAAAAAAAAGTAGTATGACACTGGGGCATTGAATTCTGCTCCTGTGCTCTCCTTCTGCTAACAACTATAGCAAAGAAGCCCACTATAGCAATTGGTCATCAGTAATACCAAACTGTTGTTTTTCACCACTGAAATAATTTGTTAACATATTCAAAACACAATTACTTTCATAGGTAGCACCTTGTGTGGTCAGAAGCACTTTATGAAAAGTTGTTAATGGAAATATTAGGGTTTTTTTATAAGCAACCTGTTGATCAGTTAAAGAACAAGGTAATGCTATTGTTCTTCTGAGCAGCACAAACATCATAAATAACTGGCAAACCAACAGTTTCTACTATTAAAATTTTTAAAAACCTGTTGTTACATATTTGGCAAGGTCCAATTCTCTTCTAATCATCTGATTTTAAACATCTCTCTTATTATTGGCAAGGTATTGTTTTTGGAGTTTTTTTAAATGTCATTTCATCTAAGTATGTAAATAGGAGCATTCCAGATTAAAAAAGGTAAAAATCATCAAGAAAGCAAATGTTCTCTATGAAGCTTGTGGGGAATCCACTGTTCCTATGGCATGTGTTCAAAACATCAAGCTAAGATAGAAAATTATTAGTGTTCTGACTTTGGAAACAGAAAATGAATTGCTCAAAGAGGAATAATAAGTATTACTGGCCATGAATATTTATGTAACAATGGCTCTTCATTTGTATATTTCTGCATGAAGTGATCAGATTCATGGATGGCTCATGTTCCCACTATTTTCTAAAACATATCCAGTTTAGGTATTGCTCGTTATATTGATATTGTCTAGAAATAGTTACGGGATACAATCTTCTTGAAATCTTGGCTTTTCAGAATTTCATGTTTGGCACTCACTAGTTCTGTAAGTTGGTCTTGCACTTAGAATACCTACTTTGGAAAGGTAGAAGCTGAAAAAGATGGAAAAAAAATTCCATGGTAAGCAGTGACTACATTTTTTTTATTTTGTTACTATTATTCTCAATGAATACTAAATGTGAAAAACCTGGGCAGACTTCACATGCCTCACACTGCACTCTCTTTGTAGACTCAGAATCTAGGTTTTCTTACCAGTACTTGCCTTGCCCTTAGATTTTTTTCATGTCAAAATGTGACTACAAGTAAGGGTTACCACATACATCATGTATAATTTCTTTTTTATGTCATATGCATTCCATATCTTTATCCCTTTTACTATTCTGCTCATTTCTAATGGAAAAAAAAATGTTAAACATTTCAGCTATATTTTTCATTCTAGGCAAAAGGAGAAGTCAACAGCAAGGTTTTAGAACTCTGCAGTAGGAGATCAAAAGCTCTTTAAAGAGTATCACCTTAGAGAGAATTTACTCTGAAGGCAAGATAGTACTCTAAATTCCATGAGGGCTTGGCTGGGATGTCAATCAGACATGGCAATAGTTTGGAAATGAGCTACTCCCTAAAGGGGAAACTAGTTAAAAATCCAAAGATACAGAAAGGTTTAAAAGAAAAATCTGTCTTGAGAGAGTGAGAGTGTCAGCAGTAACAGGGAAAGTAGAGAAGTCATACAGGCTCTCCAGCTACCTGGGAGCAGAGAAGCAGAACTTCCCCACGAGTGGGGGAGAGCCAGGAGCTGTTAGTGACCCTGGCATGGGCAGTGGCCCCACTGATGGGGCACAGTCACACAGCAGCAAAGGAAGGCTTGAGTGGCAGTATGCTGGTTGTCCTGTAAGTATCTATCAAAGGGAATTGGAGTCAGGATGGACCGGGAAGCCTGCTAAGTGCAGAAGTAGGCAGGACCAGAGATGGCTAGAACATGGCTCAAGACAGGTCTGCCAAGGTCTGCAGTGATGTGGGGACCCTGATCCCATGAGCAATGGCCAGGACCATTAAATCCTGTTATTGCCCTCAGCATTCCTACAGCAGCAGTTGAAATTTCAGCAGCTGCTGAATTTCCTTGGCAGGGGCACGTATTTGGAAAATTTTTTTTACTTATATTTTTCTGTAGTTTCCTTGTGAGGTTCCTTTTAAATTTGCAATTCAGAGCATTTCAATGCATTGAGAAGAATTATGAAGAGTACATAATATGAAGTTCAAAAAACTCTTCATAGATTCCTGTACTTTATCATAGGTTTCCAACTCTGCCTTATCTAGAGCTTCAGTAGGGGAAGTGCTATTGCCATGGCACTCAAACCATATCACAGAATCAAAGAATCACAGAATGGTTGAGGTTGGAAAAAGACTTTGGAGGTCATCTTGTCCTCAACACGCATGCTCAAGCAAGACCACCTAGAGCTGGTTGTCCAGGAGTAGGTCCAGACAACTTTTGAAGGTCTCCAAGGACAGAGACTCTACACCTTTCTTTTGCACCCTCCCATAAGATAATAATAGATATTGATAAGAGCCCCAGTGAGCCTTCTCTTCTCCAGGATCTCTTAGTCCTTTCCCTTAGCTCTTTCCTCAGGAGACATGTCTCCAGCTCTGGAGTCCCCACCACAGGGGAGACACAGACCTTTTGGAGCAGGAGACATAAAAAATGATGCAAAGGCTGACAGAGTTGGGATTACCCTACCTAGAGAAGAGAAGGTTCCAGGAAGATCTTATTGAGGTTTTTCAATACCTCAAGGGGGCTTACAAGGAAGGTGGAGACAGGCTGCTTAGCAGGGGCTGTAGTGATTGGACAAGGCATGAGTTTGGACAAGGGATAAAGGAGAGCTGATTCAAACTAGATATAATAATAAATTTGTTCAAGGAAGGTGGCGAAACCCTGGTAAAAGTTGTTCAGTGAGGCTGTAGATCACCCCTCCCTGGAAAGGCCAGGTTGAGCAACTTGATCTAGTCAAGGTTCTCTGTGGTCTTTGCAAGGGTGTTGAAATAGGTGACTTTTAAAAGGTCCTTTCATCCCACAGCATTCTGTGATTCTGTGATCCTGCTGAGGTCTTTATGGATGAAAGCATGACTTTCACTTTGTGCAACCTGTAAATCTGCTGAAGGCACATCATCCTACAAATCATTAATGAAGTATTAAACAGGACTGGAGCTAGTATTTACCTCTGGGGTACAAGTGCAGTTACTGACCTCCAAGCAGACTTTACACTGCTGATTGTCACTCTCCAGGTCTGGCCATTCAGGCAGCTTTAAATTCACCTCACTCTCTTCTCATCCAGCCCACATATCACAGGCTTCCTTCTGATGCTCTTACAGGAGATACTGTCTCTCTTCCTGGAGACTGGGTAGGTAGTATTGCTGCTTCCTGCTCATCTGCTAGGCCAGTAATTTATTTACAATTTATCACAAAGGTTTAGGAGTGATGTTAGCTTTCCTCCAGTTTTCAGGCACTTGGCCCAGTCACACTGATCAATGGAGTGTAAATAGTGCTTAGGCAATTTTTACATTATACACTTGCCATACCCCTCAGCACTCACGGCTGCATTGCATCATGTCCTCTGGGTTTATGCATGTACAGCTCTCTTGAGTGATCCTTTTGCACCAGGGGTATATCTTCCTTGCTCTAGACTGTTCCCCTGGTCTCTGCCTCAGAATTCTGGAAGTGAGTCTTACAAAACTGAGCTGAAAAAGACACCTCCAACATGTTCTGTAATTTTAAACTGAATGGCTCATCCAGCAGTGGACCAATATTTTCCTTAGTCTAAGTTTGTCACTTATACCCTTACAGAAGTATTTTCTTCCTTCAACATCTTCTATGACATTCAACTCTGTGTGGGTTATGACTTCCCTAAGCATGTCTCTATGTTATCACACAGTGTCTATATTCCAAGTTACCTCTACCTACATCCACCTTCTAGTCTAAGTTTTGCCAGAAAATCCTTTTTAGTCTTTGTTGCTCTTCTGCCTGACAGTCTTTTGTCTGACTTCTTAGTTGTTGGGATGGATTGTTCATTTGCTGAAGAAGGTGATCCTTGAATGTCCTTGTATACCTTTTCCCTCCAGAGCTTTATGCCATAAAACTTCTTCAAGCAGATCTCTGAAGGGAACAAAGTCAGTTCTTCTGAAATCTAACACTGAGATCATGGTTTTTGCCCTTCTCCATCCTCTCAGGATTCTGAACTCCACCATCTCATGGTCGCTATAACCAGGGACAGAAATCATAGGATCCCAGTGAGGTTCAAGAGACCAAAGAGGATATTTCGTTTGACCAAAGAAGATGAAGAATAGCAAACAAATCTTGAGGAAGTACTGGAAAAGTTCTGTAGGGAGGAGAAGAATTTAAAATTAGTTCACACATTTGCCCTACAATTAACAAGAGAAGAAGTTCATTATGTTCTGATCCCAATCTGTGGTATGTGTCTTATATGTAAAAGCTTGGGGCTTTTTTCGTTGCAGTTTTTGGTTTTGGATTGATTGTTTGAGTTTTGTATTTTGCTTTTGTTTGCTTTATTTTTTTGTTTGTTTGGTTTGGGTTTTTTTGTTTGTGTTTTTTGTTTTTTGTGTTTTTAGGTTTGGTTAGTTTTGTTTTGTTTTGGTTTGGTTTTTTTTTTTGCTTGGTTGGGGTATTTTTTTGGTTTGGTTTTTTTGAAGTTTATGTTTGCTTCTGTTAAGGTTTTTTGGGTTTTTTTGTGGGGTTGGTTGCTGGATTTGTTTTTTTTAGGTGGCAAAATACTTTTTTTTTTGTTTTGCACAGATATTTCACACATGAACTCTGCAGCATTTCTGAAGTTCTTTGTTCATCTGACGTCAGACATCACCTTTAAGTGCAAGTATCAATCTCTGTAAAGAAATTTAGGAACTGATAAATATTGAAGTTCCTTTTTGTTTTAATTCAGCTGAAATGTAAGGAAATTTTGAGTACATTTTTTTCTCAAAATTCAGAGATTAAACAACATGTCAGAGCAGACCTGCTGCAGATGAAAACTTCAACTTTAGCTTTATTTCAAACTCTGTGAGCCTTTTCACCTCATCCAACACATGTTCTTACAGGGTAGATCTCGTTCTATGGTTTAAACAATGATTAACTAGAAACAAAATAAATTATTGTAGTGAGTATAGTCTATAGTCTTGAAATTGGTCCTGATATATGTGAATGGCAAGACTAGTTTGTAGCTATCTTTTGTTAGCTGAGCTTTGCCTCAGGGTTAGCTAAAAAAAAAAAAAAAAAAATGCACCAACTATGGTACAAAATAATTTTTTGTCACTTTCAGCCCTTCTCCCTCACCTGTTCAGTTTTTTCCACAAAATCTTAAAGGGTATATTATTGATGGTATTCTCTTTTTTTGTTTTTCCTTTTTTCCTTTTTTCCTATTTCCCTTTCCCCAGAGGGCTGTTTCTCTGAGCAATATAGATATATGGCAGCTGGGACATTCAGAGCCTTTCTTTGCTGCTGTGTCTGAAAACTGCTTATGGCCTTTTCACACATAGTTTGTCCATCAAAAGGAAACTTAGAGGTGCAGAGAGGGAGGAAACTGCAGAAAGCCAGAGCAAGTCCCTGGTCTCTGTGAACAAGAAGCAGCAGTTTCAAAGGAGCTGCTTGTGTACAAATCAATTTATACTCCAAATTGTCTTTTTGAGTCAGAAAGAGTCAGAACACTGCCCAATTTTCTCTGTTAATTGCCAGCAGTTTAGGTAACAAAACAAATGTTGATCTTCTCATCTTTTTGTCTTTCACCACTTCTAGGGCAGTTTTGGAGCCAAAGGCTGCACAAAGTTATGTTCTTAAGCTGTCAGTTTACCATGTCGATTTAGCCTCATTGAGGGACAGTGGCTTCCATTGTTTTGATTTCTGCCAAGCATAACCTAGTTTAGCTGTTCCTTGGTGGAAGTCATTCATAATTTCTCACAGGTTTAATATTATTAATAATGGCACATGGATTAAAAAAAAACTACTGTGAAAAATTAATTTTAAAAATACTTGCAGCTAGAATTCTTAAGCCATATTGTTGCCAGAAATCCTAAGAGTACCAAAAGCTCTTGTGTCTTTATGGAATTTTATGTAGATATGTGTATCTGTGTATGCATAGGCATAGGTGCATATATCTGTGTGCCTTTAGACACAGATCAAACTCGATTTGCATTTCTCAGGCTTTGACTTAGATAAGTATCAAGCTATTAATATACTAGGCACTTCTGAAATGTAATGGAACACACATAATTTGGAGTCATCACAATTACTCTGTGATTTCTGCAAGATACAATGTGATGGGAATGTTGAATCAGACAATGAAATTGCAGAAATTGGAAATGAAAATTTAATTGTTATCTTAGATTGAAGTAGATATTTAGATCCTAATTGGGATTTCACATTATATTTTCTGAAAGTATCACAAGGAAATCAGTAAATTTATCTTTGTAACAGTGAGAAATAATTTTTTCCATAATCAAAGCAATCAAAGTGAAAGATTGTACAGTGGAATAAGGCTATGTTTTGTGCCCTATGCAATTTAAATTGTCCTATAAAAGTGGTTAATATAGGTACAGCATTTCAAGCTTAGAGCATAAGAAACGTTTTGAAGACAACATGGATGTTGTGTTGGATATTGGAGAAATTACTTTAGCAAGAGTTTCTTATTCTGTCTTCTGTTTCAGTCCCCCAAGACATTGTGAAGGCTGTATTCTGAAGGCTTGTGGTATTCATCAGAATGGAATCCCAAACATTCAGAGTTTATTAACCCCATATGAACAAATCAATAAACAAGTAACAAAGTTCTGACCATGGAAAAGAAATCCTTGACTTAAACCTCTTCTCTGCACAATTTGAAAGTAGTACTCCATTTTCACAGCCCATTGCTCCATTTTTTTGAGAATAGTATCTGAACCTGAATACTTTAATAAAAAACCAACCAGTTATGTTTTTTAAAAAACACATCAACTTGACAAACTGTTTTTCTGATAGATAAAATTTTATACTGTAAAAAAAATGGACCAAATGGACATTTAAACTTCCAACACAACACAAAGATGTCCTTTGCCATCCACTCATAAAAGAGAAGACATTCCATCATTCATGATCATAAATTTATTCTACCTACAAAAAATATTGACTACAAAATCCAGATATTTTTCAAACAACGATCCATTTTTAAGCTTATAGAAGAGGTTATATTTGGCATTATCTTTGAGAGTATACAGTTGTGAAAATTGTTCTTCTCATGGATGCCTTTTTAATGACTCTTCAGATTCCCTAATAATTATGAAATTCTAAGAGATTTAAGAAAAACAAAACAGGTAGGGAAAACAAAGTGCTAAAAGAGTAATCTTCACAGAGTTCTCTCTCTTCCTTTTGTTTTCTACAGAAAAACCTTAAACAGAATGTCACAATCTTATTTTTTATGCATCTGTCTACTTTTATCACCGCTTCATTTTACATCTCAGCAGGCCTGACTACCCTGAAAAATACACCTGCATAAAACCTGCAAGGAACAGAGAAAATACATAAGTAGGGGTGAAAAATGAAAAGACAGCTCTCTGCACTCTTATCACACCTTTTAGCATCTATCTGTTTGAGGCCTCATGTGATTCATTCACCCTTTCACTATATAAAAGGCCAAAGCAAAGCTGCAGTGATAGTAGCATCCAAGATGAATATCAAGGAGGCTGAGACTAAGAGGAGAGCGACATTAAGAACACCCATGGGAATAAAGGTCACAGAAAAAGAAGGAGAGTTAAAATAGAGCAGTATAGAGCAATCAGTCAGACAAGTTCCTGCATCAGAGTGGTCTTTGAAAAGCAAATGATAGGGAAGGAGCACATAAAGAAGAACAAAAAAAAAAAAAAAAAAAAAAAAAAAAAAAAAGCATGTTGCTCATTATTGTTTTGCTGTGTTTTCAAACCTGGGCAAGTTTTGTAATAATGTGTAACAAGTTTTTCTTCAGAATGAGATTTAAAAATGTAGAGGAAGCTGGTTTATGCTTTCCTTAATGGCAATGCATGGATTCTTGAGTCCATTACTGGGTTCACATACCTAGAGAATTTCTAATGTGTCTTCAACCAGAAGCTGCATGGCACGAACAGAGTAGATTACTTCTGAGAGCAAATAACGATGTCCTGACCCTCCACAAAATTATACTTCTCTCTACTGCCATGTGTTTTCCATTTCCTTATTGTACCCAAAATATTATTGCTGTCACTATCCTCCATCATTAATCCTCCTTCATTAATCCTCCAATTAATGAAGAGACATAAGACTGAGGCATCTGATCCCATGTCATGCTCCTGCAGACAGAATATATAGGTAAGGAAAACTGGGGGTGAGTGGTAGAAAATAAAGGTTCCCAAAGAGGTGGTCTTAGAAGTAGGAAGGGGACGAGGAAAGAAAAAGGTGAAAAGGCTAGAGGAAAGATCCTAGAAGGGGCAGGATCCTGGAGATGTGGAACATACATGGAGACAAACCCTAGGGGATGCCCATGATGACAAATACTCCTGGGAATGAACTATGAGTGTGGACTGACATGATTTCGGACTGAACTCCCCAGACCAGCAGTGACAACCTTGTTGAGAAGGGAAATTAAGATTTGGGGAAAATAGCACCAAGGACAGAGAACCAGGGAGTATAAGAGGTAGGCAAGTAGGATAAAAGCTCTCTTCTCATTGATTCTTAAATAAATCCCAATATCCAGAACCACTATGGGTTGTTTCTTATTTTGTCCTGCCTCTGACTACTAAGACGAGAGCTGATTGGTTTACAGTTTGAATAGCTATCCATAGATTCCTTGGCAGCTGCTGCTATGACTGCAATTAAATTACTCCCAAAAATACAAAATTATCTGAAATCCCCATTTTTTTAAATACAGGGAACTAAAAACGTTTATATTTAACAAATTAAAATTATTATACTTTTAAATACTATTTGATATTTTTGCACAGATTTTTTTCATAGATATACACAATTTTTCATAATTTTTACTATTATCTTCTTTTTTAAACCTTACATCCTTCCCACCAGTCTGAAACCCTGAAGATTACTTTTAGAAGCTGCCTTTTTATATGTTTCCCAGCATGCAGGCAACTCCTGAAATCTGCAAGTGAGAGATCTCCTTCTCAGCTAACAGCAGCACGCTGACTACCTATAGCTTTCTGACCCTGTTTCCACAGAAACCACCAGAACTTGTTAACTTTAAGCAATCTTATTTGAATAATGGAATGTTTTTAACTTAAACAATAAAACTTTTAGGGTAGAAATGCTGATCTTTTTTCTTTAATTTTGCATTATGTGCCTCCAAGCCACTTTGTGGTATTTTTGTCATCCTATTTTCTTTTCTTTTTTTTTTTTTTTTTTTTTTTTTTTTTTTTTTTAATGGTAGAACTTGCATAAAGATTACTGAATTAATTAGATGATGCGATATGTGGTCTGCCCCTAGCAACACAGAAGTCTGAAGTTTCAAAAGAGCAAGTCAGTTTTAAACCTAGATTCACTTATTATTGTTTTGACATGGACAGAAAGATGAGTAAAGACCTGTAAAAATAAAAAAGAGAACAGTGGAATGGACACCCAAGCCTCAGTAACATCATTTGTTATTGAGAATAAGTATGTTACACAATATCTCCTACAAAGTGAAACATCTCTATATGCAAGTACATTGTCCCACAAGCATCTCTGAATGGCTGTTTGTGATCTCAGATTCTAGAAAGGCCAGGTACTTTCTTTCAATTTTTAGCTTAATTTAAGGGTCTATTTGTTCTTTTGAATACTGCATCTTCTAGGTTTTATAAGTTAACATTTCTTTGTTTTTTTTTTTTTATTTTGTCTTTTTTGTTGTTGTTGGTGGTGGTGGGTTTTTTTTCCCTTATTTTCCTTTTTTCCCCCAGCAGAAGCCATACAGTTTTATTACAGACACATTTGAAATATGACCACACTTCACGTGCAACCACATACACTTACCCCTAGCAAAACACCTGTCCTTTGCTCTCTGTGACCCTTTCTCATTTCTCAACAGGTTCTCTCTCCCATATCTAAATATTTTATAAAGAGTTGCCTAAGATGTCAAAGCAATTTGCACAACTTAAGTGTTTCCTTTACTGTCATCACAGTCCAATCAAAGAGTAGACAGTGCTCCAGAAATACTGCAAGAAGACAGAGAAATTGGAATATAATATAATTTTATGATTTCCCTCTGGATCAATGATGTGCCTTCAACAACTACAATTTTTGCATCACTATTCTTTTTTGCCAATGTGCTTAATTACAATATTACCACTAATAAGATTGGCCAAAAGAAAATAACAGGTACTATTCTCAGACAAGGTAGCCCTACCTCAATTCACTAGAAAATATTGAATGTAAATCAAATAAAAGCATTAGAGAGTTATTAACATATAAATGAGAAGCAGAGAAATGCAAGCATACCACACTGTGTCTTGCTGAAAGGCATGCCTACCATGACTTATAAAATGTAAAGAGTGATGACATTTAACAGTGTCTGTTGTGGCTCTTATGCTTTGGTGATTACTAGGGAGAATTTGGTGCACCTTTAACACAGCCTATGAGTCAATATTAAAACAAATAGGTTAATAAAACAGAATAAAAGAGCTGTAATGGAAGATCTATGTGTTTTAAACTAGAATTGCCTGAACAGTGATATAAGAGGTAACTAGTAAATTCTGAAGTTCATACTGCAAGCCACAACAGGATTCAAGATAGGGCAAAAATCAATACAAAGTATAATATCTTATTTTTTGATAATGGCAAATAATTCATATTGAATTAGTTCAGTAAAATACTATGTTAGGCATCTCCACTGCTGCCTTACCTTATGGTAGGCTAGCCAGTGCTTTTATCATATTCTAGAGAGCTTCACAGAGATTTCATTCCCTTGACATAATGCACATTTCAAAGTTCTACTGATCCAGTGGAGGCTTTTAGAGCAGACATAAGTTTCAGGGACTATGTCCATGCCAGTAGAATGAACTGTGTCCAAAAAGGTTCCTGGGAATTGAGGATGACCAATAAAGAAAGGTCCCCCATGTCTGTAGCAGCAAATTCTGTCAATCCACAAGGAGGCTGTGTGCCTACTATCCCATTGAGGGTGACCCCTGAGGTGTTTTACCTGTCACAGGTGACTGGAAATGGTTAGAAAAGTGATGGATTGAACAGATCAAATACATGCTGGAGCATGGCCTAGCAAACCATGAGGATGGACAGTAGTTTTCTTAACTGCAAGGATGTTCCCACATTAATTTCCTTGGTGAGATGAAGCACAAGTCTGCAGTGGCCCATGGTGACCATGTGTGAGGTTCTTCACCTGCTTTGGGAATATCATGGCTGTGGAGATGCACATAGGAGAGACCACATAATTTAAAAATTCCCATCATGATGCAGCCATGCCATGGTGGTTCTGCTGTTCCTGGTCCCAATCCAGGGACTGATGTCCTGTCCCCATGGAGGCACCTGAGGACTGTGGCTGGGTTCATCACCCTCGTGTGCAGGGAGCTGTTCCAGCCCCTATGACGATGATGCCCTAACTGTGATTCAGAAGAATAAAATAAATGTTTCAAATTTGGGGAAAATTTATTTAGCTCTGAAATGGAGACACAAAGTCAGTATATTTCTGAGTCAATTTCTAAATTTATGTGAAACAGTCAGCACTCCAAATTTCCATCTTGATTTGGGGTTCAGACGACACATTTCCTACAAGGAGAAAATGCCTTCTTCCTCAGTTCTATCTATAACTAAGGTTTAAAAGGCCAGAAGATAAAAGGAAAATGTCTATCTATGATAAGAAAGAAAATTCAGTTTAAAAAAAGTCCATTAAAAAATATGGCTAAAAAGATTCCTGAAGGATAACAGTTGAGTCATTTCCAAACTATATTTTTTTTCTGAAATAAGTCCTTATATGTGGTGTATAGCCCCAGCCTTTTCTCATCCACTCCTCCACACAGACTCTTAGGGATCTTTATGAATTTTCTTAGTTTCTGCAGAGCCTACAATCATGTAGGTAACTTTCTAGTAAAATACAGTGAAAATGAATACTAATGAAATGCAAATATGCTGTCAGCTGCTAGCAAAATTAATTGGGCTTACACATATGCAGTGAAAAGTAAAAGGAAAAAAAAATATTCTTAAATTAGTTCATATCAATTAAAAGAAAATATATACTTAGAGAATCCAAAATTTTCTCATGAATACCAAACTAAGAAATGCATTTTGAATGACGGAGTGTAAAAGTCTCACTACCTGAAAAGCTCTTTTGATGTCGTTTCCATGTAGCTTGACTGCAAAAATGTTCTCTTTCCAGGAAGGCTTGTACCCCTCTTTCTTCCTTTTCCTCTAAGGGCTTCCAGGGTGGAATTTGGAGTATTGCAAAGGAATTGCTCTCAGGTTTCTGCCAAGGAGATGCAAATGAGCCTTCAAGGCCCCCCATTGCTAGGTTCTGCATACACATGTAGTAAAGATTTAAACTACAAGGGCTTGACCCTGCAAATACTTCCACAGCTGCTGCTTAACTGTGAATTTTAATAGATTTTTTGAAATAGCTGGTAAAGTCAGGCAGCTGGGTAAATGGTAGGATTGAAGCCTAGTTTAGACCACTAAGGCAAGCAAAAAGGAATATGTAGACAAAGATGTGCAACTTGATAAGCTGTTATTATGTAATTTAGTTACTAAGCTACTATTTTGATGTTAAATTCTTTCAAACAGAGATTGTATTCTTATCTTATGTCTGCCACTTTCTGATATGTAACAGGAATTATTCATACAAAGAAACCTTTTATACAAAGAAGCCTTTATATTTCCCATGTAAAGAAAAAAATATTTTTGAATCAAACTGTGTCTTGTCCTAGAACTTCTCAAATATAGCATTTTGTTCTCTTGCCAGATAATATAAAATCTAAACTGATTAAAAAATGTGTTTGCCCATTTAAGGGATATATCTACAAGTGCATATAACAAGCAGTGTGCCTTATGAGAGTATAGACTTGTTTTATAAAGGACAATTCAAAATAGCAAATAAGATTCATGTTGTGAAGACTAAATTGCTAAAGTTCTAGTGAAGGTCGAGATTGGAAACCTAGTCATTAGAAAATTACACATTATTGTGATAGAGCAATGTTTAACTATAAAAACCTTTAAAAAATGTTTTTTGTTAAGAATCAAATTATTTTAGACATTAACCAAGTACAACTCTGTGTTATATACAAAAATTAGTTTTCCAAGTAAAAATGCTCAGAGTTCTATCTTGATACAATTAAGTTTCTGACCAATACAATATTCTGATTTGGATGAAATAATGTCTTTCCTATGAAACATATTTCATTTTTATATAACTCTATTTCTAAGGATTTTATTCTTTCAATTTTCCTGCTCAATAAAATTGCTTTCTGCAGGGAGGAAAGGCAAAATTCTATTTATATCTTCAAACAAAGAAAATTATTATAGACCCTATTATATGTAATTCTTATATTATCTTCATAGAATATAACTTTTGATCTTCAGGTACTAGAAAGTAACTTTTAGCTGACATTATCTGGCATGCTGTTGAGAAGTTTTGTTTGTTTTGGGTTTTTTTGGTGGTAATAAGGCCACTGATATCTTATAATGTTGTATTTTCTCTTATTTTTGCTTTTGGTGTGCAAAGAGCTTTATTTTCGCGTACGTTGATGACACATTGCACTATCTGTGAATAAGAATCCATATAAAATAAATTCTACCAGTCCAATTCATACACATGCTCTTTTGAAAATTACCAGGATAGCATAAATCAGCTTACCTTAGGTGACCATCTAGTACCTATTATTTATATAATCTTTCAATTTTTTTAGGCAGAAATTTTTCTCAAAGGAAGGAAAAATTATTACCTTCTAAAAAGTTATTCTGTATTGAACATCACAAAAATGGCAGCTGATAGCACATATGTGTCAGTTGCTTATTTTGAAAGTAATTTGCCTGATGTTACTGAAATAGATGAAACATTTAAACAATGACATATCCTCAGAATCTGCAGTTTAGGTGTGTAAAAGCATGCATGGTAAAGGGAAATACAAGAAATTACATGAAAAAGTTTTTGTGTAGGGTTTTGGTTCTCCCAGAAGTGGTACCTGAATCAGTATGGCAGTGATATTTTGTTTCCACATAGCCAAGCAGAAGCTAGTTTGCAATATGCGCCGCAGCTGTCAGAGAGCTGAAAAAACCAGAAGTTCTTTCCTTGTTTATAGTGCTTTGAGATTTATTAATGTTTTTGGGGGATTCAGACAATACAAAAGCAGTTTGTTTAGACAAAATTTGTGTTGAATAAGTAACTTCAGTCCCAGATACATTTTTTCTCTAAATAGGAAAAGGTATCTTTTTGAAGAGTAGAGCTATTTAAAGAGTTGAGGATTTCTCCTAGCATTAAGAGGATAAGATTTAAATTCTTATTCTTTTGACTTTGTTGTGGGATTTGAACTGGGAGTTTTTTATGTGCTATGTGATGCTCAGTCCTCCTGTGTGAAAAGATGGTTCCTTACTAACAAAACAAAGTTTGAGAATATTTTTCTATTTCTGTCATTTGAATACACTCAGAGAGTTCCTATGATAAGGAGCCAGTAAGAACTTGGATCTTTCAGTGTCCATAGAAATTTCAACTACTGATAAAATCTGTTAGCTGTACATGAAATATTCTAAATTACTTCTGATTTTAAAAAATCCTAAGCCCACAAGAAAAAAAAAATTGTTTTCTTTCCACAAACACAGTAAACAACAAACTCCCTGAAGTTTTGCTGAATATTCTGTTTTTCCCAGCCTCTCATCAGCTGCTGCAAATGAAGCAAGCTCTTTATTTATTTGTTTGTTTAGGTGTTTTTGGGGGGGGGGGGTGTTTTTGGGTTTGTTTGTTTGTTTGTTTGTTTTTTCCTGAGATGTATTGGTTTTGATCAGTAGTTTTTCATTTGTCCATCCTTGTACTTAGTATCAAGTCACAGTTCTAGACTTGGACAGTCACATATTACCTCTGTAGACTTATTTTACATTCAGGATGTGGAGAAATACTGATAGATTGTTATGAATCATACATAAATATGAAAGGCATAAATATTTAACACTTAAGGCTGGAAAAAGTAAAAATAAGAAAAATAAAAGATCTAAGTGTTACAGTCAGAATGTATCTGAAAATAGGATGAATTTTGGAAAGAGGATGTAGAAGAAAATAATACATACATGGGTCAAACTAACATTAAATTAGGTTGACAATAAAAAGGAATGTAACAATGGAAGCCTTAGCTATTATGAAAATGTTATGCTAGGTTCTTTACATGTCAAAGGATCATGCTCTGCCCAGACAACTTGAATGGCTAACAGGAAGAAACCCCAAGAACCTCAAAGGTACAGAGAAATCAGGTCCTGAGGGTGCAATAATTTTCTGTTTGTGAAGGAAAATAAGGAATAAAGGTGTCAGGCCTTACTTGAGGAGAGATATAGGACAACTCAAGGTGTGCTCTCAGACCATTGCCCTGTAGCTTCTGTCTTGCAAAATTCCTAGAGCTGAGGAGACCTGATTTTGTTCTAAGCTGACCGTACTTTCATTGTAGTCAAGGAGAAATATGCATAGCAATAGTACAGTTCAGAAACAGCAGGTATTGAAGGATGAATCCTCTTCAGGAGTAACATAATCTCACATTGGTTCTCTTCCTCCTCCCCTTCCTGAATATAAAAACTTCAAGCACTGTGTTTTCCTTTGCAAAGAGCAAACAAAAACAACTTTGTGCTAAATTGAGCTGTTTTTTGGCAATCAAAGAATCCAGAATGAAACTAGGCAGATGAAGCACCTGAGTAAAGCTCATATATTGCTGATGTTGAGGCAGAAAGTAAAACTGACGCAAACCTTCACCCAAAAAACAGGGAGGGGGTGAGTTATAGGAAGGGAAATTCATGGTGTTGACATATGGTGGAGTAAAAGAGAAAGAGATAAAATGTGTTTTACTTTCTTAACCAAAACACAAAGGCTAAAGGCTAGGAAAGAGAGTAAGAAGGAGGGGACTGTATGCAACCTTTATGAAGAAACTATAGGCTTTTCTGTTGGACTAAAGAAAAGCTGCCAAGGTAGCCTTAATTAGTCTAAAATACAAGTGGGCAAAAGGTATAGCTTTTGGAAGTGAGTAAAAAGACAAAAAGTGACATTAGGTCTAGGATAAAGTGTAAGATTTTCTTTAGAGAAGATGCTCTAAAATATTATTCTTGACAACTGCATAGAATGACCATGTTCATCTTCACATCTTTAAATAAAATTGGTTTTTTTAAGCAACTTCATTCCCATTTGTGAGTGTGAAAAATTATCTCCCACACCACCAGGAATTTCAGTGTAACCCTCTCGAGAGTTTTTGTAATCATCTCCTCAAATATGAATCAACATGTTCCTGTCAATCATGACCTATCAGAAAGGTTGCAGTGGGAAAACCTAGCATACAGAATAAGAGCCTTTGGTACAAACAGAAACCAAGCCAAGATGTCCTGAGTCCCAGTTTTACTTTAAGTTCAAGACTCCCAGGTGCCTCATAGCTATCAGATGTTTACCTAATTAACATGACTTAACTAATACAATATATTTTAGATCTAGCACCTAACAAAATTTAGCTCATGAATATCTACACCATTATATGTTTGCATTTCTGGAGTACTCACTTCTTCAGAATTGGTGCACAATGGCGAAAAGGCATCAGTTTATAAAAAGGCAGAAAAGTCCACTAATTAAAGTGAGACCAACTCCTTTTTCTATAAACAGATCCATAAATGAGGAAAACTTGATAAAAGTACCACTGAGGTTTAATTGCTTTTTTGGATGCTACAGCATGCAAGCAACATTGACCACTTTTCATTTTAAATAAAAAATAGCCAGGTTTTCTGCCAGGGTCATTGAGTTCGCTAGATTTAATTAACTAATAAGTCCTGTGATGACGATTTTTCATCCATGAAATGTTGTTTCTATGAATTGCTCCATCATACCTATAAAAAAGTGCAGAGAAAAAGGGTGCAAGAGAGTTTTTAGGTAACACTTCAACTGTCTAAGTCCTATGTCTAGGATTATACTTGGTTTTTTTTCCTTGTTGACAGTAAGAGCAATTTAGAAGCAGCTGTCTCTTGTAACAACTGGTATCGAAGAGTAATCCCAAAGGTGGAGAAATGAGTTTTGCTTGGCAAATGTAGATAATTGAAAAGAATAAATTCAGCTAACTTCTGCTGAGCTGATGGCTATTTTTCACTGGAATTCACTTAGATTTTTTGCAGGTCTGGGACTTTGAAAAAATGCGAGACCCTGGGCCAAGGCTCCAGTATTTGAAATATCAAAAAGTAATGAATTGATTTTCTTAAAATGATATATCCACTTTATATATAATTTTGGGAGGAGGAATATATTTTATTTCTGTAATTATTATATTTAAAAAAAAAAACAAAACAAAAAAAACCTGCTGCTGTATCAGTCTGAAGTTGATTAATTTGTCTCTAAAATATGGAATCATTTTTTCCTTCAATTAAAAAACGTAAAAACAAACTTTAAATATTACATTCGAGCTGTCAAAATGAGATGTTTAGATCCATATTTTTTTTTAATAAATAAATTTTAAAAATTTGAAAATCTTTTTTACTTGTAAATGTCTTAATAGTTTCTATCACTATTAAATTAATTTTGGGGACCAAATTGCCAACAATTGAAAAATATATCTAGCTCTGTGAACGGGGCACAAGGAGCCTTCATAGAAGCAGGATTCTATATTATCTTTTACTTTTTAGGCTACTAAATACCAATTAATTAATTATTTCCCCCTCATCTCTTCTGTTCCACTGAGCTTTTCCAGATGGTACTCCCTTGTTAGAAAACTGATAGCTTAGCTCTTCGTTTCATATAACTCTTTTTTTTAGTCTTGGTAAAAAAGATCTATGACAATCTATGACAAGGTCTAGATCAATGACATCCTTACACAGAAACCAACAGACCAACAACCCCTTAATCTGTGCTTACAGGGCAACTGTGACCCAGTGCTCGCCACCATCTATAGATGTTTCATACAAAGCACATTATCACTATGCTCACTGCTGTGGGGAGCCCAAAAGCTGATTCCAAGGAAGGAAGGACTAATCCTGCCCAATATACAGTTTTTCTTGGAAGTGTCCTAATGTGGCAGAGCACTTAGTTCCTACCCTGTCTTACCAAGACTGAAATTGTGATTATAAATTTCTCTGCTCATAGATTTACCTTCAACTCTAAGCATTCTGAATAATCTCCTGCAGAGTCAACAAATTTGTTTTATCCATCATTTCTGCCTTGCAAAAAGATCACTAAATCACCATATGGAAACTTGACTGCTGGTATACTCTTCCTTGCTCCTCTGACACCAAGTATTTAAAAATAATGATAATAGCCATAGACTGCCCTAGTTTGTGCATTGTCTCTGTCTTTAGTCAGTCTGAATTATTTTCACCATTATCATTTCCAAAATGGAAACAATATATTTTTTGACTTTGCAGCCTTGCAGTTCAATCTAGACTCCATATCAATGCAAGGGGAAGAAAAGTCATTAAGAAAAGGATTAATTCTGAGAAATGGTAAATTGAATTATTGATTGCAAGGCTTCCTGATGCTTTGTCTGATCCCAGAAAAACATAATTTGTCCACTCTTGAAAAGCTTAGAAGTCCCTTTCCATTACATAAAGGAAATGTTGTATAAATAGCCCGAAAGAATATTTCATTTTATCATATGTAATTATGTAGTTGTGTGCCATGCATAGCTCTGTGGAATGTCCATTATTGACATACAGTATAGCCCTCCATAATGAACCCTTAAGGAGTCTTGTTCTTGTATGCCTTAAATATTTTTTTATAACACCTAAAATGAAGGCAAAAGGAATCCTTTTGATACATTGTCTAATTCTTGCTAATATTCAGATTCCTAGGCCATGAAATTTGCTGAAGAATATGTTCCTTTGCAGCAAATTATGTTGAAACAGAACTCCAAGTAAAAAAAGGTAAATATTACTAATACCTTGATATGAAAAGGAAGCTATTGAACAAATCTACTCATTTTCATAATTCACTTGTTATAATTCTATCTAACTTTGAATCTCATTGATGTCACCAGGGAACTGCAGCCTATCATAGAAATCCGCCTTTAAATCTCCTGTAAAAGCACGTGTACTGCTTGGAACTTCAGAGAGCTTTGCTTGTGAGTTGCCATAATTGATACAAGATGCAGAGAGGTGATAGTGCAGGAAACAACAGAAAAACTAACGAAATATCTTCAAAAAGCAAACTCGTACAGCATGAACATTGTCTTTCCAGCTGTGTGTTCGGCAGAAAATTCTACAGGAACTGTTTTCAGCCCTGAATAGAGTAATAATATAGATGACACACCAAGGAAGCTCCCCAGCAGTCCACACATCAGGGCTTAGACTAAGCTTAGCAGGAGCAGGCTTCTCCACATGGCTCCCCTCTATTTAGTACTGCTCACTGCTTTGCTTCTTTACTGTCCAATGAATTCATACATATTCCATGAGAGATTAACTTTTAAAATAAAGAGAACAAGACTGTTCTTAAGGATAAGCCTAAGATTTGTAGAATAATTGTCTATCCTAAGCTTTTAATATAACCTGTAGATACATCATAGAAAATAAGTTTATATTATATCTGCCTCATTATTTTAAATAGCAAAAGTTAGGTAAAATTAAACTTTAAAAAAAACAAACACAAATGGCAGGTAGTAGATTGGTTTTAGAGAATAAAACTCCTCTTGGTTCGTTATAGTAGGCTTGAGCTGATTTAACCTATCCTAATCAACTTCAGCACAATACTCTTGCAATAGACAAAGCCAGACAAAGACTGAACTGTGCCTGTAACTTGTATTTGACAAAAGAATTATACCTTTGTGAAGAATATTTCTAGGAGTGCTAGATGAAGTCTGAGATGTAAGAATACTTATTACCCTACAGAAAATGTGTGACAAGCGCAGCTGACAGGAAAACCTCTTGCTTTATTTATCCTTTCAAGGGAGTTCAAACATTTTCTTGTTCTGTTGAAGAATACAATTGGAGATGAGAAACCAGATGTGATGTTAAAGAAATATGAGTGTGAGGGGTTGTCATGGTTTAACCATATCCATCAGCCCCAGACACCTGCTCACTAACTGCATCACCATGGGATGGCAGAGAGAATCCAAAGAGTAAAAGTAAGAAAACTCCTGGGTTGAGATAAATAGAGTTAAATAGGTAAAGCAAAAGCTGCACACACAAGCAAAGAAAATAAATTAAAAATAAATATAAAAATAAAAATAATTAACCACTTCCCAGTGGTGTTCAGCCATCCCCAGAAAAGCAGGGCTCCATCCCATGTTACTCAGGAAGACAAATGACATATCTTGTAACGTCCCTCTCTCTTCCCTCTTCCACCAGTTTTTTACTGCTGATCATGATGCCATAAAGTCTGGAATACTCTTTGGGTGACTTGGGGTCAGCTGTCCTAGCTGTGTTCCCTTCCAGCTCCTCGTGCACCCGCAGGATCCTCACTGGTACAGTGGGGTGAGGAGCAGAGGGGGCCTTTGCACTGTGTTAAAGTTGCTCAGCAGTCAGAACACATTTCTGCATTAGCAACACAGTTTCCAGTACAAATCCAAAACACAGCCACATACAAGCTAGAGAGAGGAAAATCAGCTTTATCCCAGCCAAAACTAGCACTGGGGAACAGCTGCACAGCTCTCCGGAGATGCCTGCCCTCTTTATCTCGGAACTGTTACATGGGATACATGCACTCTGCCAAAGTTAATGGCTTAGTCCTAAAATACTGAGCTCTTGGGGACTGTGCTTCAGGTTGCTGTTGCTTCATTAGTCTTTCCAGGGCTTCCTTTCCACAGGGCCAGAAATGAGATCTGGGTGGAGCTGCAAGTCCCAGAGCTTGTGTCTTCTGCAAATTCTGCCTGTCCTGAAAATCGTCTCCAGCCTGTGCTTCCAGGCTTCCTGTACATTATGCAGGGTACAGAGGTACCCTTCTTGTCCACAGTTTGAAAGGAAACCTGCAAGCAGGCTGACTCAAAACTGTGAATTATACAAGTTCCATGACAAGACCTGGGTTTATTGTCAGAATCAAGTTTGTTCCCCCAAATGTGTCAGGTGAGACATCAATTTTGAGAATGCAGGCAAGTGTGCTTAGCATTAGCACACTGGGTGTCCCAGAGCTGCTGCAAGAGGAATAATATGCCAGGAATCTGGACAGAGTAATGTGGAGCTTTCCTGAGCTTTCAGTGTAGGTTTGCTTGCTGAAAGCTCAGGAGGTTTTCAGTGAAATATTTTATACTCCACCAATTCTTATTTTCCAATGGAATGCTGTTTCATCACAAAATATCTCTGTGGTTCTTGTAGTATATGATCTCCTTATACTGCTGTCTCAGCTTTAACTGGTGAATAGAGAGGTAAAACAATCTCTATGTCAGGATGAAGGTTAATTTTTTTTTTTTTTTTTTTTTGTCTTTTTTTTGGTGAAATCTAGAGTTATGCTAGACTGTGCTCTTGGGCTTTGCATCACTAACCCAAATGACTGCTGCTCTCTGAATACTAGTGCTGTTACTTTGAAAAGAAGTAAGTCTCCATTTAATTTTTTTAAAAATTCACACTTGACCATAGACCTTAATGCCTGCCACAGAAGCCAGTATCACTGCAACAAAATGTACCTCTCTAAATAGATGTGCTTGAGATTGCAGACAAGAGTAGCATTTTTTTCTCTGGAATGCAATTTTTTTGTTGTTTTTTGATGTTGACTAGTCTTTTTAAATGTAGTATCTGCAGAATGAGTGCTTTCTCCTAGTCTGAATCTTGTTGTCTTCAGCACAAAGTTGCACAGTCTGACATTTGTGGGCTGTTCACACCACATACTGTTTTCAATTGCTTATGTTGCCATCTTTTCAGGCTTCTGTGCTTTTTGCTCTTTATGACTTCAGGGACTCTTCTAATAGCATTCTTATTATCTTCCATTATTGTCAGGAAAAGGCAGTTGCAAGAACTTTGCTCATCATCCCACAGGAAAGGCAGGACTCTTAGCAGCATAGAGAGTTTAAAATTTTTTAAACAGATGTGAAAATCAGATCTAGAATTCAGGTATAAAGTTTTTTTCTGATGTTTTGGTACTTCTGTTTATGTCCTAGTAAAAACCTGAAAGGATAATTTTGTACTAAGTGCAACTTGAATGGCTAGAGTAATTTCTTTATGAACATATATCTTCATGGATATGTGTGCCTTTCTCAGCTAATATGGGTAGATTTGCAGTTCATTATTCTAAAGCATGAATTTATAATTAAATCCGTCCCAGCTTTTCACATTACAGAGCAGCTCTAACACTGCTCACACTCTGAGCCCATGGCAAAGAAAGGTCATTCAAGTTAGGCAAGCTGTCAATGAAAAAGGGTGAAGGTGAACTGCATTCCTGTGCACTTGCCATAGTCCATAGAGGGACAGGTAACCTGATATATGAAAATTGCTAAACTGTAGTACTTTGAAAATGGGTTGCAGTCCCCAGAGTTGAACACATTTCAGTACCCCTGGTTTATGGTTGGGGCACTTGAGGTTCCTTAGCCTAGAAGAAAAAGTGGGCAATTTAATATTATGATACAAGACCACCTCTTAGTTCCCTTTTAAAACAATGCCCACAGTCTACAAGATTAAGATCCACTGGTAAATGGAAAAGGAAAGTTTCTTTGATTAATAATTTATTTGTAGCAGAAAATGTTTCATTTTTCTAAAAATATTGTGCTGTGACTTCACTTCTGATTGAAATACATCCTAACATCATGATTTTGTGTTTCTAATAAAAGAGGTTGATTTCTAGGATTTTCTTCAGTCTTTAATAGGAATCATAGTAATTGAGCACCACTTTGAAGGAATTAAGTAATTTAAAAGCTAATCAGAACAGTTTAAGAATCAAAATAAAGTTCAAGATTGTCTGTATCTAAACAATAAAATGAATAAATGTGGTACATTAACACCTTCTCTACCCCATCAATTAAAATGAGAATATAGAGATGTGAATATTCTGGCAGAAGCAATAGCAATTCAAAATTTCTGGGTTTAAATTGCTAAGAATTAGTCCCCATTTCAGGATCCCTATTCTTCTCTATACAAACTTATTTAGATGTGGTTTTCCTTTTCTTCCTTTTAACCATCAGGTGGTAAAAAAAGCCAGGCACAGTATAAGGATTTTAGGATTTAAACAGGTGAGAATGTGCATAAAGCACCTTGCTTCTGAACCTTAATTCATAAAATCTAGATTTTAGTAAATATGGTTGGTGAAAATGCAAGGGAGAGAGTTGCTCTTGATTTTACCACCTTTATAACAGTGTAACTTCATATACCTAAGATTCATGACCTAAGATATACAATGGGAGAAATTAAACAAAAGCTATTCCTCTTGTCTTTACAATGAAGAAAATATATTTTATCATCAAAGAGTGTTCGAATGCCCAGAAGTTACTTAGGACTCTACATTCCTTTTAGTCTCACTTTACATCAGTACTTATCAAGCAAAGAGTTTGTATTTTAAGAAACATGTATTTGTTAATCAGTTGGATACCTTTAATATTTTTATCCTGTGTATACTTTGCTCCTCATGACCACACATTAAGAAGTCCAATTCTTCACTATCTACCAGTCACTACAGAGGGTAGTCCATATGAGCCACTAAAATTGTCTTTGAACCACACTTGATTACTTAGGCAAAGCAGCAAAACTTTTCCTGAGTCTTTAGAGAGGTAAAAGTTAAAGGAAGAAAAAGTGAAGGTCTGCAATAAGTCTTAGGAAGAGGCTGACAGAGTCCAAGACTGCAATATAAAACTGAACCTCTCCAGAGGGAAAAAAAAAAAAAAAAAAAAAAAAGAGGGAAGAAAGAAAGGAAGGAAGACATAAGTAAGGGAAAGCATTATGAAAACTGTAAATCAAATTTAAGTCAAGATACCAGTGATGTGTTTGTATTACAAGGCCAGTTCTCATTATGACCAAAGTTGTCAAATAAAATGTAATTTTTCTCCCTTGCTTCCAGTTTGTATAAGAAAGCAGAGGAAAGAGGAGTAATTTCCTCACTTGATGTAAAACTATTCTTTATTATCATATTTATAAAGCAATGGCAGCAATGGGAAAGTGGCCACATGATATTCTTCATCTATAAAAATAACTCTAATGTGTTTACAGCATGCATATGAAGAAACAGCTTCCTTCCATTTGCCGACAACAGAGTGATGCAGCAGCCTCTTGTTTTGGTGAGCAAACAACAAAACCCCAAAATACAGCTTATTATTTATACAAGAAAGGAGACCTAGATCAAAAAGTGTCATCCTCAATGTCAGTAGCTGGGTTGCAATCTCAGCTCCTCTGATACTGGTGCAGTAAGAATTGCTATTCTTGTCACATTTGTGGTTGCACAGAAATTCTAGAAGACTTACTAGGATTCACCACAACCATCCTCACACAGCTACTGCAACATTTTCTTTTTAAAAAAAAGCTGTAGAACTACCGGTCATATTTTGAAAGGAAGCTTTTCCTGGTTAAAAAATGTCATTTAATTGAATGCAATATCTTTTAAGGGAATAGATTTGATAAATTTCTAGCTAAAGAAAAAAAAACAAAACTTCAAAACTTAACAGCAAAAACTTCAAATATCTTGTTTAAAGGTTTTGAAAATGAAAAAAAAAAAATATGTTGGTTTCAAAATGCTTAGCATAATTTTTAAAAAGTAAAGATTTTGGTGGCATGACAACAGCTGAACTAGAATCTTCTTTTAATTACCAGTTAGCAAATATGCATATATATTTCCATAGTTTCTTGAGAGAAGTAAAGACAGAGGCAGAGAGAGATAGAAACAGAGGCAGAGGCAGAAAGACAGAATTGGAGGAAAAATATTACATGCTGTATATTTTTCCAGGACAGAACAATCATCTCCCTTTCTGGGCAGCCCTTGAAGTGATAAATACTTCTGTGGCCCTAACATAATGGCATTTCTTGATCTTGAAGGAAATATATTTGAATTGAACTGTTGAGAAGAAGTGTTTTCACAAGTATGAAGCAAGTTGACATTGCTTACAACATCCACTTAACATTCACTCTGTGTTTGTCCCTGAAAGTGAAACAAAGCTGGGATAAGTTTGGTGGGTGGCCACAGCAGGCTAAAGGAAGGAGGCTGCCCATGAGCATGACATAATACAGAAACCACTGCTGGGAATCTGATGAGAGCAGGAATCTATAGCCACACGGCTTCTTTCCTGAATACATTTCCATGCACCATAATGGCAGTGAAGAATTTGTGTGGTTTGTATTTGCTACAAGCAGAAATGAAGACTTTGTCCAAAAACTCATATTTTTTTTGGAAATCCAGTCTACCAAGCCTGAGTGTTGAGTTATGACAAGGACTGGAGTTTAACCTAAATAATAATGTGTGTGTGTGTAAGGATGGAAAGAATTAGGCTCTGACTTCTCATTGTAAACAGACAAATCTCAGAGCATTTTCCTGAGGGAGGTATTTGTTAAGTACCTGACTTCTGAGGTAATTGCATCCAATTGTATGTACATTCCAATCACACTTAAAAAATACTCTGTGACAAAGACAATTTATGTGAAGACCAGCAATTTCTAGCAGTGACAGAGAAGTCATAGTCCTCCTCACTCAGCTCCGTGCTGTATTTTAATTTTTGCTTGTGGCCAGGGCTACTGTTCAGAATGTCAGTCCCAGGATTTTGTAGTCAGAGACACTGACCCTTCTCCTTGAACCTCTGTTGTTTGCATAGGCAAATTTGTGGAGTCCTTGGCTGACACACTTTAGGGAAGCATAGCATTCAAAACAGCACAAACTCAAAATGTTTTCCCAGTGAACTAGTTCAGAATAAATAAAGGAATGTTGTATTAAAAGTCCAAATGAAGATAAAACTCACACATGATTAAATTTAATCACATCAAGTAAATTAAGGAAAATCAAATTTAGGTGCCTATTTTCAGAGGCCAGTCCCCTCTGGCTCCTTTTGTCCTTCAGTAGAGGGAGGCTTACACCTCCAGAGGGTGAGAACTTGCTGAAAGCAGAGCTTAGCTCTTGCTCTCTCTGTTCAAAATATAGGAAATCCAGCAATTAACCTGCCCTAGTTACATGGAATTAATCCATGAGGCATCTACCTTTTTTTTTTTTTTTTTTTTTTTAGGTAATAAAGGGTGTCCAGAGAAAGCAGTTTCCTAATTACATCACTATATTAGATACTAAAAAGAAAGCAGAATGAATATCCAAAACAGAAAGCAATTCAAGCACAACTGCTAACTTCTTGGGGGGAAAAAAAAGAAAAAAGAAACCCTTGTTCACATTCATTAAATGTGTAACTCGTGCTTACACCCTCAAAATAATCTAAAAACAGCATGGGGTCAAAGAATGATAGATTACTGTCACACTTAGACTTGCTTATCTTTGTGAACATCTGGATCACTGCAGTTATTTCAGCAAGTATACTTTGCAGTAACACCATAAAATATGAGCAGGACCTTTCTTAATGTTAAGTGAATAGTCATCATCAGGGCTTTGAGGCTCCAGCCTCATACTATGACATAAAGCAGCTCTGAAGTTATAGAAAAAGCCATTAAAGCACTACTTAGTGGATGTACAACCTTCCTGTGATGCTGGTGGAGAAATTTCATCACTCTTACCTGCCTGGTAACTATCTACTCCTGACTGTTGAGGGTCTGTGGGTCTGACAGTCAGGGAGAGCCTGAGTCACTTAAAGTGTTTCCACAGGTAATGATGAGGGCAAATTGTCTCTCAAACTCCAAGGCTTTATTTAATTGTATAGAGCCTTTAGACTCAGCTCAAAAGAGGGCAAGAGGCCTAGGTGTCCCAAACAGGATATTTGGTTAAACCCTTTCTCAGAAAAATGGGTTGTTTTGTTCTAAAAGAATTTGAAATCCTGTCACATCCACAAAGATATCTTTATGTGTCACTTGTACGGAAAGGTAGAGAACTAAACTCCTCTGTAGGCTCAAAGTGAATCAAATCAACACATTTTATTTTACAAAGGATTAGATCACTAATCAGAAGATTTCAGGCTTTTCTGGAGGTCAAGATTTTCCCATGTTAAGTAAATCATTAATTGTTTTGCATATAGTTTATAGAAATATTTTTCTTCCTTTTCTTCTTTTTATTTTTCCTTTCCTTATTCTTTATTTTTTCTCTTTTCTAAAGAAAGTCTGTGAAGCATAACTAAGAGGTAAATATTTTCTTATTATTTTCAGGTGGCAAAAGTTTTTAAAAATTTAAGAAACACAGTTTCACCCAGCTTAATCTGAAAAGAAGAAAAATGGTCGTTGTAAAGTTTTCTTCCCAGGGAGAAATTAGTGACTTGCAATTCCAGCAAGAAAAATTTTTCCTGTCTTTCTTTTCCTTTACTCAGTTTTACTTAGTGTAGCATTGCCACCCTTCAGCATATTTGTCAATAGCTTGAAAGTGGAAGAAAGATTGTCCAGACAATGTTGAGTTGGCAGGAATTGAAGAAGAGATTAACTATTAATCTAAGTACAGAAGGACTTACATTAATTTAAGTGTCTGGTCTAATAAATAGAAAATATAGCCTGAACAGGTGAAACTGAAACAAATATGTTTTGAAGCAATAGATAAACAAGGCTTATCTATTATAAAAGAAATGCTCCTGACAAAGGAATAGGATTTCACAGTTTCAGAAATCCCTCCAAAGCCTTTATATTCAGAAGGAAGTAAACACTGTTAGGGGGGAAATTACAAGAGGAATCAATTACAATGAGAAATCAGCAGAGTATATCACCATTGTGCAAAGTTCATTCCTGACTTCTAAGAGTAAAATCCCTTTGCAGACCCACTGGCACTGATAAGGAGACCTCACCAGAGCTTTCACCAAATTTATTCTTAACGCACAGAGAGACAGCACTAAATTTTAGACCACAGGGCTTGGATAGGACTCAAGTGTTCTTGATGTCCCAGGAACACAGTAAGTAAATAGCCTGAACTGTAAGAGTCAAAATAATTTTTTTTCCCCTGGTAAGGGTGCCTCGGGGCTAGGGATAATTGTATTCCCTAGCAGGATCCATTTGTTGAAGGAAGTAAATTACTAGTAAATATCTTCAAAAACTAAATTACTTGATGGCAATCACCATTTCAAGTGTTGTACAATCTACTTTTATCCAGTGCAGGTGAAGTGATATGAGCTTACAAAAATACTATACCTTGACTTTTGTGGAACCAAGATATGTCAGAGAAATAAAGAATTCACACATCTCTGAACTCAATCATCTGTGAATTACAAACAGATGAGAAGTGAGCAGTGGACAGTGATAAACAACAGCTACCAAATCCTATAAATTAATGGGTATATGGTGCATAGTGCCACAGATCCCAAATTTTCATGGGATCCTTCCGAAGAGTACGAGGCATTAAGGGTAGAGGGGTCTGTCCTCAGATAGATCCAGCCAAGCTCCTCTTGAGCTATGATCCAGCTCTGGTCCTCAGCAAGGCTAAGCAACATCAGTATTCCATTAATTTTCTTCTACTGATTCCAGTTCTGCAACCAGCTTTCTCTGAGCTGTGCTCCATTTCCTGCTATTCTTACCCCCAAAGGTTATATAAATATTTAATGACTGGTGAAATGAAGAATCCAAAAACAGGTTGAAGTGAAAGTGGACAATGGAAAACTTCTTGGTCCCGTGCCTGCCCAAATGCAGCCCTGAAGTTTAGTATATCCATGGAGTATATTTGCTTTGGTTCAACAATTTCACACATTTTATTATAAGTGGACATGGGCTCATCTTCAGCTGTATACAGCTACTTCGACACTTTATATTTTACTTTTTTTACTTCAACATTTATTGCCTCATCCATAATGCAAAAGAAATTTGTGGTCTGAGCCTGGATGTGCCCAATCTTACTGGGAATGGCAGTAATTCAGAAATGAAATGCTAGAACATTAAAATTAATCACATTCATTGATGTGAGTAAAATTCCAGTACAAATAATAATGTTACATTATAACATGTTATATGGTAATAATACATGTTAATGGGCTGTACTGATGAGGCATCCTTAGAAAGAAATTAAGTATTCTCAGTGTGTACCTGAACAATAAGAACTGTGCCACAGACCAGCAAAGGCACCACTACTATGTCCGTTCAAAGCTCAGAATTGATTTGGTTGCAATTCAGTGTGCAAAAATTTTCAATTTTCCAAGAAATTTAAAGGCAGAAATCTTTTGAACTGTAGAAAATAATCTCATTTGCAAACGTCAAAACCTTTTCTGGTTTTGTCTTGAGAAATATATATTATGAATTCAGGGAAAATGAAGGAGAAGAAAGTGATTTGACAGTGTATCTCACAATCTTCCTATCTCCAGTTTGTGCTATTTCAGTCTGAATGGGTGGACAACCAGATCGGCTAAAAATATTATTGTATAATCATGCTTGGAGAGTAGTAATTACAGGGACATTCCCTACATGGAGTTTGATAACAATGCTGAGACTGTCTTATTCAATACCTTTGTGAAGGATCAGAGTGTATTCCCATAAAGTTTCAGATGACATTATTCTAAGGGGAGTATTAGGTGGGCTCTAGGGCTCCTCTGCCATTCAAAAGCATCCAAGACTTGCTGGAGGAGTGAGATAGCAAGAACATAAAGAAGATCCATAAGGATAGATTTAAAACTTTTTACCTGAGAAGGAAAAACCCCTGCAACAGCACAGACTGGGCATTGACTGCCAGGGAAGCTGCAGTGCAGGAAAATCTTTGAGTGTCCTGCAGGGCTGGACCAGAGCTGGTCATGGGCCCATATGTTTCCCTGGAAGCAAAAGGGTTAACAGCAACCTGGGCTGTAGGCACAAAGCAGAGGCAGGAGATCCAGGGAAGTAACTATTCTCCTCTGTTCCACATTTGTTAGGTCATAAACACAGCGCCCAATATCAGGCTGCTCACTACAAGGAAGACACTTTTAAACTGGAGATAGTTTGATGGAGGACACCAAGATGATAGGAACAGGAACATTTTTCAGGAGAACCTGGTAAAGCTGGGTTTGCTCAGTCTGAAGCAGAGACAGTTTTGGGAGAACCCAGCAGCAGCCCCTACTGACCAAGTGGAAGCTCTCTTTGAGCTGCAACTGAGCTCTTCCCTGCAGTAGTGCACTGAGGGACAAGAGGCAATGTGTAGGAATAGAAGCAGTAGAGGTACAGACCTGAGAAACATTTTGCCCATGAGGACAGATGAGCACTAGTATCAGTAACCCAGAGATGTTTTGTAGTCTCCATCCCTGGAGGCTTTAAGGTTTTGGCTATATATGAAGCCAAGAGAAATTCGGTCAGATCTCTTGGGCACCCTGGTCAGAGCAAAAGGTTGTTCTAGAAACCTACTGAGGTCTCTCCCAACATGCATTATATTGTGATTCTAATATTCTCTAATTTATAATGTGAAAGAAAAAAGCATGTTTTTTGTCATAAAGAATGAGAGGTCAAAATGCTCCATTTCAGTTAAGAAATGAAACTTTGTTGGTTTTGAAAAATTTAATGTTCTTTTAAATTTCAATCCATATTTCAGCAAAACTAAGCTCCCTGAGGAAGTTTTGATGCTGATGGAACAGCAATCTTGGATGAAGGACGGTCCTTTAGGAAATCTTCAGATGGTTCCTGGAGGAATTACCTACATCAGGAGAAAGGACCTTAGTTTGCTGTGTTTTATTGACATAGATTGGAAGTGATCACTGCATGAGAAAGCTGTTAATCTTAAAGAAGCACAGGAAACAAAACAGGAAGAGAGGAGTCTGACAGTGGACAGCAACACATTTAAGATTTAACTTGTCTCTGCATAACTTGGCTGCATTTGTTGTTTTATTTAATTTTTTTTCTGAACCACATCTGTTAATTCTTTATTAAATCTGTTGGAAAACAAATAGGAAATTCACAGTCCAATGGCTGAAACTTTTTCCTCATATGGCCAGAGGCAGGAAAAAGACTGAGATCTCCCTGCTTCATTTGAAGTAATGAGGGATTCACAGAACAACTGCATTCACAAGGCGAAGAATAATATTTGCTTTTGGTGAAATTATTAAAGCAGCTCTGTGACAAAATTTATTTTTTTTTTTTCTAAAGCATTTCAGCACTGCTTCAGGAAAGCTGGCTGGAATATCCTTACTCTTAATTCTTTTTCTTCAGACTTGGCCTTCTCCACAGTGTCTTTCTCCAGTTCCTCCTGCTGGAGCTGAGTGGTAGGAAAACCATTTCTATGACTGTATGGGAACAAGTTTGAAGAGTCATATTCAAAGCATTATTCAAACTGACTGTTCAAAGAAACTGACTTAGAATCCTCTGTTATAAATGTAAGGTTTTCAGACAATCAAAGCTGAGAGATAGGTTTCTATGCAGTGGTCTTTTTACCTGCTGGAGGAACTTTCCTCCTTTGACAGTTGCTTCTGTAGTCACAAAAGAGGAATATGTACATTTTTAGAGGGCTCTCTAATCCACTTATTCTAGATGGTCATTTTAAGATGAGATTAATTACCCTCTGGAGACAGACAGCTTTAGAAAGGAAAAATCCAGTGATTTAAATACCTTCTGAGTGTTCTCATGTATTTTCTATTTATTGATGTCATCAAACAGATAAATTAAAAATCTCTTTCAGATTTTATTTGTTTAACTAATCCAAATATGTGACTGGTGGATTTGGCTGTACCCAAGTGATAATCATTTATAACTTTGAAATAGCAGGAGATAAATACAAACAAAGAGCCCTGCATCTGACAGACCTGTACAAATATATCGGTCACTTTTCTTCAGAGGTATCTGACTTGTCTTTGTGCCTTAATCAATAAAGTTCTCAAATGATTAAACAAGTTCATTTGTCCATTGCCTTTTGAACATGTCCTTGCTCATAACTCTCCAAAGTCAAATAGAATTTGCATGTGGTATTATGCTACCCTCTAGAAGGCTTTCCTTTCCTGCAAGAAAAGATACCTGCTGCCTAATATAATTATTTTCAGTAATGACTTATGTGCCATTACCAGTGATTTTTTTGACAGGGTTTTCTTATGCAAACTGTTTTTTTTTTTTTTTTTTTTTTTTTTTCCGTTTTGCTTTGTTTATTTCTAGTTCATATGCAGGTAACATTGACTGGACACATATCTTAGTCCTTTATTGTCGAGTACTTTTTAAATGAATCGCTGTGGTGTGTTCACACTGGCCAGAAGCACCCACAAGTTTCTTGATCTTTTCCTCATTAGTGGGGTGGTAAAGAGAGTTGGAAGAACAAAACTGAAAACTTAGGGGTCAAGATTAAGTTTTATAAACAAAGCAAAGCTGTGCAAAGAAGCACACTCAAGGAAAAGTTTTGAATCCATTCCTCCTCTTATCTTGTTCTAGTGATTATTGATATAAAAATTCCATTTCTACTGTCTTTTCATTGAATATATTTATTTTCAACCTTTTTTTTTTTTAGGTTAGCTTAGATAAAATCTGTAATCATCATACTGAGTAAATTCCATTCTTTGGATTCTGCCTGTGTGACATACACAATATAAAAAAATTTAATTGCTTAGTTTAGGCATTTGAAATACACCCTAGGAAGTACTTGCCTGAAGGTATGTTAAAATTCTTACATTCCTTATGAGATCCAGGCCTAATATTTGGGGCTAAAAAACGTTTAAGCAACAGGACATCTAAAACTCAAGCTTTGGAATTTTAAAACTTAATTCCTACAGTGGATCTAGCCTCAAGGTATTAGATGACTTTTTTGAAGCCAGATCTTTCAAGATGTGGTGTACGAAGCATGTTCTCAGCACAAATTGTGACAAAACTTAGATTAGAACAAATTTATTTCAATTAATTAAACTTGCAGTTTAAGAGGAATACTGGAACTCTGCAGCTATAATGCATAGTATATGAGCAGTTTCTGGTATTACTAGAAGATACTTATGGGGACACGATAACCAATTTCAGCCATCGTTGTATAACTACAAAGAGATAACATCTTCAAAAAGATACTCCTTTTTAGACGGAAGAAATCATATCCTTAGAAAAGAAATTAAACCAGATAAGAATAACCTGAATCTCATGAATGCAATTAATAAGGAAACTTGAATTTTGAGCCTTTAAAAGCATGTATATCTCTGGGGAACAAATCTTATTTGGTCTAACACAAGCAAATCTGACCTGTGACCAGATAGCTCTCAAGGACTCAAGAGCAGGGCCTGAAGTTTCTCAGAGTTGGCTGACAATGTCAGTTTGGGCTACAGTCATCAGGAAAGGTAACTAAATTCTGATATTTTTGCAAGTATATTTCGTCTTTCTCTTTCTGATAACTATCTCTTTCCATTACTCTTTGGGGTGGGACCAGGGAGGATAAAAGTGAAGATGGGAGTTGGTAGGGAGTAATTTTGTCTACATTTTTGGTTATGGAGTGTGAGAGTCCATCTGAGCCTCTCGTTTGTTTCTGCCCAACAACCCTCGCCTGAGGCCTAAGAGGACCCTCAAACTGCAGTTTGGAGACGCTGGCCAGAGATGGGAGGAGTGCCAAGTGATTGTTTGACCAGGACTGGTTTCTACGGCTAGTCACGGTAACTGTGTTTACTTAACAAAGCTCCCACAGGTGGAAGAACAATGGGCTGTTCAGGTCTGGGGGTACCCCGTGTTTGTCCCATGGCAAGGACTGTTTGGTGGCCATGAGATTGCTGTGATGCTCTGCTCTGGAGCAGTTTACTGGCTGCCTCCTCCTGTTTCCACCTGTTTCCTCGGAGTAAAGATCTCCACATACAATAGTCCATAAATCTTCCCACCTTTTGGCCAGAGGCCACTCTCTTTGGAAAAGACTATAAAGAGACACCCTCGGACCGAAGACCCCTGAGATCTCCCCAGATGGTGACAGGCATCTATTGGCTGGTTCCACGAGGATTCGTCTGACCGTCTTGGTAGCTATAACCCCGAACCCCTCTTTCTCTCTCTCTCTCTCTCTCTCTCTCTTTCTCTGTCCCCCTATCGCATTTTGGTTGGCACTAAATAAAGTGCAGTTCTTCAAAAGTAAACTGGTTTTGTCCCCTGCTGTGTCTTTTGCTCTCTGAGATCCATAAAAAACCTCTCACAACCCCCGCTCGGGTTGGGCGGATCATGACATGGGGCGAAACCACAAAATTTCAAAACACAAAGAAGGTTCTAAATTTTGCAAAATCCTTTTTTTTTTTTTTAAGGCTCAGCTTCACATTGAAATCGCCACATCAGCATGCTAAAGAAACTTTACATTGTTGTATAGCTGTATTTGTGTATACATCTGACATAAAGCAAGCAAAGGCAAAGGCAAGCTTACAATACTTCTTTTGGTTGTATCCTTGTGTTTGTCATGGATCAATGACAAAACACAGATGACACAGATAGTGTAAATATCAAGTTATTGAGCTATGATTGCCAGATGACAGGTTTGTATTGGATATAATAGGGTTTCACCTATATTTATTTAAATGAAAACTTTATTAAGAAATTATCTCTTTTATGCACTATGCACTTTCCTGGATATTACAGAGATTTTAATTTCTTAACAGTGGAATATTTTCCAAATGAACTATTTTAATTCTTTTGTTATGTCTTTTTTTTGCCGCAGCACCTGAGTAACAGGGGACAGTTTCATTTTCCTTTTATAGGATTGGCATAAGGATCTAAGTGCTACCCAGTCTGTAGAAGTTTTATATACTTTACATGCTGCCATCCCTTCTGTTCTGAAGTCCCTTCTGCTCTTCTTTCTTTATCCCACATCCTGCCCCCACGTGTCTCTCAATTTCAACATACACAAAAACCTATTTCATGAAATGAAAATGAGTCCCAACCATCACAAGCATTTAAAGCATGACCATCATTTTCCACAGATCCTAAAATCCTTCCCCTAGGATCTTTGTTCAATCCATTATTGAAAAACATGATAAGCATATTGTGTTTTTCTTTTTTTTTTCTTTATGCCTCTTGAAGTACAGTTTGATATTTATGTCCACTGAGCACGTGACAATGTAGAAGGGTTTTTTCCTCCCTCTTTTTAAGATGACTTCTCATGACAATATGGTTGAAGAACTGGCAATACTCCATCTTTTGCTACAGTGATTAAAGGCATGCCTCTTTTCATCTGTTTTAATCAGTCATGGGGAATGGTGTCTGAATTCTGAGCACTGGTCTAAGAGATGATAATCTGAATTCCAACAATATGTGTTTATATATATGTCAGTTCCATGTAATTACTGCAATGGAGTGTATGTAGAGGTACTAAATAATATTAACTACACTCTTTAAAGTCAGAGAGGAATAGTAGCTTAAAAAATTAAAAACACTGAAGGCAAGACTATTGTTCCCTCTAGAAAGGGGACTTGGATTTGTTACAAACCACCCTAGAAGGCAAGAGTAATCCAGGATCATATTAATAGATCCGTTAGGGTGTAGCCAGGTGGAGGTGAGCCTCTTCTCCCAGGCAGCAAGTGACAGGACCAGACAAAATGGTCTTTAACTGTGCTAGGGGAGGTTAGATTAGATATTTGGAAAAAAATTTTCACTGAAAAAGGGTGGTTGAATGTTGGAACATTCTGCCCAACAAAGAGGTGGAGTCATCATCGCTGGAAATTGGAAATTAACTTGTGAATGTGGAAGTAAGGGACAAGGTCTAGTGATGAACATGATGGTGCCAAGTTAACAGTTGTACTCAGTGATCTTTGGGGTCTTTTCCAAACTAAATTATTCCATGATTTCATGTTCAGAATTCATTGTGCAAACACTTCATTTTTCCATTCAGTTAAACCCTGATTATAAGGAGCTGTTTCCACAGGCCTTACATCTCAATATGGCCACCACAATTCTTCATCCTCCAAACTTTTCTAACACAACTAATAGATTGCTATTTCCTCACAAGTTTCTCAACTTTTCTACTTGTTATTAATTTTTTATACTACATTTTTCTGTCTCATTTGGACCTAAATCTAAACCTTTGATATGTTTTTATTTTGGCTGCAACCTGTTGTTACCTCTACCAAAGTGTTGATAAGAGGTATCATGGAAGTTAACAATCTGGAAAAAATTATTCCTTCACCAGACTCCACCCATCTTGCTGCCAGTGCTGTGTGGATTTATATTTGACTTGATCAGTTTTTCAGAAAGAATGTAATATTTACATTTGTAATTTCATTTTCTTGGTGATTGTTGCTGATTAAAACATCAGTATATTTAACAAACATAATTTTATGTCCACAATTTCTCACCAAGATTTTTATAAACGCATTATGACTCAATCCCTAACCTATAATATCAGAAATTAACTGCATTAACAACAGAAAAATGTTGGGGAAATTGTTTTAACTTCTTTTTTTTAGTTTTTTACCTACCCATGAGAAATTATCCACAAACTATCAAAAATTAACAAATGCAATTGTTTAGAAATTGTTTAGGGAGGAGTGACTGAAATAAAAACTAATGTAAATGATTTGACATTAATTGTATTCCTAATCTGAAATATAATCCATGAGTTACAATGCAATTTGATGAGATTTTCATTGTATTAATATTGACAATACAAATTCCCAAAATGATAAAGCTATCTCCTTAATAAAAACAGAAGTTTATGATAAAGTCTATTTATTTAAAAGCACTTCTAGGAGTGTTAGTTCTTTGACTTTTGGATTTACATCAGCATATAGATTATGTGTATAGTCTAAATAATGAGTTCATGGAGTTGAAATTGTGCCAAAGTAATTTGAATTCTGGGGATTTCAGAATGTCAGCTGTTATAGTAGTATCCAATTAAGGAGCTGCCTTAAATTGCAGACATTAGTGTAGTGCTATCTGTTACTAATTCAACTTTTATGGGCATAATCAGAATGTTTTATTTCTAACAGGTTGCATATATAAATTACTTACAAATAAAAATTATCTAAGTACTGTTCTTACAATGGCTTTAACCAATCTGAAATAAAGAACTGTGTTAAAGGAAATAGTCTTTTTCAGTAACTCTCTTTTACAGCTATTTATGTAGATTTTAGACCAGTGTGGATTTGATTTAATCATATGGAGATTATATTTGCACAAAAGGTGACCAGCAGTGAAGCAGTACACATATATCATAAGCTATTTTTAATTTCCCTTGTATTTTGGATCTGGTTCCTTTAGCCATTGAAATATGAATGCTTCAACTTTCTTGTAATACATTATCCTATTCTTGAGGTAAGGTCACTCATGTCCTGTAGCAAAACCCCACAGCTGTTCTTTTTAAAGCTATTGTAATGAACACACTCGTGTACTAGCAAAGGACTTAAAGTGAACATTTTTTTATGGAATGGCTTTTAGACACTATAAATTTAAAGATATTCTAGAAGAATAAAAGAGATAAAATATTGGATAGACAAAGTTTGAAACTTCTATAGCAGAATAACACTCCTCTAATGAATGCATCAATACTACAGGAGAGATTTCAATGACCAAAAAAATAAAAGTGTAGGGTATTTAGAGGCTGAGATCCACTAATTGTAACAACTGTGGTCAATTCTAAAATGGGAAGAATGCAAGAACAAACCTGTGTACTCAAAGAGTTTTGTGTCTGAATATATAGCCTACTAAAGTGATTAACATTTTCTCCTCTGTTTCTTTATCTTAGACAATCTACTGTTTATCCTTGGATGGTGATTTTATCTGGTTGTGTCTGAGGGTGAGACAGAGAAATTTGGACACTTTTTCAATTACTCATAGTGTTAGTTATACTTCACTCCCAGGTGGGCTTGAAGTATTGAAAGGGAGACTGTTGTCACAGTGGTAGAAAGGTATCAAATGTCTCCTAGCCCAAGAGGTTTACAGAGACTCTGACTTTGCTGGTCAGATTCAGTGTTTATGCACCCCTGACAAAGGCCCTCAGCACCATTTCAGAATTGCACTTTGGAAAAACAGCTTGATGTTGTATAAAAGCTCACATGTTGAGGGATTTCTCAAGCTTTGCTAGTGTTGAATGACAGAACTACTTTGGCATGATCAGCTCTACTGCTGTGTGCTTGTTTGCTTCCCATGATGTTTATTATAACATCTGCCCTGAGCAGGAGAGAATCAGTGGCGAGCTGTTGTTGAAACTCTTGGTTTGAGACAGTTTGGGCTGAAATGCTGTGCAATTTAGTTGACTTGGAGAGCTTGGAACAAAGACATTCCATTAGTAGGCACTGAAAGAAGAAGGTGTAAGTAATTGTGCACAAAGTTATATGGAAACTTACCCTTTTAGGCAATATGGTTGGAAAATAATCTTCGTGCTGTGTGCAAAGAGAAAAAGATAATAAATAGAGAATTTAAGGATAGCTGCACTAATTATTTGCCAAGAATCTTTTCTTCTGTTAATTGTGAGGTTTTGCTTCTCTTTCCAATTTTTTTTTTTTTTTTTTTTTTTTGGCTCCTACATGATATTTTGGTCAGGTAGAGGTGAACACAGTTTGAATTTGTTTCGTAGGAGATACTTTTAGTCAGTAATTCAGCAATTTATCAGCGGGAGGTTCGGGACCTGCAAAGGTTATTAGAAATGGAATGTCTCCAGCCTCTGCACAATCCAGACTGCTGTAAACTATTGTTCTTTCATATTTTAAAGCAGGACAGACAGACAGCTGAGTCCTGAAGACCTTACACATGTTCTGAATTTAATAGAGATTTGAAGTTGTTTAGGACTTACTAAAAAGTGGCAGCTAAATAAAGACTCAAATAAGATAGGAATATGTTTTTATGCTATTTGGTTTTGGTTTTTTCTTTGGTTTGTTTGTGTGGGGTTTTTTTCCTCCCCCTTTTTTTTTTTTTTTTTTTTTTTTTTTTAAGGTGTTCTTAAAATCCCTAAAATTGTTGTATGTCAGAAAGCAGACTTTATCTTGAAGACCAGTGAAAGTCTAGCCAAGTGGCTGGAATTACATGAGCTGATTCTCAGTCTGTGTGTTGCCAGATCCTGGAAAGTTTGAAAATTAACTGAGACAAAATGTGGGTTTATTATTGTTCTGTTTTACTAGTTTTAATCCTAGCTTCATGATTCAAAGCCAATCTGTAGAACTAAAGCATATCTACAGAAAATAATCTCTGCAAGAATATCAGGAAAAGGATTTATTTATGTTATTCAAATGAAATGGTTGAGATATGTCTTAAATATTTCATTTGAATTAAAACACACTACAGGAGCTATAGTGATATGTAACAGGAAAGCTTGGAAAAATCACACCATCACTTTTTCACATTAGATTCATAATATTTCATCTCTTCAAGTATCCAATTATCAGGTATTCTAGCTACAAATGTTCTGCCTCCATACTATGCATGAAGATTTCTTTATGCAGCTGGGTAAAAAGAGGTAACAAATTAAGAATGACAAGGGAAGGCAAGAACAACTATCAGCACTGCAAGACAACTATGGACAGTGTGAGTGGGTAAAGGGCATGGGATGACATGACAAGAAAGCACATGCATATCAGCAAGGAAGTACCCAAAAGGCACCATTCTGGGGAGATCTCCCAACCTTTTCTAGGAACTCAGTGTGGGATGGTTCACTGAAGTGCCTGTATACTAATGCAGGCAGTGTGGGGAATAAACAAAGCAGGGCTTTGATCTTGTTGGGATCTTGGAGACTTTGCAGGATGGTTCCCATTACTGGAGTGCTTCAATGAAGGGATACAGGGTCATTTAGAAGGACAGAAAAGGAATACAAGGAGGGGTATTTGCCCTTTATGTGAGAGGGCAGCTGGAATTCATGGGAGCTCTGTCTAGGATTAGTGGGGCCGAATCCAGAGATAAAGTTAGAAATGTTAAAGTCCAAATTGAACTAAACCTCTTAAGGGGTGTCAAATATAAAAATAATAGAGATGACAAAAGAAAGCTCAAATAAACATGGGCTTATTTCTCAAGAAAATGGGGGGTCTGGTATGGAGGATGGAGCCAGATTGTTTTAGTGGTTCCCTGTGACAGAACCAGAAGTAATGGGCACCACCTGAAACACAGGAGATTCTCTCTGATCATCTGAAAACACCTTTTTTACAGTGAGGGTGACTGTGCACTGGCAAAGGTGTCCCAGAGAAGAGTGGAGTCTCCCTCTTTGGAGACATTCAAAAGCTTCTGGATATGGTTCTGGACAACCTGCTCTAGGTGACCCTGCTGTACGTGGGGAGTTGGACCAGATGACTTCTGGAGGTCCTTTACAATTTCAGCTTTTCTGCAATTCTGGAATTGTGTGACTCTCTGAAATTAATATTCTATATACTACAGTTTTCTGATTCCATGCAGTATTTCAGATAAATTATAGATAATCACTGTGCATTTATTTCTTTTACTTCTTATTCACTGACTCTTCTATTTAATGATAAGAAGCAAATGTCTGTTCTCTGGTTCCTACAGAAAATTACTAGTCATTCATCTGAACATCACATAGTTTAGATACATCTTTGTTAGACAAGAAAAATCTTTATGAACTAATATTATTATGTTTGGTCTTGGTTTTTTAATAAATAATCTCATTATTAAGTTTTCTGGTTACAGTCACTGCTAACAGAACTAATCTTTATCCTTGTCATTTCAGAATGTTTGAACAACTTCTGGCACTTCACAACTTCATAGCTGAAACATTTAAATAATTTTTTTCCATATCCCCAGTTAACAAAAATAAACCCACAATGGATAGTTAAGGCATAGACTAAGCCAATAAAAACCCAAAGAAAAAGAAATTGGTGGAATGCAAGTTTATATTTAGAAATGGCACCTCAATAATGATTCAACAGTACTTGTCAGTAGATGTAATATAGGAAAATAATATATTTTCCTTCTCCAAGCAGATGTTCTCTACAGTTTCTGGTAGGTTTCACAGGTTTGTCAACTCTGGGTCATTGTCTTCCAGTTTATAATAGTACTGACTGATCAACAGTCATTCTCTGAAAGTCCTGATCTGGCCATAGACCTTGTTCCAGGATTGAATTTGTCATTAGGTAACTATATTTGACTTTTTCAGGTGGGGCTCTTTTCATTTTTGATAATATCAAATGTCTCCTATTTCCTATAAACGGTGAACTGTATCCCCTTATCTCTGAAAATCCAACAACCAAAATACAAAAAGAAAACCTATTATTATAAAAATTATAAGCTGCTATTTTTATATATTGAGTTTGCTTTTTACATACTTTATAATGAATTTTTCTGCCTAGTTATTTTAATTGGATAGTTCCTCAGTGTGTATCCCAATCACATAATCAGGTTAAAGTTATTAGCAGTGCCTTGAATTCAGCAAAATCTATGCATTTCTGAATATATAATAGGACTTGATTTTTTAGTACTATTAGCTAGCACCTAATGTCTTCAGTTGCACAGCTGTAATAAATTAGACCTAATGGTTGCATGGTACTGATTTACTATATTGTACAGGGATAGAAATCTGAAGTTCTGCCTGTTCTGTAATCATTTATAGAACTGAAGGGAATGAGCATATTCTTGAGGTATTAACCTTTCACCATTTTCAGTTTCATGGTCATATGAAGGTTCTATTTTTGTATCAGGCAATCATAATCTTTTCACATCAATGTTTTTTCTCTGGTCTGATTAGCATTCCTCCTTTATTTCTGACAACTCTATGACAATTGTCCACATTTTTTTCATAATTAGAACTTCAGTCCCATTTTTGAAATAGCCAGAACTCCTCCTGTATCACAGCATGCAGAAAACAATCTGTCAAATAGTCATTTTAAAGTTTCTATAATAAACTTCTGTGATGATGAGTAAAATAATTAGTGATTCTTTCCTGTAACCGTATCAATTTGATTGCATTATTTTTTCACCTGTGCAATAATGATAACATATAACCTGCAATATAATCATGACCTGCAATATCATCACTATTTCAGGCAAAGCCAGAGGTGCATTACAGGCACTCATATAGCCATTTTTTATACTATTCTCTAAATAGAAAGACCTTAATTTTTGGCTTAGTCAATTCAATGACACCAGCATACACTGATTCTGGTTTCTTCCTCAAGGTTTTATTCCTGCACTGAAATCCATTTCTATGTAGCTCTAGTATTGCACAAATTATGTGCAAGACCTGTTCCTTTCACTATGACACAAATGATTAAAGTATTAGAATTTTATTCATCATAGATGGAAAAGCCTGGCAAATCCCTATTCGGGAGATATATCCGAGGTAACTACATGGAATCACAGAATTACAGAATGGATGATGTTACAAGGGATCTCTAAGATGGTTTATTGCATCACTCCTCTGCAAAAGAGCATCTGTTGGAAGAGGTTTCCGAGGCCCTCGCAGATTCAGGGGAGGTAGAGGCTCCACAGCTTCTCTGATAAACTTGTTCTGCAGTTCTGGAAACCTAGCAGAGGCCTTCAGACATCCTTGTTTTGTCATAGACACTGATCTTTGCACACAAAACTAGCGATCCACTGCTTATTGTCAGGGCATGCATCCATTCTCAGCTGTAGAAAGCCACTGCACCCTCTCTATAAGCATGAGGAGTCAATGGCATCTCTGTGGCACAGAGAAACACAGCTCTGAGCCAGACAGACTTCTGCTCCTTTATCTTCCACCTGGAGCTCCATCTGTCTCTGCACACACAGCTGCAGTGCCTACCCCTGACACAGGCAGGCCTCCTTCCTAGCACCGGGGAAGTTTCTACTTAGGCAGAGCTGTGGCAGGTCTAGAAAGAGACGAGAACACATTTCTGTTGCTGGGACAGTTTTCATGAAAATCACATTCATGTGATGCCATGAGTCACTGTTTGTCAGAACAATACGGCTGATGGCCACTCTATAAACTGCTGTCTGGCCAAAACCATATCTGCCTTGTCATACACTTATCCAGTCCATATCTCACCAATCTGGCCTTGCTAAACAACTTTGACTACTCTTATCAAGGCAATGACCAAGTCCAGTACAGAGGGCTGCCAAGATTGTTAGGAGAGTGTGAAATACAAGAAGTGGTTGACAGAAATTATTTTCTTCAGGCTTAAGAAGAAAAGTAAAGGAAAGAGGTTACTCCTTTCTTAAGCCCTGATGAGACAATGTACAGAAGGATTCTTCAAAGTGGTGCTCAATGATAGGAGGAGTGGCAATGGATCCAAGTTGAAAAGTTGGAAATTGATTTGATATATGGAAGAATGGTTCTGTTGTGAGTATAGTTTGTCAATGATAGAGGTTTCACAGGATCTTCCACCCTTGCAGTTACTCAGGAGAAGGATCTGAGCAAGCTGCTTCAGGCAGACCTGCTCTGAGCAGTTGCTGGATTGCATGACCTCTGGATGACCCTTTCAACCTTCATGGTGCCATGATTCTCTGATGAATCAAGAGAATTGAGGTTTGAGGATTGAGATGATCAAAATCACAATCAAGTTTGTTTTCAGAATTTTGCATGTAAGTGTAAGAGCTTTTCATAATCCTGGGAAGACTTATAAACATACTTTCAGTTTATGGAATTTGAACAATATCATTGACTACTTTACAGGCTTAATTTACAGTGCTCTGGATGAAGTATGAGTATAAATCTTAAAAGTCATCTTACTCTCTCTCCTTGTAAAGCAAATACGTGTTTATTCTTGAACTATATATATAATCCCTTTCAACTGTTCTAGTTTTCAAATTTTGGAACTAAATTGCCAAAAATATGAGATAAATCATGAAGCAGTATGTGTTTTATAGCTTGTAGTTCAATATGTCTGGATTCTTTTATTCTACTTTTTAAGAATTAACAGTCTCTTTTATCATTTAAGTTACAGGAGAAAAGTTGAATAAGCAAGTTCAAATTCAACCTCACTATTTTGCCTTCTTATGTTTCCAGGAAGAGTGCTTTCATTATGCAGAGGAAATTGTTTGCACTTCTATTTTTTATCTAAGATGCCATTACCTGGAAAATTGGAATAAGATAGAAACCTCTGCATTACAAAAAAAAAAAAAAAAAAAAAAAAAAAAAAAAAACAAAAAAAAAAAAAAAAAAAAAACAAACCAAAAAAACCCAAAAATCCCCAAAACCCACAAGGTGGGTTTCCACTGAAATTTGAAAGTCCTCCTAAAGTCTGTTGTCAGCGATTTCCTGACTCTTTAAGAATTTTTACCTAATGCCTCCTCCCAGCCCTTCCATTTTCCAGATTTCACTGTTGGAAATCCAATGGTAAATTCACTGATTTCAAATAAGATTAGAAGATTGCCATTTTCTTCAGAACTGAAATGAAGAGGTTAATCCAAGTGTGCTCATTCTAAATATTTCCCTGGCTGATCATTAAAAGTAATCCACAAGATTTTTATAATAAAAAAATTAAATTTATTGGTTGATATGTTACCAGTATGTTCCTGCACTTTCCTGACATAATCATTATTTCTCAGTTCTCAAAACTATTTAAATATATCTAGAAATACAGAACTTTTTTTTTATTTTTTTTTTTTGGATTTAGATACAGGTTTAGGGCTTTGTTATTTTCCGTATGTTTAACCGAGCCTACCTTCTTGAAAAGAAAAATAAACAACCCCCCCCCAAAAAAGCAAAAACAAACAAAAACCCCACCACCAACAACAACCAAAAAAAAAAAAAAAAAAAGAAAAACACACCAAGAAATCAACGACCCAGCCAATCAACCAAACCCAAATACCCCAAACCACTCAATTCTTGAATTCATGTTCCTATGCAGCATATTCATTATTTTCTTCCCTAGAGATTTTGTATTTGAATTTAAAAGTTTTACATGGACATGTAATTATTTTATGTATGGGCTATTTTGGTTTTGTGTTTTGGGTTTTTTAATGCAGTAATTAATTTCCATGGAACAGGTGTCACCTGTATCTGTGCATTTCTTTACTGCTAGCTGAAATTTCTAGAGTTATTTCCTCCCTCAGATGAGTGTATTTAAACTATGACCTGTTTATCTTTCTTTTTGCAAGAACTGAACATTCTCTCTCCCATCTTCCTTCATGGCATATTTTTATGTTTATGGAACACAAGGATGGGGGTGCAGATGGTGTTTTTAATTCTTCCTACCTTTGCTAAGCCCAGCAGCTTCCTCTGTGCTATGTTTAAACAGCACCTTTGAAAGCAGAGACAAAAAAGCACGCTTTTTCAGAGCTGATTTAGTATCAAGTAAACAGCTGAACCAGATGACTGGCTGCATATAGATGTATGGAAAAATAATGAAAGCTTCAGAAGCTGTTAAAATGTGATAGTGATAACAATAACATGATTATACTTCCCAGTAGGTTTACAATGCTGTACAGGTACTATGCAGTGTGGAACATTCCCTCCCCTAAGTAAAGTGACTTGGAAATATGTAGGGAGGCATTCCACATTCTGCAGGACAGGTCAATAAAGTGAGATGTAATCTCCCACTGTTAACATTCACAGAAAATGTTGTTCTTTTTCCTGAGAATAAAAGAAAAATGGGAAAGGCAAATTTCTTCCACATCTGATAGTGCAACATGTTAGAGAGGTTTGAGATCCAGTAATCAGAATAAACCATGCTTCCTATGAGACATAATTAAATTGGCCTGGAGCTATAGATAGAGAAAGTAGGTTTCTTTCAAGGATAAAAATATATATTAATAATTCTGTTTACATTGCTTAAAAAATGTTCTATCACTGGACTTAAGTATATAAAACCATAAACCCTTGAATTTTCACACATGGTTGAGGTTCTTCATATACCTAAGACCCTAGTAAATTTGTGTCCCTAAGCATGTTTCTGGATTGTTTCTGGCCCAAATAATTTAATTAACTATTCTAAAAATACTTAAAATTGAAAAATAAGAAATAAAATCAAAACACCAACACTTTTTTTGTCAGGAAAAAATTATACACCATCATCAGCTTTTACTTGTCTTGTCCCAATTTTTCCTTACTTTTACTCTCACAGTTGTTTTTCCCCCAGTTAGTCTCTCACTACTGCCCCTATCCCTTCCAGCATTTGAAACTGCTGCTGAGTTTTTCAGATACCTCAGAGACCCCTCTCAGCTTCCTTTATCCTTGTAATTCCTCAAACTCCATTGTTCTTTTCAGCTGTGATATTTTACCTCTGCCAAACAAGTTCCCTTCTCTTCCTCTCCTTAAAAACCTGCTGTCACCATTCAAAAACAGAATTAAGTCCATGTTTCATATGAGCACTGAACCTGTTCAATGGCAGTGTTTTGAGCAAAAGCTGCCTTAGGCTTCCTGTTGAATATTACTCAAACAAAGATTTTCTGGCTAATAAAGAAAGACAATGAACAGAAAAGAGAAAACCAAAAGGAACATAAAAGAATAAGAGAGAGGAAAACTGTTTTGTTTTTTTTTCAAACAGCTATTATATAAGATGCTCCCGAACTTTTTGGATTATGAAACCATATGTATTATATTTTTGTATATTGATGAAGTAAAAAACTCAGGCTTTTTGTGGAATTCATCTGTGGAATTCATCTATTAAAAAAAGAACTTTCCTAGCACAGGTAAGTACTATTACTGTTTTCTCCCTGTCTTGACTGGACGGGACTGGACTAAGAGTCTTTTAAGTAACAGTCTTTTATCATCAGAATTCATCCAATACTTTTAAACTTTTACTTCTTTTATTGAGAAGTTGCCTGATTTGTGGAGAATGATGTTGCTGTCTGATGTTACATCAAGTTTGGTGACACTAATGTGGCTCTTACAGTACAAGTAATTAATTTTTTTTCATTTTCTGAGACTTAATACTTCCTTTTAACTGTTTCTTTTTAGCCATTCTTACATACTTTTTCAATTGCTGAAAAAAAGCTAGATTTTTGACTTCCTAGTCTAATCTAAGTGACTGTATATTTAGGCAGTAAATCATTTAAAGGAAGTGTCAATGCTTGATGTACAAAAATATGAAGAAAATGTGAAGAATTTCTTCTCTAAGTAGCTTAAAAGTAGAAATGTGTGAAAAATGAGAAGACAAAATCTTTACTTAACTACAGTGGAAGCAGTGACATTTCTTCACTGGAGAAGAGACTGCCAAGTGAAAATGAGCTTTCCCCAACTCTTGTGACAATTACAATTGCAATTTTACAAGTCCTGGGAAATGTGATCAATCCTCATTACAGACATTAGTCCTTTTATCAATCTGGAGGGAAAGAAAAGTGTACTGTGGCTGCTCCAATGCTACTTTCCACCTTTGCTTTGCAAAGTCCCTTAAGATGGAATATGCGTTCTGGCTGGCATCACAAAAAAACATCCACACCTTCAAAACAGACCATCTGCATGTGTTCTCCTCTAGCTTTAGTTCTAGACACAGTCCCACACATTTCTCATGTTGTCCTCATGAAATGAAGTTCAGCTGTTTTATCCTGACCCAGTGCCATTTGTGTTCTGGAAGTTTCTCCTCTATTGCCTTGGACTTCCAGGCTTTCCACGTTTGGCTAATTAACTCCCCATGATTCTTTAAATCTGTGGCTTCAGCAATTTGTTTTTTCACATTCAGGGAGTTCAGAATACGTAGTAGCAGATATTTATTTAGCATCATGAAATACCTTTTGTAATAAACCAGATTTTGTTGTCAAGTGTAAGACAATATACATGGCACTTCAACAGGTTTTATTTGGTTAAGGATTTTTTCAGATTTTATTTACATATTTTTGTATTGTTTACTGAAGTTTCATCATAAGTCTTTTTTAATGTTAACCCACTGGGGTACCCAGTTCACAACCAGGTATTCCATGAGATTTTTCTCATATAAAGCCCAGTACTTTATTTGACCAATACTCTTCTCACCAGAATTCAGAAAAAATAAATTCTTCATTGCATTAAGTCAAACTTTAAGTCAGGCAGAATAAAAGATATTTTTCCCAAAAATGCAGATTTTGTTTTTCTAGGTTCTGTGCAATTGGTCACTTGGGTCAAATACTGGCTGGTAATTTGGCAGACTCAAGATTCCATGAACTAAAGCAGGATCAGACACCTGTCTGGGAATCACATGCCCAGATGCAAAGTCTATAACATGAATTCTTATGTCTGAGTGAATTATGTCCTTTACAGCCTGATGGGAAATAAACTTTTATAGCTTAATTGGGGAAAAGAACATGTCAAAGGAGGGGTTTATCTCTTTTCAAAGTCCTTGCCTAAAATAGGTTCAGATGAATAAAGGCTTGGTAGATGTCTAAAGTTAGATGAGGTGAATCATGCCCTGATTCATTAGAGACATGAGTAAGTTGTGGAGTTCTCATTATCCCAATTGTAATTTAGCCAAGTGCTTGACTTGAGAGAAAAATTGGATGTTTCTGTAAATTAATTCTTATTCTGGGAAGATGAATATTGTTTAACAATGGCAAGTGGAAAAGATTGCTGGACTTACAGATGAGATAACATAATTTGATATTAGATTTCCTATTAGTTTAGAAAAAGTTATTTTTTTTAGTTCAGCTGGATCTTTTAGTTTAGGCAGCTGTCCAGACTTTTCCTCACATTGTCTATACTATTTTATCAATCTTTTATTCAAATTCTGTCACAATCAGCATGCAACTCTTTTTTTTAGTGACTGGAAAATATTAGTTTATAACTTGGTCATAAGAATGACAATCTCCATTCAGCCCAGTGTTCATTCCTGTTTGCATTGTACTGAGTCTTCTGATTATCTTTAATTATTATGTACTAAGATTATAAAAACAATGTCATATATTTATAGCAGCAAAAATGTTTACTGCTCTTCTGGTATCTTGCATAAAGAGGAGAAAGCCTTTGGATTTGTAGTTCTGTTTCCCTTCATTCTTCAGATTAGTATTCAGCAGCTCCTCAATTTTCAGAGTTGTTTGCTGCACACGGAAACAAAGGTAGACTATCTGCTGACTTATGTATAGCACTTCTGGTAGGTTTTTTAACATGAATTATAATCCATAAAATGGACACTGGTCCCAGTTTCGTTTATAAGGAAACAAATGAAAAATAAGGTTTTAGTTCAAACACAACAGTAGCAGTTGGCAACATGGGAAAAAAATAATACAAAATCTTAGTTACGCTTCACAGACCAAACTCACAAATCAGTTTTGGAACCCAAAACAAAATTATAACTGTATGTAGGTAGAAAACAAAATTCAAATTATTTCAGTGTAGAGTATTAATGTTGAGATCAGTCTAGGAGTCCTATATGAACATTAAGAAATGTATTTTACATATATTTTTTATCAGGTTAATGCTACTACAAAGTCTAGCAAGTGAAAATCCCAAGCAGGATTGAAAAGTAAGATTACAAAGCTAGTGCTTTGTAATAAAAAAAATAAAAAATAAAAAAATTTAAAAAAAGGTAATACTACTGTTGTTCTTTAATCCTTCCTTTAGTTTTAGTAAGGTTCTCTCTCTCCTTAAAAAAAAAGGAAATGTCTTTTGTGAATTAGTCACCGGTGACTGGGAAGACTGTAACTGTTGCCAGCTAACCTCATGGGAAAAATAATGGCAACCAGAAAGATCTATATGCAGTATGTAATACTAATGTGATTTTGCAATGTATAACCCCAACTGATGGCTGGGCAGGACTAAACCAAATTTTAAAAATCCAATAAGCCAAAGCAACAAAATGTTCTTCTGCACAGTAGATCTCACTGAGAACAGATGAATTATTTTTAGATTAATTTGTAAAATAGTAGATGAGCTCTACTGTCCTGCTGCTTCCTGAATAATTGGTATTATTTCTGCAATGATTTGAATAATTTTACATCCTGAAAGACAACCATGTGTTAATATTTCGTGAATCTAAACATATATGCAATTGTCAGTAACATATTGTTATATCAATATAAATGACTCAATGACCTTAGAGGTCTTTTCCAATCTAAATGATTCTGTGATTCTATAGTAATTCCTCTCCATTTCATTCATCATAGATTATAAAACAACATTATGATGAGATACTACAGTTTAGTTTTATTTGTCACACGTGATCAGAATTATATTATTAATAGTTTACAATCACTAAAAATCCCCTTTAAATTTCAACACTCAGAAGCTGAAATAAAGGTTTCTTATGAAATTTTAGCATTTTAAATTTGGCTTCAAACTTAGCAAACCATCTGTAAATCATTATGTCAGAAACAATCACTCAGAGTAAATCAAAAAAGAAAGATAGTCCATACGGTTCAAGAAGCAGGTAAATAAAACTGATGTTAGCTTTGTATTTTATTTCCTTCTAACCTTTGCATTGAATCCATCTTTGTCTGCTTCTTTTAATACTTAGTCACTTTGAACTGATTTAATTGTTATTTGAGTTTATCTGACTTAAACACGAGGAACAGTGACACTGTACAATTTATTTGCCACATATTTTTTTTTTCCTTTTTTATTCTTTACAGTTTGAGAATGAATAATTGGACTTGATACATTGCATAATGACCCTGCTTTAAAACTTGTAATTTACTTTTTGTTTCTCATATTAGTTAATGTGGTAAATTTTCAAAAATACATATGTGATTTAAACCCTTTATCTCTGATGAATTATATGTGATTGTTTAGTATTCATTATGACTCAATCAAATTAGGTCTTGAACAACAGGAAAAGTGGGACAAGTTCATGGTAGATTATGTACTTACAAGTTTTTACTGGAATTGTAATAAAATATATCTACATATCCCTAAATAAAATTGCATATATTACTGTGTGTTTGTGATAATCTGCAGCATCAGTTTGATATTTCAGGAGTTAAAATACTGCCTCAGTAGTCTGTTGGTCTGAAAAAATGATGTCCCATTCTTAAAAAAAAGCCTCCATCTTTCTGAAACTATATATAAAACATGTTCAAGTTAAATCACTACAACATAATTTTCTTTTTTCTTCACAGAAAATAAAAAAACTACACTTGACCTGGAAAAAAAATAAATAGCATATTTCATCCAGAGAACATTATCATGGTCTCAATTGAATCTTGCTGAATCTGGAAAAAAAATGGCAAAATCTCTGAGAAGAAAATGGCCACTGAGGGAAGAAAAAATATCAGCAAAAGCAAAACATAAGGGTTGCAAGAAAAAAAAATAGGTTTAATATAAAAGTGAGGAAAACATATGGGCTGATAGAATGCAAAACCCTTCTGACATTAATATTTGCAGGATGAAATGTACAGATTTAGATTTGGTGCAAGATCCTATTACACTACTTGCAGTTATGCAAAAAATATTGGCTGATCCCAGGTGTCTTTACTTCTAGGAATTTGTTTGAAAATGAGAAACAGAAGAAAGACGTGCATTACTAGGAGCCATATTGCAAGAATTATTAGAAATAAAGATATTAAATAGGTTTTTAAGTCAGTCTCTACTATTAGTTCCAATAGTGCATTATGGAGTAATGGTAAAAAAAAAAAAAAAAAAAAAAGATAAAAATAGAAAACAGGAAAGAAGAAAACTAAAAATAAATCTCATATCACTGAGAATTCATCTGAAGCATCCCACTACATTTTTTTTAAAGTAATTGCTTAGGACATATGCCACTCTTCTTTTGTTCTTCATAAGCCTTGAATAGAAAATCTGTGAAAAACTAGCTCAGGTCTGCAGCACAGTATTTGTGCAGGCAGACACATGGTTATCATATATCATTTGATGGTTTATTCTGAAGAGTAGTTTCAGTGTGTACAAACTATATTATTTTCTGAGGAAATTAAAATGCGAGATCTAATTTGGTATACAGTGAACACACTCCCACCTCTAACAAAGGAAGAGTTAATTTTCTTCTCAGTAGATGGTATGGTGCTGTGTTTTGGATTTGTGCTGGAAATAGTGAAACTGTCTTTATCTCAGTCCACAAGTTTAATCACTTTTACCCTTCCAAATGTCTCCCAGGAGTGAATGAGGGCCTGCATGGCACCACTTAGCCTAAAGATTTGGGCTTTGAAGCTTTGTTTGTTTTCCTGCATTTTAAAATATATTTTATTTAGGTATTTGCTTGCTTTTCTGTTTCACAGTTACATCTGATATATCAATATTTCTGTGGAGACTTACACTGTACAATTTTATTGTTTTCAACCAGTGGCAGATCCTCTCCACAGTCATGTAGCATTTACTGTTCCTGACATCTCTTCCTCACTGTTCATCCTAGAAAAGCCACAGTCTTGAAATCATGCTGTTGTCTTTAAAAGTCTAGAATATGCTGTCTAGCACTAGTATTTGGCTAAGTGCTTCTAAATCTGTCTTGTGAATAATGATTTGTATTGAAACCAATCACGACTAAATAAATTCAGTGGGCATGAGTTTGCAGATGATGCAACCAACCTTGGCAAAAGAAGACTGTATATTTAAATGAATTTTATTTTTTCACTGTTCTGTTCATTTTTTTCCCTTTGATAGATGCTTTTACCTATCAGAAAGGAGAAACACATGAGATATCTTCTTACTCCACTGGATAAATATGAATATTAAACCGGCAGAAGATCTCTATTCCCACAAGTTCTCATTTCATTTTCTAATTATTCTATACACAAAGGTTGTCAGGAAATAATATATTTCTTTCTCTACTGACCTGCTAATTACAAAGACTTTTTTTATCATCCAATTTAAAGACTTCAGGAAAGAATGGAATATTTCTAGAAAATATTACTTGCATGCTTGATGTATATATGCATAGTTTGAACATACATGTTGAAAATCGTCTGAATGACAAAATGCTGCAAAGAAGGTCAGTGGCATCCTGAACTGCAAAGCTTGGCTAGCATGTAGAGGGAAGTGATCCTTCCCCTCTGCTCAGCACTAGGCAGGCCACAGCTGAAGGACTGTGTCCAGCTCTGGGCTCCTCAGTGCCAGAGACATGGAAAGACTGAGAGAATAAAAGGGCCATGAAGAGGATGAAGAAGGGGTTCCTTCTGTAAGGAAAGAGAGAAAAGAAGGCTTATGGAGGATCTTATCAGTGTACATAAACACTTGAAAGAAGGGTTTAAAATTCTTGGAGACAGGCTCTTTTCCATGATGCCCAGGGATAGGACTAAAAGTAATGGGCATAAACTTAAGCACAGGAGGTTCTATCTCACCATTAGGAAACACTTTTTTACTGTAAGGGTAATGGAGCACTGGAACAGGTTACACAGTGAGGTGGTGCAGCCTCCAACCCTGGAGATACTCAAAATTTACTTGGACATGCCCCCCTACTTCCCCCAGCAGTGGGCTGGACTAGGTGGTCAAGAACCTGATCTAGTTCAGAAATCTCTATTGATTAACTCAAGGTAGTCTTTTTGAATAACCAGTTGATCCACTTAACTGATGTAGTTCCCTGATCCACTAATGTAGATGCCTTTAAAATGTGTCACAAGTTCTGTCATGCCTGAAAATTTGGGTTTAAAATTGAAATGAGTTTCCCATTAAAAACTAGTAAGTAGCAACTTTATCTGTGGGGTCCATTTCTATAATAATATACAACCCTACTGAAATTTCCACAGCATTTCACAGAATCATAACAGCCAATACACGTAACTTTATTTGCAATTTTTATATTTTATTTTGAAAAAAGGAAATATGCTTAATTAACTACAGCTTTGGAATGTATATGAATACACAGAGCATTCCATATGACAGGGGAACACAGGAAAATCATTCATCTTCTGTTTATGTGCTAGATTGGCAAGAAAATGACTGACTTAATCTCTTTTTGGGTACCTAAAATCTGTCTGTTTTCAACATTTTTTTCACTTCCTTCTGCTAGGTAAAAATACTTAAACAGTCATAAAAATATCATTTTTAAGTCAATAGAACACAGGGAATACAAAAGTCACTTAGTTGCTTTAGAAATTTCCTGGTTTAGCCCATATCTGCACTATAATTTCAGTCTGTGTTTGAAACAGAGTGGGATATTTGTCCCTAAGAAGTCCCACTGCCTTTTTGTGTATTAGAGTTTTTGATCCTCAAGTCTTTATAAACTGCTTTCATTATCCACTATGTATATTTGATAAACATCAAGTCAGTAGTCTTTAGAGATTTCAAATCATTATTACTCTCCTATTAGTCATGTCATGTTATCCATAATGCCTACAGAGCAGAAAAGACTTTGATTTAATGTTTTATTCAAAGGACAAATCCTTCAGTGATATAACAGTCCCTAATGCAGGACAGATATTAGTTGATGTAAAATAGACAGTTTATTGCAGCCAGGGATCTAGAATTACTTTGACCCTTTCAACCTGGAGGTGAAAGAGTTTTCTACTGGTGGCCAGTTACAAAGCTATTAGTACTAATAGTGTTTTTGACATCCTTTCTTATTCTGAATAGTCATTACATATTCATACAACTGCTTTGTCAGCCACACTCTCTTGGTGTTCTACAAACACATTATTTTCTTTTGCTCTCTCACTGAGCTGTACATAAATAAACAAATATAGCTCATTTTTTCCCTAATATTTTTCATAATTGTATCATGGTTACCCTACCTCATTACATTTGTTCTCTAAATGTGTGAAGAGTACAAGCTACAGAACCAGCACATATAGAACTCACTAATAGAAGGAGAGAAATGAAGAGTCCTTAGATGTAGTTCTCATTAATATGGCTGCAACTGTGAGATTTCTAAACTCTGAGATATGGCTGTCCACTTTAATGGGAGCAGTGTTGGCTCTAAGTAAAAGAGTTTATTAGTATTATCCCAAGTACTTGTTCTATTCCATAAAATTATCCAGAAAACTTCTGTTGCTGCTAATGATGTTTTAAGCCTTTTTATTGGTCTCAGATCTGACTGCCAAAGCACATGTTTAACTTTAGGAAGATAGTTCATAGCTCTGGTTTTGGTAAAATTATTTGCTTTATGAAAGAGGAGCAAACAATTTTCAAGCTGGATTCACAATTCTTGATAGCTAGAAATGTTCCCATGACAGAACTGTATCAAATGGAGAACTGGAAATTTCTGAAAAGTCAAAGTACAATTTTATTACATGAGTGGTAAAGTGCCCCATTTCTTTGAGTAGAAGAAAAACGAGTGTGATTACTAATTTGATGCATCCCATGAGTAACACAGCAACAACTAAGAACAAGTGCTTGGAATCCTAATTTGAACAGTCAGACACTATCCAACATCTACTATGTTCTTATCCACAGGAAAAAATATCTTTAACAAGTGACACTTTCAACAGAGTGCACAGCTACTACTGTCAAGATAGTGCAAATAAGTAGTTCATAATACATGTGCAGTTTCATTAACTATTTAAAGGAACTGAATCTAAACTATATTTTAGTGTAGCTAACACACATAGATGACAACAGTAACATCTGTGTTAACCTTGACTTACCAATTTTTATCACAAATTCCATATCTCCATCTCTCCATCTCCCAGTTCTGACATGCTTCTACATCAACCCCAGCTGCAGCTTCCTTGCTGTTAATTCAGACACCTGAGGCAGCATGAGATGATAAACTACAAGTTGCTACTACAAACTGCCACATATCTCACAGATCAGAAAAGTCAGTAAACACCTGAAAAACACATAAAAAAGTCTGTGATATACAGCCAGGCCATTAAAGATTTGCTTGATATACCAAGCTCATCTGAGAAAAAGGAAACCATACCACCAAACTATTTTCCAGATTGTATCTTTGAATGACCTCTGGAAGAAATCTAAGGAAACCTAATACAAAAAGCAAAGCATGTTACTGATAGTAAACTGCTAGTAATCACATATTACCATAACCTAAAACAAAGGCTAAAATTATGAAAAAAATGCTATTAATGCCTTGAAATACATTTCAGGATTCCTTTTCTGTTTTTCATATGGCAACCCTCCAGAGTAAAATAGAGTCCCTTCAGAGACACCTGTATGTGTGGAGCTGACCAACTACAAAACAATGAAGTGAGCTCAAACAGTCCTGTGATAAAGCACAAACCAAATAACTGGGCCTAAGTGGGTATTTGTTTCACAAGACAACTACTTACCAAGATCTCACAATCCAGATTCTTAAGGGACAGCTTCAAAGCTCCTATCCAACTGCAGAAATCTATTGAGTACCCTCAGTCATGGACTCAGGGTATAGGAAGTTCTCTACTTGTCTCAGCCCAGCAGCACTGCAAGCAGAGCCAGTTTATGCCTGCTTCTCTCTTGTATGTAAACTTGACATGTCTTTCATCTGTTTTACTGTCATCCCCTGCCTTACAACTGCCTATCATCCCTTCCACTCAAATGTTCTGTAGAAAAGCAGCATATTACACTTGGAGCAACTATCCTAAGTGTTTATGTTCATTCAAAAGTCACTGTTTCTATTTTAAAGCAGACTACAAACATTTGAACCTGGGAAGTTGCCTCTTTTTTTTTCCCAGCTGTATAAATTGATCTAATACAGGATCTGTTTAACCTATCTCCTCACACCCTCAGATAAGAATCACATTGAACACTGACTCTGAATGGTATAGTATGTTTTAAAGGTAATTAATGTCTGTATGGATTTTAGCCCATAAATATAACTGTCTTTTTTGTCATACCATTGACTATATTGCTAATAAACTACAAGTCAGCTTCTTGGGAATTTCATATCTCCTCAAAAATAGTCTTAATCAATAAATATTAACAGAGAAGTATTACAAGAATAAACCCCAGTGTCCGAGCGCTTCAGTCTGAGTCTTCTGCCCTTTTGCTGTGCTTCTGTTCATATATGTCCTCCCTTAAATTTATAAAATATATTTTTCTCTAATATAAATACTTCTGTAGTTATTCTGGGGCTGGGAATTGAATAAAATCATAATCAAGTTGCGAAGTAAGATGCTGGACATCTTAATAATAAATATAGATTAAAAACCAAAAAAACAAAAACAAAAAACAACAAATTACTTTTTTGATGGAGAAAATAGGAAAACCAGCGTGAATGCACAAAACTAAGAGACACAACAAGATAAACTTCACCATACTAATAATTTCACAGACTTTCACAGAAATTAAGGTATTGATTTGATTAGGTTTGTAGTATTTGTTTTCAGAATTGGTTTTTAGAAAACAGGAAAAAACAGACAAGGATTTGGGTTTTTCCCATAGAGTAGTTGAGAGACAGAATAATTCTGGCTAAACTGGTGATAGGAAGAAATCTTGTATCTCATTCCTAAAACACAGAGACTGACTCTGCTAGACACTGAGGAAACTTCTGTCAGCTTCTCACAGAAACCACCCTCAAAGCCCTCTGCCACCAAAACTTGGCAATGCAAATCCAGTACAAGACTATCACCACATTTCAGCCCTGAATCAGCATTTTCACAAAATTTCTCTTAAGTGAAATATTTCATTTCCTTATGCCTGGAGTCATATAAATTGTTTTTTTGTGCCAAATAAAAGAGTTGGGATGAAGTATTTTCAGGAGCAGATAGTTAGATGGGTATGTTTAACATCTTTGGTTTTGGAAACATAATATGAAAATTTCATTGGAATTATATATGAATGAATTAGTTGGGACAGTAAAAACTAATGTCCCAAACCCAATTTGTTTTTTAACCTATCACAGAATCGAATATCAAAATAAGATGATGTCATACCTCCCTAATAACATTAGTTATCCTTTAATAATTTAAAGAAGTATTGCAATAAATGTTCAAGGCATGTGTACAAAATCTGTCCTTCTGATGTCTCCTCAAATCCATTTTTTCCTGTGACTAATGCTTCTGGATGTCCATGAATTTTATTTTGTGAAACATCTGTAAGTCTGTGGTGGGCATTGGTACTTTGGTATCATGCAGACAGGGGTATAAGGACAGTTTGAATTGAAACCATCTCTGTGGAAAAATACAAGAAGCAAACTTTAAAACAAAACAGAAAGAATTAGTAACTTGACCATTGAGACAGTAAAGATTTTTGTTACACTATGAACCCCATCATCAATTTCTGTCTATTGGAAAGAATTAGCAAGTTCCATTTTTTCAATTAATTGTATAATTAAAACATATTACGCTCATACATTTTTAATACAGTGTTTAGTCTCCATATCATTTGGAATATCATGTCAGGGTAAAGCTTGAGGAAAACTATATTTTATTTTTAATAATGTGGGAGTAATTACCTGAAGTGGTGTATGATTTACACAGCACATGTTGTGTTACAAGGTACAATCTGTGTCTCACATTCTTCCATCCTTAAAATGTTTATTATTTCAGTAGTTCTTCATATTGGAAATGTTTGCAGCAATTAATTTTAGTACAATTTATATAGTAAGCATAGTTTCTCCCAATGATATTTATTTTGAACCACTATTTTTTTCTTTAATTTTCCTTCTATATCTTTATGCCTAAAATAATTATAAAATAAACACTGAGATTTGAAAAGGTCTCACAAGGGTTTTCAAATACTGTATTGATGAACTGGTACACAATACACATATAGTGAAAATGGGAGGAAAAGGGAAGGGAAAGACAGCAGGAGTGGAAGGGAGGGGAAGGAAGAAGTGGGAGTCTTGGGACTGAAGATACAAGTCATGAAAGGGGATTTTAAACTGCTTTTGAAAACCTTGCTATTATTGCGTTGAAAGTAAATAAGTCTTTTGGTTTTTTTGGTTGTTTGGGAATCTTTTGGGCTAGGTTTCTTTTTGGTTTTTTGCTAGTTTGTTTGTTTGCTTTGACTTTTATTTCATGACCCATTTTTCACACATTGGTCAAGTCAATTATTTTTTAATTTTAGCATGATTTTAAAATTTATTAATACTTTCCACCATAACATAAAATGCCTTTCTACTACTTGTTATGTTTCTATATAGTTTCCTTCAATTCGAGATGTGACTTGAAGCAAAGCTTATAAAAAAAGACATATTTTTTTCATGAACACAATGATTATTTGTTGAATGTTTGGCACAGAGAATTTGTCTATATGTTTGTAAAAATGTTGGTTCCTATTTTTACATGGCAATCCATTTATGCCTGTGAGAATTGTTATACTGTTCAAAAATGTTTAAAATATTTTCTCAGAGCACAAAGGGGAGGGAATGGAGAAGTTCTATATGTGCATGGAAACTTTTGAAATTCGTGACTTCTGCTAGATGTTAAAATGAACCTTGAAGATGAGTCCACAAGACAATTCTGTTTCATGAAAACTACAGGTGTTTCAGACTACAAACCAGATTCTTTCTGACAAAATTAAAAGGTTCACTCCAGAAGAGTTAATTACTCTTATTAAGAACTTAATGCACTTCAACTGCTAAAGGGTGGTCAGTTGAACTCCACCAAGAACAGTTAAAGCCAATCCAAACTAAACTCTTATGCAAGGCTCATAAGTGTAGACATCACATCCTCAGTGAGAATGTCTCTACAAACACAACCTTGTTGGGCCACACAACTTGCTGCAGCAAAGAGAGCCTCAAGCTGTCCTACTGAAAAGTTTTGCCCCAGTATTTTTCAGACCCATGCTAATAAAAAATGGCATTTGATCTGTTTGTTTGTTGTTTTTTTTTCCCCCTGTTGTGTCAGGAAAAGGCCAGACACAACAAAACATGGGAACTTCAGTCATTCAGATTATGTGATTCTTATATTACCCACCAGGCATCCTTTTGATTTTCATGATGAACATATCTACTGATGTTTTTTACAATGCTGTGCTTTTTCATAGAACACATGATGTTGTTTAGAGCTACCTCTACAATGCTGAAAGAGAGGAAAGAGAGTCCTATTTCAGAGGAATAGCATCTGGGATCTTTAAATATGCTCTTTACCTTTACCTTTCCTTTTCCCTGTGATCATCCTTCCTTCTTTTGAACTAAAGTAAGTTTAGTGCTCTTTTTAAAGTGCTAGTTTATGTATTTACTTTTTGGCCAATCATGCATGTTCTCCATATTGTTGTGGATGTGAGCAAGCCTTTCATGTGGCTGAGGGAGTTTATGACTAAATATATTTATAGCTCAATGTATTATCTGAGCATATAAACATAGATACACATACACAGGAAAATCAAGGAAAGATTAGAAGTAATATTTCATTTAATAATTTCTGAAGGAGATATAGAATCTCAGACTTAATTGCAACTCTTAATATCATTTGCTATTTTCTGTCTGAAAAATCTTACAAGATGGTATGTCACAAATATGATATACAATAAGTGGATGCATTTTTAAACTTCATTTTGGCAAAGAGTTTATAATAAAATAATAGACAGAAAGAAGTAACCAAATGATACTGTGGTACGATTTTTATTATTAGGTTGTTGAAACTCCTAAAATGTTATTCTATGCTCAGTTCAACATGTTTGAAAAATGACTGGAAAAATAAAATTATTTATACCAGATTATGTGCATAATGGTGATTGACACACTAATAAAATCTATTAAAGGTTTACATATTACTTTACCATTGTTTGTTTTATTAAGCCTGAAGTGAATCTAAGATTTGAAAGAGAAATAAATATTGCAGATTTAAAATTAACAGCCATCAGGAGAAAAGCTCTAGAGGTTCATTCACCCTTAAAATATAACTTAATGATGTCTAAAAAAATTTTTATTGACAGCAAAAAACAACCAGTTGGGTTCCTATAAAAAGGATGTCCCCCGAGTAGAGAAGCTATTGGAAATGACAGCAATTAAATCAAGCTTATGAAATATTTAGACTCATTCCAAGGTGAATTTGTTTCAGTGAATACCAGCTATTCGACCAGGTAATGGGAAAAAAAAATAAAAAATAGAAGATTGAGAGAAATGTATGTATGCAGAATAAATAAACTCGGCATTTTCATAAAAAAGGACTTTATTAGAATATATGTTAAACATTTTCTCCCAATCCTGACTAACTGGATGCAGAAGAATAAGAAAGAATTATTGCAAACAGTGTAACAGATGTATAAGCAGTACATTGCCATTGCAGACACATAGTTACCAACTAGAAAACACCATGCATTTTAGAGAAAAAAAAATCACAAACCACTTTAATTACTTGCAAATGCTGTTGATGTCTTTTATTCTTCATGCACTTTGCAAAAATAGATGATTTGTAGATAGAAATTGTTATGTATTGCCTTTAACAGCTCTATTATGTTCTGGAAAAAAGATAGCATATTTATCCAGCTTAACAGGCCACTCTGGGAGCAGTGATAACAGAAAAATCCACCTGAAGCAAGCAAGGATTTTGATGTTCTATATATGTGAAGTTGATGTTTTGGAGTCATAAGAAGCTAAGAAGCTAGAATGGAAGTGAATATTGCAGCTTAAAAAAGGGTGTTTTATGGATAAGACTTTCTCATAGCAAATTACATGCTTTTATCCCTACCTAATTAAAATTCCATTTTAGCAAAACAAAGACTGTAATCTAAGGTATTCATAAGGTTCTTTCTGATGGAAATTCAAGGATACTGCTCTTCAGTACATTGCAGAGATTTGCTTTATGCCTAAGGTATGTCAAGATGTACACAATCATGAGAATTGGTTAACCAATTAAAATATTGAACAATTGTCTCTACAAATGAAATAAAAAATAATAAAAGAAGAAAAAGCCCAAACAACAAAAAAATTGATAAGCTAAACCACAGCCTTCTGTATTTCTGCTTGAGAAAGCTTCCAGCTGTGATTGCAGCTTCTAGAACATTTTCTGAATAAACTTAAGTTTTACTGTCAAAGGATCCTCTTCACCTAACTGTTTTTTAGAGACATAATCTTGTAGCATCTTTTTGGGTTGATTTACCAGCATTATTATTAGCAAAGACATCTTATACCAGTTAAGATCATAGCACTCAAATTAATCTAGTTTTATGTTTCTTAACATCTGTTCACATGAAAGCCCTTTATGCAAGTTGGTAAAAATGGATGTAGGACAACAATACAGTCAATTGCACCCACTGTGATGGTACCTGGACTGTGATGAGTCTGTCATCCAGAAATGGCTGCCACAGCTTAGAAAAAACCTCTCAGTCTCTTATGATTTACCCCATCACTAACAATTACTACTGTCATTGTTCAGTTTTATAGATGTGTGTTTTCTTACACATTTCTGTGTGAAAACATCCAGTTTCTGGCTGCTGGTAAAGGAGTTTAAATTGAATATTTACAAGCAAATCAGAAGCACCCACAAGCTTTCTTTTTACATTCCCTGTAAGAATAGCTGGGAGAGGAACAGTTACTCCTTCTTGGTTGAGTGGCATCTTCAACATTTCAGAGATTCCTGCAACAATCATATACATCTGTGGGGTTGCAGAGGTTTGAGGGCTGGAACAGGCCAGTCAGTCTCATCTCTTTGCCTGGGAAGATCATGAAGCAGATCCTCCTTATAACTATGCTAAGGCACATGGAAAATAAGGAAATGGTTGGTTACAACCAACATGGCTTCATCAAGGGCAAATCATGGTTTATAAATTTGGTGGCCTTCTATAAAGGGATTAAGGTATTGGTGAATAAGGGAGGAGCATCTTACATAACCTACCTAGACTTGCTCAAAGCATCTGACATTCTGCTTCAAGACATCCTCCCATCTAAACTAGAAAGACCTGGATTTGGAAGTTGGACCATTTGGTTGATAAGGAATTGACTGGATGGCCACACTCAAAAATCTATGGTCAATGATTTGCTGTTCAAGGAGAGACCCATGTTGAGGGGAGTTCCTCAGGGATTGATTGGCACTGGGATCAGTGCTGTCCAGCATCTTTGTCAGTGGACAGGGAGATCAAGTGTACCCTCAACACCTGATGACACCAAGCTGGGTGGTGAAATTGACAGCTGGAGAGAAGGGATGCAATTCAGAGGGACCTTGACAGGCTTGAGGGGTGGGATTGTGTCAATCTCATGATGTTCAACAAGGCCAAATACCCCACCTGGGGCAGGGAAACCCTAAGCACAAATACAGAATGGATTGGAAGCACCCCTGAGGAGAAAGATTTGGGAGTGTTGGCTGACAAGAAACTCAACATGACCTAGCAATGTGTGTTCACAGCCCAGAAAGATGGCTGTATCCTGGCTGCAACGAAAGCAGCATGGCCAGCTGACATCGAGAAAGGTTACTCTCCTTCTACTCAGCTCTTGGGTCCCCAGCACAAGAAAGATGTGAGCCTGTTGGAGTATGTCCAGAGGAGGGCCACAAAGATCACCAGAGGGCTGGAGCTCCTCTCAAAAGAAGACAGGCTGTGGGAGTCTAGTGAAAAGTGCCCCTGTCCATGGCATGGGAGGTCTGGAACTAAATTATCTTCTTCCAACCCAAACCATTCTATGATTCTCTGGTTCTTCAATTCTATGATTCTATGATACATTCGTGAAAGACAAAGTAAAATAATAAAAAGGTAATCTATCACCTTAAATGAGTGTCCTTTTTTTGAGAAAAAGAATAAATGATTATAAAATGAAGTATCTGTAAAATAAAATAAAACATCTTTTGTGTACATATGTGTTGTGAGTCGACACACAGATAACCGAGGGCAACCATCAAACCACAGCCAAAATGCAGAGACTAGATTTATTTCATTACCTCACTAACAACACACAGGCACCCAGGCTCTGTTTGGCTCAGTTCATTCTAGCTGACAGCAAGGACAGGGGCTCACCTGCCTCACTATAACAAAATGTGTCTGAGAGTGTGTTATCTCTTCACAGGAATTCTACTTAGAACAGGCAAAGGATGAGCAACACTAGGCATAATAAATGGAGTTTTCTCCCACTGACATTTTTACCATTCCCAGCTGCAAGGTCACTTTGAAACTATTCCTCCCTCCCCAACAAATCTCCACGTTTTAACCCTTTCCTCCCAACTATATAAAAATGCTGGATAAAACTCTAAATCAGATATATTCGATGAATAAGAACATTCAATGTTTGTAACTTTCCATGACATCTGAAATTTTATTTTTGTAGAGTTAAATGTATTTTCTAACTACCTTATAACAGCAGGGGAAACAGTGACAACAGATATGAAAAAGGCTGATATGTGCAATAGCACTTTTGCCTCAGTTTTCAATGGCAATCGCTCTTCTCACACCTTTTAAGCTCCTGAATCTCAAGTCAGGGAATAGGGAGGAAGTCCTTTCCATCATAAGTGAAGATCAAGTTAGACACCACATAAGAAACCTGAATATACGTATGTCCATGGAACCTGAAATTATATATATCCCATGGCCCTAAGGGGTATTGACTGATTCAGTTGCCAAACCACTCTCCATCATACTTCAAAAGCTCATGGTAGTCTCTAGTGATTAGAAAAATTGAAACACCATGTCTATTTTTAGAAAGGAAAATAAGATGAACACGGGGAACTACTGACCAATCAGTCTCCCCTCTGTAAGATCATGGAACAAGTAATCCTGGAAGAAACATTGAAACATATGAAAGTTGGAGACATAGAGATTGCCATGTATGTTGTATATCTACACTTCTGATTGGCTTTTAAATGTTGTGGTTCCCCACAACATTCTTGCCCCTAAATTGGAGAGAAGCAAGTTTGAAAAGTGGACTGTTAATTGGATAATACCTTGTCTGCAAGGCTGCATCTGAAGAGTTACAGTCGATGGGTCAATGTCAAAGTGGCAACCAGGGACTGAGAACACCAACATGCACATCTGCTAACTGTAGCTATAAATTATTTTTAATCCAAATTACTATTTATCAGTTAGATAATAACTTTAATTAGTCTCTGACTTTCCTAGAAGAATTTTGTATGCCCATGTTGATTAGTGTGACCACAGTGCAGCAGAAAAAGTTTAATCTTTGTATATCAGCATTATTTTCTGTTGTAAAATAACACCCTAACCATTGCTTATTTATTAGCATCATAGATCTCTGTGATTATTCTTCCTTTTCTCTTGCAGACACTATTCATCCCAATGACTTCAATAACCCTTTCTACCTTGGGCTCATTACTTTGTTTTCTAGGACAGTCCTTCTCCCCCTGGTGTAACTTAAATTGAAAAGATATTTCTATCTGCTAAATTAGGTGCTTGAAGTGTCTTTACTTGCCATATCTGAACTGCAAGTTACTACAATCTACATGACTTATAGACAAATCAAAGTCCCAGAAGCAAAACTGGTCATAGATACAGGTAAAAACATTTTTGGCAAAAACGTCACTGTTACACAAATCCAAACTTTCTAGAAAAATCATTCTAAATAAATGCTACATCTAACACAGTGTTATAACACAGAGTTTCTGCTTCAACTGAATTTTTTTGTCCACTATGGTAAGTGTAAGCTTGCTAGAGTTCTAGGTCTAAAGAAGAGAAAAAAAAATTCAGATAATTCATGACATGTGAGTAGGTGACTCATATTTAGGTATGGGGAAATAGTCCTTTACAGAGCATTGTGAGAAGACTCTAAATAAAAGTGTCCACAACTTGTCAGAAGGCCAAACTATAAAAGCAGCTAGACAGTAGTTGTGCCATATTGCTTTGAGTTACATTAAGCACAATAATTCACTGTTATTTTGCTCACTTGATGTATGTTTATTCATTTACAGTCCGTCTTCCTGTTATCTCTTTGGCAGAGAGACATTAATTTTTACTATAAAAGGTGTTCCAGTACTAATATTGCATAACTCATAACAGTTCATAAGTGAGGAAGAAGGAAGAAAAGGTTGTTTAAAGAGCAGCATGTGACCTCTATAGTTTAATACATTATTTCAAATATGAAAGTTGCTTTCTCTTTTTAGAACTTAAATTTATGGAACAAGATAGAGCATTTTTCCCAGACTGCATTTTAGAAATGAAAGTTTCAAAAGACAGAAAGGTTTAGAAAAAAGTTGGCTCTGATTAATATACGTGATAGAAATTATTGGGCAAAAAAAACCCAATGTGGATTATGCAGTGAATGACCATTCCAATTTTCACCCACAAGCAGACCAAATCACTTTAATATTTTTCCCCTTAGAATACCATCTAGCTCAAAGAGGAAAAAGAATATTAAAGTGCTAAATTGCAATGTCTTGGGATGATATGTAGTAATTAATAAGTTAGACTTGGAAAAGTGTTGCCAAAAAAAAAAAAAAAAAAAGAAAGGCCCAGTGCCCTAGATATTGAAGATCAACTACAGACAAGACTGAATATTTTACAATAAGAAGAATAAGAATTGCTATGATAATAGTCAGTTCTTTTTTAAAACTCCAAGATCATAGCAATCTATGAATATTCATAATACCATTTTTGCTGCTACTCTGGGGAAATCTTTTCTGAGCTCAAAATACAGGATAAAACTGATAGTAAAGAAAGGTGGTGGGGAGACTGGAGAAGAGAAAGAGAAAAGAAAATGGCTAAGACAATATATTTAAGTAGTGAAAGAGAGAATGAAGCATTCAGACCTATCTGGGGAAGGAGGTAAATAACCTGGAAGTATTCAGTAATTAGGAAGAATATCTGCAAAAGCAAGGAGAATGAATTTGAGAACAATTTTAGAATATATTTACTGACCAAATGAACCAGAACAATGAGACTAAAAAAGAATCAAAATGGGAGAAATATGGGAAAGACTGTCTCTGTTTCCTAAATGTAGGTATAAATACAAATAGATAAACACATAAATGGTTGTATATACATATAAAACGACAATATTTTTAACTTAAATTTTAATCTTAAATGAAAAGTGAAATCCTTCTCCACCAGATTAACTGAATTCAAATTCAACATTTGGGAAATATTTTAAATCCAGAGTTATTGTATTATTCCCAAAAACAAACACTTCACTCAGCTCCTTGAGCCTATCATGGTTTAACCCCAGCCAGCAGCCAAGCCCCACAAGCTGCTCACTCACTCCCCCACCAGTGGGATCAGGGAGAGAATCAGAAGAGTAAAAGACAGAAAACTTGTGCATTGAGATATAGACAGATCAATAGGGAAAGCAAAAGCCACACACAGAGCAAAGCAAAACAAGGAATTAAATCTCTGCTTCCCACAGGCAGCCAGGAGTTCAGCCATCACTAGGACATCAGGAACCCATCACATGTAATGGTGGCTTGGGAAGACAAACACCATCACTCCAAACATTGTCTCCTTCCCCCTTTTTTCCCCCACTTTATGTACTGAGCAGGATGCTTCTGGTCAGCTGGGGTCACCCATCCTGGCTTCATCTCCTCCCAGCCTCCCATCTACTTCTAACTTCCTTCCAGGGCTCTGTGCAAGCCCTGCTCAGCAACAATAAAACACCTCTATACTAACCCTGTGTTTAGCACAAATCCAAAACACAGCCCAATGAACCATTATGAAAAAAATTAACTCTACCCCACCCAAAACCAGCATAGCATCCAACCTCTTTTCCTTTCTGCCTATAAAAAAGAAAGGCAATATTCAGTGCCTACAAAACTGAGAGTATGATTATCTATGGGCATTATTTGTCAAGTTGCTAATTATGGGGTATGTGTGAGGAGCATGGGCGACATCCACCTGGGCATCTACGTGGGCTAAGGTCTAGAGATCCTTTACTTTCACAGGAGGAATATAACAGTGGGGAAACTTAGCAGGAAGAAGGTGGTTTATACATCAAGGTCTACCACAGGTGGTGCAGGGCATAAGCTGCCAATTCACAAACGTGTGCTGATGTGTAGCTCAACCAGACTGGAAGCATCAGAGTCACACAAGGTAGCCTGGAGGAAAGACAGCATCAATTAGTTCAGTTGCTGTGCCATGCCAAGATTCCAGAACCAGGAGCATAGAATCAGGGAGATTGCTAGTATTTTCATTAGTATGTAAGACTCCTCAGTATTACTTCATTGTGTAAACAAGCCTTAAGAGGCATGAGAGCAATGGAAATAAAAACAATGAAATAGTGGGTTTCAGGCATCCATATGTCTTTTTTTCCAGTTTTTTTGCAGTCAGTGAAAAGTCTATTTTAGAAGCCATGTGTAAGTAGGAATCTAAATGGAGTTGTTTTTTCAAATAGCAGAGATTATGAACTTCATATAACCTAGTGGAGATGAAGATTGACTTTCCATTTTTAAAAAAGGATGCAAGAACTACTCTGAATAAGCTGTGTGGCTCTCTGAAGTAGAATTAAGGAAACAAAATTAAAAAACTGGCAGGCAATAACTATCATAGCACTTGATTATTTGGAGTGGATCCTGTAGGAATTAAATACTTACAAATGTAACTGGGAATTTTTCATTCTGATGGGTATATATATGTTTAAATTTACTGTAGAGACCAATTTGACTTGTAGGACTTGTAGTGTCAATCATTGAATGATCTAGTCATCAATTATCATGTCACACCAAGAGCATTTTATTCTCAGATTAAAAAAAAAAAATAAAAAATAGGCTGAGCCAATTATTGAAATCTGACTCTAGAAATCAGGTGAAAAACACCTGCCAGTGCTCTTCATAGAGTTACTTCTGAAATGTACCACATATTCAGGGACCATGCATTTGCTTAGCTATTATGTTAATAAGGAATAGAGTAGTGGCATAAAGTGTACAGGAGAGATCAGGAGGAAAAAGCTACATGTTAAAAGCCTGTTCATCAACTTTTCCACAAAACAAGGTCATGTCAAGTTACATGGAAGAGAAACATTCAACTATTTCAATAATAAGAAAGACTTATAATTGATTAACTGTCATGACCAGCTCTTCAAAGAAGGAGTGAGAATATTTATAGACACTTCAGTTGCAGACAAATTTTTGTTGGCCAGAACTAAATTCTAGCCTTTCTTTTTCCTAGGAGAAGCTTTTGTAGTTCATTAAATAATGCTTCCATTCTATTTAGTACCTTCTGTAGTCTGAAGTCAAGATTTGCTCCCTGATTAGGAAGAGTTTTGTAATAATGGCTACTTAAAGAAAAGAAAAAACCACCCGCATGTGAAAAAAAAGTCTGGATGCAAAAGGAAAGAATCTCTTATAGATAAACAAATACATACATGAGCAACTAAGTCAGTCAAACCATTACTTGGAAATTCACAACCTAAGTTTGAAATTGATGTTTAATACTGAGTAAGTAGCTTTTCTCCAGTTGTTAGCACACTGTCCTTTACCGAAATTTCATTTAAGTAACACTTTTGTGTTAAATTTGGTTGAAATTGATATTAGTTATTTGGTTAAAAAAAAAAAAAAATTGAAAAAAAAATTTAAAAAAATCTCATGAGTATATTTAAGAAACTAAAAAAAAAAAAAACCTTGATAATTGGAAATTCAATTTCTGCTATCAAGGGGTCCCTCAAAGGGTCCTTGACCTTCTCTTTCTTACAGGGAAAAGAAATAACTATTTCCTTTCTGTATCTTCTACGCATCGATACTCACTCTCCAGTGCTGTAGAAAGGGAGGTAAAACCCTAAATTTTTCTCACAATGAAGTTTGGAATTGAAGCAAGCAAGCAGGCCATCTCTGCCTCACAGACCAGTTTACAGCTGAAAATAAGTCGAAAACAATTGTCTTCATCCTCAGCTTCCTACATCATGAATACATACAGCAACATGATAGCTCAGGAGGCTCTTGCACTCGAAAGGAGTTAAGGAGTCTGTTCTCCTGCAGGGACATATGGATGGAAAACTTCTACTGATCCACTCACATAGGAATTATTTGAAAAGACAGACGGAAAGGTGAAAATAGACAATTTTTGAGTTGTAAAAAACACCTCATCTAATTTTGGAAAGCACTTTTCAGGAACAGACTGAAACACTTATTTTTCAAAACTTAATGTGATGGTTTTACAAAATACCTTTAAATGTTATTTTGCCATCAGTAAACATGTCTTTTAATTTCTGCCACAAATGACCTTTTATCTCCTAGGTTTCCTAGATGCAAATCTAACTGCAGTGACATTCATTGTCTAGAAGAATTCAGACAGCTTCAGTGAAATGAATCTGAAGAAAGAAAACACTAACTGGGTTTTCCAGCTGTATAGGAAATGGGTCATGCAATTTCTAGCTTTTCACCAACTAAGGAGTGACTTGAATAGAAAATGAAAAGGTGATGACAATGTGGCAGTAATGACTTAAAAAGCTTCAGAAGCCTTTGAGATTTATTTTTTCCTTCATGAGCATTATGGTGTACAACTTCTAAAAGCCTATTTGTCTTAAACTAAAACGATAGATTTTATTGCAAGTCAGGGGATGAGAGTTTTTTCTTTTTTCTTTTTCTTTTCTTTTTTATTAATTCCATGAGCCATAAGACAAATAAAGACAGTTTTCTCATTTCCTCTGCAAAGATAAAACTGAGATAGAGTCCCCCAAGGCATGTAGAAGAAATAGACACAGGAATTTAGGCCAAAGTATTGTAAGGTTACAAAGCAAGATAGCAGTCAATGTATGATTATCTTTTGGTTAAAATTGTCTGCTGACCTGGATACTGTCAAATGGGTTTTGATATTTGAAGGTGACTCACAATTATTATGGTGTAGTTTATGTTCATTATTTCAGCTTATAGTCTTTGCTATTGCACAAGTCTGTAAATGAAAAAAATAATAAGATTTTTGATATTGTAAGGAGTAAAATTAGCAATTTTATGACTTTCATGCAGTAATAAAAGGGTATAAGTCAATCACTGCAACCAGTTTGATTGCATATAGCACAAGAATTTGAGTTATAAGAAAAAAATGCTAGTATTACGGAAATCTTGACCTCTGGGTGTAATGTAGCCCAGCTGTCAATTCAGAGATAAACTCCTACACTGAGTCTGGCTGTTGTGGTGTTACCTGTCACCTGAGTGGCCCACACTGGGCCGTGCTTTACATTTGTGCATTTTCTAGGACAGTATTGATGAGACATCATTATTTTGCTGCTGGTTCAGCATCAAGGCTGCCTCTCCACACCCAAAGTCCAGTTTGTTGGAGTGTGTGAGACTGGGAGGGGACACTGCTCCAAATTGATCAAGAGGACACTGCAGACCATAAGACATTATGTTATGACATTTGTCTTCCAAAGTAATCATTACAAATACTGAGGCCCTGCTCCCTAGGAAGCATCTGTAAGTCCGCTTGCCAATAGGAATTGGTGGATAAATTCCTTTTCATAGTCAGTTTTCATGCACAGTTTTTTTCTTCTATTAAATCACATTTATCACAAATCATGAGTTCGTCTACCTTAATTTCTCCCCATTTCCTGTTGAGGAGGTGTAATGAGACAACAACTGAGAGGGGGTCTGGCACCCTGTGAAAAGTCACCCTGCCACAGCTGCCACAAACACTAGTCAGATCAGCCCTGACTTTGCCAGTCAAACCATGAAAACTTCACAGGATAGAATTTTTTTTCATTTGAATATGGAAATGTTTTGAACATAACTGTTGGACTGGACACATTGTACCCTCATATAGACATTGAATTAAATTCTCCTTTTAACTGAACACCAATTAAATAAAAAAGGAAAACTGGTATATAGGTTTAATTCAGAGCATAATTTAAACTATCCAATGAGGGAGATACACAAGCAAACATCTATAGTGTCAAAATGTCCCATGGGAAAAGGCCTTGACTAATTTTGAAGCAAATAAACCAGATTTTGAAAGTAATCTTAAGCATCTTCTTCCCCTCTTGTAAACCAAATTTCAATAATATTTGACATAAGTGTTTATGTGTTTTCTTGTTTTTCAGGTGTTACTGAATTTTCTCCACTCTGAAGCTAACACTATTGAGATAGATGGATAGTTTTTCATTGACTTTCTCAACGTTAATGGTAGTCCTATCAAAATAAAATTTCTGTCAAATACACCTTTATAAGGGTAGAACTAGAGTGTCAAGAGATGAAGTGACTGTGCAGTACTTCCTGTTTGCTAGTCTGTGCTTCACTTGGCAGTAGTATGTGTCTGACTGCCTACTACTATTTAAATACACATCCAAACACAGGAATCTTGAGCAGAAGCCATGAGAAGAATGAATTTTATCAAAAGGCTTCACTGCAGCCTCTGATTACTACACCTGTGCTCTCTTCTGCAGAAGCTTTCTTGTCTCACAAACACTGACATATCTGTTGGAAGTAATTGCTCCCCTGAGCCTGTCAACAGCTTCTAGAAACAAGCTCTAGGGATGCAATCCTCCTGGTGCCTCTGAAATAAACTGTTTCTCCTGAGTTTCCTTCTCTTAAAGAGATCAGGAGTTTTCAAAAAAGTATTTTTCCTTTAAATTGCAAGTCTTTGTTCTATCTGCACTTTAGGTAAGGGAATGCAATGGCAATCTATAAAAGCATGTGTGCCAGCATGAGGTGCCACAGCTGCATCATGAGCTCATCTGGCATAGCACGTTTTTGAGGCTTAGGGACACAGCACAGTTCTAGTCTCATTTAGCATACTCTGTTAATTGTCATGTAGCTTTCATAATTAAAGAAGATCTGGAGCTATTTTCAGTGCTTTGTGTGTGCAGAAAGTACTGCTTCTGAAGAACACCTGAAAATCCATCTACTCTAACATTTCAGAATATAAATCTGGTCAACTGCTATCAACTAGAGCTCAGTTTAGTTGATCTCCCTTTTTACTTTGTGTTTAAAAGGTGTCTTGACTCAAGAGATGTATGGATAAAATATCAAAGGCAAGGAAATCTCGAGTAAAGACAAAGGAATGTGGGTCACAGTATAAGGGGGACCCACAGCCCCATGTAATCATTAACTTTCTGTGTCAGTAGCAGTAAGCACTTGATGTCCACTGACACAGGGAATGGGAACTTTCAGTTGCTCTACATGGCAAAAGGATGTGCTGATATTACTAAGTCACAGCAGGCACAATCATTTTATATAAAGGTGAATGTGTTTGAGCTAACAAAGGTCAAGGAAATAGTAGTATTTTTATAATTTTCTCTGCCCCTGATGTCCAATAAATAACCTTTACTTGTTACAAGGGAATTTCCTGCTTAGGAATTAGTGAACGGGGCCTGTTAGTTTTGTTGAATTAAACCATAAAGGTTTGAGACACATGCTAATTTTTGAGATGCAGCTGATCCTACAAAATTCATTTCATTTCATGCCATAATTCAGCCACCATTTGTATTCCCAGAATTTAAAGACTGTGGTGTTGTAGTGCTCACAGCAAGTAGAAAAAAAAATTTGAAACATGCTCCTACTTTTCATTATTTTTCTTAAAATGTCTGACATTGTTTAAATAGAACATGTCTATGGCTGGAAAAACATGTCCATTTTTAGTTACAACAAACTTTTATTTAATTCATTAACTTCATTACTGCACCTTCTCTTGCCTAGAAAAATATTTAATTTGCTACTGAGTTTTACTAAAGTGTTAATTTTGTTTTTTTTTTTTTTATGGACAAGAATTAAGTAAAGGATCTGAAAAGACTTTTAGCTGTTCTTTTCTTTTAAAGCCTGCACTATTTCTAAGTCATTTGCCAGTATCTTTACTTTCCTTATATGATATTATTAGTATTCCATCATCTCTATCAGAAGTGATATGCATCTTAAAAGCTCTTCTCACACTGATTGTATTAGCAGTTATGTAGCATTGTAATATGTCAGACAACAACCATGTGTCTACTGAAGAATAGCTCAAATCCACTTTCTCAAAAGTAAGAATGCCATTAAAAAGAGAAACAAAATGCAAAAAAAACCAGGGAAATATATAAACAACTATTAATATTTTCTGTATTTTGTATGAATACAAGATTTCCCAAAGGTTCTACCGTGCTAACTTTACTGGTGTCTCAAACTTGGTATCCTAAGGTCAAACTTTGATCACATTAAAAGTTCAGGGTGTCAGTAGATGCATTCTCACATCTACCATACCCACTGGGTACTACAGTGCATTGATGATAGCACAGTTTATTGCTAGAAAGATTTCTTCCTTCTCTTCATAACACAATGTGAAATCTTTTTTCTAATTAACAAGTTGCATAATATGACAGCATAGCTCTCTTTATGATACAAATGGGAAATATTTCCATGACATCCTAACTGCAGCTAAAGATCTTCAGTCTGAGAGAAAAAGAAAATAGTGTGATGCTGTAGGTTTATTCAGAACAATAAGAGGTCTATTGACTCTCTTAAAATGCAGAAAAAGTATTGATCTGTATGTGCCAGAGAATTCTTTAGCTGAACTTGGCATTGCACAGCACTCACTCCTGTTCAGATTCCTGGAGGTTTGGCAGAAAACACTCTACACTTCCCAAGTTCCTTAAAGATGTTTGGGGTATTTATTCCCTCAAATGTGTGTGCACTCCTGTAACATTTATACTTTACTGGGAAAGCTATTTTGGTATCTCAGTTGCATCCTCTGTTCACCTTCTCTTCTCGAGATGGGGTAGACTTCAAGATAAAGAATACATTTATTAAGCATCACTTAAACTCAGGGCTGCAATCAGACACCTATGAAGACTGGCTAACCTGCAAATCAATACATAAGACAGTCTTGTCCTCAGGGAAAAACTTGGACCCCCACTAGTTAAACAGTCTGGAAACCAGCCCCTCACTCTGTGTAACCAGAGGAACAGTTCTGCAGGTGGCCCTAAAACATAAAACCTACATAGCCTTGAGTCTCCCAGCACTTTGCTGGGAGCTCTCCTTTAGCAGTTTCCCCAGATTTTTGCCTATTGGAATTTTTTTTTTTAATTTTATTTATTTAAACACCTCATCCTCTAGGAGCAATCTATCTTTTCAATGATTTAGTTTGGGTTTTTTTTTGTTTGGTTGGTTTTTTTTCCTGGTGTTCAACGCCTGTTTTCAAAAGAGTCACAGCCTTGCTCTTTTCTCTCCCTCCATTTCGTTTGTCTTTCAAACCTGAATTTTAGATATGTGTGCAGTTATCCTTGCTGGTCTTCCCTTGGGCTGAATGCATTGGGCACTTGCAGGTTAATTCATTTGGGTCACTCCTACTCAGACTGATAGTCAGCTACCTTAGTCAAACATGGGCTGTTTAATTAATTCCCTTGTCCCAGCTGGAAACTCACTACTTTATACTGAATACAAAACAAGCTGAGACTGACTTGGTGTCTGGTATAGTAACAGCTCTTTGAAAAGACCATACATGATTCATTTTCTACAAAATGAGAGCTGTGGTAGAAAACCACATCAGATACATTTAAGAGGCTGCATATCCCCCTGTCATCCTGATGACTTTCTATTAATAAGTATTTGTTTATCACAGTTACATATAAATTACATTAAGTAGAAATAATCTGCTGACAAGAATGAGTATTTACAATCTATGAAATGCCCCAGATGAATTAGGCACAAGCACGTATAGCAAAGGCAGGTAATATTTAAATCATAATGATTATCAATGCAGATGTTAAAAACACTGATTCTAACAAATGAAGAAGAGAACAGTCTTAAGAAATTAACTGTAAGAAATTTGAATCCTATTGGAAAGTAAGTATTGGAAGGACGCTTCAAGGGCTAGGAGCTGAATACCCAGCAAACTCCCTATTCTACACCAGACTTGAAATGTTGAAAATGAAATGGGCATTATTCCCAAGTGTACTTCTTAAAACACTCTTAACAATAAAAAAGTATTGCCTGATAATTTATACAGTCAGAGTGAGTGGTGATGGCATCATTTTTAATTAATTCCCCAAAGGTCAAAAAGAAAAAAACACAGCTCCTAACCAATACAGATTGTGCGATAAATGGCATCACATTTCCAAAGAACCTCAAGATTTTATGAGGAAATACCACCAGAATATGTTCAGCTCAGGAAAAAATACAATCTTACATTGTTTGATAGAGTGTCAATAGGAATACAAATTTCACCCAAGGAAAAGGAGTCTTATTTCTTTGGTGACAGCCTGATTAACCTCACCAACTTTGCCTTACCACTCAGTGCAGGTTACTCCAATCAAATCTTTGGGTATATTTAGCATCACCATCAGTCCTATAGTAAATGCAGTGTGCTCATTCTTCTTCTTCTTCTTCTTCTTCTTCTTCTTCTTCTTCTTATTATTATTATTATTATTATTATTATTATTATTATTATTATTATTATTATTATTATTATTATTTGTTGTTGTTGTTGTTGTTGTTGTTGTTGTTGCTCTTCTTCTTCTTCTTCTTCTTCTTCTTCTTTCTTCTTCTTCCTCTTCTTCTTCTTCTTCCTCATTATTTATTGTTATTATTACATTTTTGCACTGTGCACTAAAAGATTATAGGTGCAGCATATGGCTTTTTTGTTTTCTGAGATTATACTTACATCAAAACATTATTTGCAAAGTTATTTTGACATATTTTTTCCCTTTCTGCCTTTTCAGATCCAAAAGAAATGACCACACCCATTTTCTCATATATTTTACTATTAAAAAATATTCCAAACCAATCAAAAAATGAAGTAATTGTAATAAATCATATTTAACTTTGTCTACTGTGTAATTATATCCTGTTTTTCTACATTAGATCCACACTGGAATTCCAAATTTATGGTTCAGAAGCACTGGGAGGATTTCCGTTTATGTCAGTGTTTTTCTGGCTCAAGCATGCAGTGTTTTGACCATATTTCCTAGCACTAAAAGTGTAGCCAGGGGTTTTCTCTATCAGAAAGGATCATTTAAATGTTTTAGATAGAGAGAACATCAATTAATAATAAATGTATTCATTTTCCCCTGTTTTTTGGTGTGCTCATTCCTCTGAGCAGTAAATTAAAAGGAACAGATGTATTATTTTGGAAGTTTTCCAGATTCTGTTTTTTCTCCTAAGTGAAACATTAAGCAATGATTGCCGTATGCAGCATTCTTCTCTCTCTGTTTCACTAAGGATCCTAATTCTGTGCTGTATAAATTATGAATATATCAAAAAGAAGGAACTTTTTTTTTAATGGATATTTTTTCTGGTATTTACAATATTGACACCCATATCTGAGCTTGTCATTGAGTCTCACTTTATAATCTGTGGTGAGAAATAGATATTTTAGGGAATGATTCACCTGAAGCTGAAGTAAACATTGGAAATAAGTGAGATGGATCAGGTCCTAAACAACCTGTTTCTCTCACAACTTATAAATTGTTTTACTAGTCTCTCCTTTCAAACATCACTTTCATACTTAAGGCTGGAATTTTGTTTGAATTTAATCCTGAAGACAATATTCTGAATATAATATAATCATAGAATCGTGGAAGAGTTTGGGTTCAAAGGATCCTTAAAGATCATCTGGTTCCAAAGCCTCTGGCATGGGCAGGGATGCCACTAGACCAGGTTTTCATGGCCCCATCCAACCTTGAACATTTTCAGTGATGGGGCATCTTGTTCCAGTGGGCAACTGGCTCCAGTGACTTGCTATCCTTTGTGTAAATTTCAGCCTAACATCTGGTTTAAATCTTTCAGGTTAAAGCCATTACTACTTATCCTGTCACTGCACTCCCTGATACACAGTCCCTCGTTATCTCCAGGCCACTTTGAGTACTGGAAGGCTGCTCTAAGTTCTCTCTGAAACCTTCTCTTCTCTCAGCTGAACAGCCCTAAGTCTCAGCACATCCTCATAAGAGAAGTGTTCCAGTCCTCTGACCCTGATAAAATGCACTATCTGCATATTTTTATAACAACTGCGGAATTATCTGGGTGCTCATTCAAATGGGTCTGAATCTAAAGCTTCTTTTAAGCTGACAAAACTTTTTTCTGTTAGAATGTGTCTCAATCCCTGATTTTAGTCACCATTAGGTGCTTAAAGGGGGTTAAGTTCATTCAAATCTTGGTGAACAACACTCCCATGATCTAACTCTTGGGCACATCTCTCTGATGACTGTGTTTTCCAGTGTTTTTCTGTGTTTCAGTTTGTGTCCTTATCTCTTGTCCTGTGAACTGAGCACCACTGGCATAATATTCTTTACTATATCCATCAGCTATTTACACAGACCACTGAGATGCACCCTCTCAGCAATGAAAGCCTTCTCCTTTCCAGACTGAACAACCTGTTCTTTCTTAGCTTCCCAATGTTTTTGTGCTTCAGCACTGGACACAGCGCTCCAAATGTGTCTCACCAGGGATGAGCAGAGGGCAGAGATCACATCCTTGATCATCTGTCAACTTTTCTTAATGGAATCCAGGAGGCTGTTTTGTCATAAGAACACTTTGTTGGTTTTGTAGTCAGCTTGATTCTACACCAGTTTACCCAGGTCCTTTTCTGCAGAGCTGCTTCCTTCCTGGTGCATGGAGATTATTCCTCCCCAGGCGCAGCATTTGACATTTCACTTTTTTTGAACTCCACAAGAGCCCTTCCTGTGAAATTTGCCATCCTGCTGTGGTGTCACTGAACAGCAACACAAGCAGCTGGTGACAGACATTCCTACTTTAGTGTCATCTGCAGATGACTTTTCACATAGGTGCAGATATCAGTCCAATTATTTATGTTTTTTGACATTTCTGTTTAAATTGTTTACTTACTACCATAAAGTTCTGGACCATCTATGGTGGATGAGCACCTCCAAGTGATTTCTGTGCAGAAGGTTTTTTTGTGTTGACTTAATTACAAAAACACAGTAAGCTAGGATTTCAAACTATGATTGTAATTAACTTACTTATGAAATGAAAATAAAACATGCATTTATTTCTAAGGCAGGATGAGAATTGAAAATGCTCACTTAAGTGTAAAAACTTTCAAACTGTTGAAGCACATCATAACAAATGCAGAGAAAAACTCCTAGGAGAATGCAAGTATCTTAAATACTACAGTGATCAGCAATTGATGGTAATTAAATTGAAGTTCACTGTTGCAGTGCAGAAAAACATTATTGCTGTAGTGTAGGAAAAATAACATAGGAAACTCAGATGAAAATCTAGAAATATAAGTATTAAAATTATACAATTGGATATTCTTTATGATTTATTTTCTGTGAAAAACATTTGCGATTTCAAAGCTAAGTGAATTCACAATTCAGAGTATTATAGTTTAAAGACATTAAAAAATAAAACCTCCAAGAGCTAAAAGCTGAAGCAAAATATTAAAGGTAACAGTGGCTACAAATACAATAAAGTTAATGAAAGATCTTAACTGGAATGGATCCTGACTGTAGTTTCTGTTACATTTCAAAGACTGCATTTAGATTCCTTGTGTAATATTCACGATTGCAAGTAATACTCCAGTAAATCCTAAAGGGAATTGCTATTTGTGGCAGTTATCTCTGCACAGAAGAATAAAATCAGAAAGAGTTTGGAAAATCCTTATAACGTGATAAAATGTATGCAGGAGAAAATCATAAACACTGTGATTAAGAATGTGATTCATTCTTGAGTCAATGGAGCAAAAGAAGCCAGGAGTCAGAAAACATGCCTTGTTTCCTGTATGCCACTTGGTGTAGTATAAAATATCTTTTCCTGCTTGATTTTTAGGCATGATTTCCTGCCTATCACCTCTGCTTCCTGGTAGAAATTGCATCTTTTCTCCTGTGGAGTTTCAGATCTTAGCATGGCCACTGCCTGTTCTCAACCTGAGAAGTAGCAGGATCTTTGTGGACGTAGCAGCCATTTCTTACATCAGATTAGTTACAGAGGACCTGTCATTTAAACCACAATACACAGCTGGCAGAGAAAGGAATAAAATAAAAGAGTCCTCTTCGAATTTAAATATCTAATAAAAATTTTAAAAATTCATTTCATGTCAGATTAAATCACACAAATACATGCAATATCATCACTTTGATATAAGTGATATATATATAAGAGAAAAAAATGGAAATCAGATGATTTGAGAGCAATGAACAAGCAGAGAAAATTTTGATGCTTAATCTGTAGAACAAATTACAGTGGTGTTGGAGATGCTGAGGTATTGTGCCAGCTTGGGAAAACTGAAAGTGGAAATATGCTCATTAAATTGGGAAAAGAGGACTCTGGGCATGCTTTAAAAAATATTTACTTTCCATCCAAAATGCATTTATTTTTAATTTTTGATGATGATGACGATGATGATGAATATAAGTTTAGATTACAGTTGTGGGTGCAATGTAACAGATGGTGAAAAGAAACTTGCAATACTTTAGTGAGGATTCAGTGATAAATATGATTTCCATATTTTTCAATGAATATTGCATAATGCTAAAAACCTTTCCTGCAGTAATAGAAGAGAGAGATTTTACATGTGGGGTATTTTTCCCTCTGGTAATTTCAGAACAGTTTTAGAAGACAGCCTGGAGGAAATTGCCTATTCACAATGTAGTTGTCTCCATAGGTGTTAGGATAGGCCTTCTTTGGGCTGTTGACTTATTCATTGATGAGTATTTCTCCCTATCAAGGTTATAAGAAAGATGAAATAGTTGCTTTAATGTTCTTTTGCATTGAGCAATTTATCTTAAATTAGAAATAATGTAGTATACTGATGAAAAGTGTGTTTATTCCTGTACAGATATTTGGTCTGTGAATTATATTATTCTCAAGGAAGATGATGTTGAGGAACAAATTTTTTATTGGCTGCTGAAAAACCATTTTAGATTTATACCAAAAAGTATTCCTGTGATTCTATTTTTACTAGTATAAAATTGGACTACTTTCCCCATTGAAATGCAGGCCTTTGGAAAAGACAAATGATTCCAGCTATCTGCGCATTTGTTTGGATGGGTTGTTTAGTAATGTTCATGAACTCCCTGTGTGCTGTCTTCTGTAAAATCTCTGCTTGCTGTGACCTGTGAATATTTTGCAATGTATCAGAGAGAGACTGCACATTTATCTCTTATAGATTCCAAATGAGAAAAACTTTAGAAAGCATGATGAGACACAGTGAAGGGCTTCTGTCTTTCCTTAGCTTTAGTTCCATACCTCCAAGAACTGAAAGCTCTGTTGCCTTCCCCTTTTCTTCATTTTTCCCCTATGGCAAGCAGGGATTATTATAGTACATTTTATTAGCATGTTATAAACTGACTTTAACATTGAGCATTGTTTGTAATGGAAAGATGCCAAAGGCTGCCATGATCCCTCTTTCTGCCCATAACACTGGAACCACTTGCTCCTGCTTGTAGAAAGTTGGCTCTAATCTAGTCTTTCAAAAACAAAATGCTTATTGCAGAATATTCATTCATTTATTATGAACCTCTCCTAAATGGCATGATTTTGCAAATTTTTCCTTTGATGATTGCCTTTAAAGTTATGCTTACTCTTAATACTGTGGGTTTAGCAGTTACAATGGTTTGAAGATGATTTTCACACCAGTGAGTGGTGCACAATAACATAATGTGCTGGTGTGCTATTTAGCAGCAAATTAAACAAATATGCAATTATCTGTGAATTGAAATTGAAATCAAATTCACTCAGCTTAGTGACCAGAGTCAGCAAGATAATAAAGTTATGGTGCTCTGCAAATGCAAGAGAAGGCACATATGTAAAATGTGACTTTTCTGTTAATGAACACAATGACGCTAGGAAATATTTTCTGTTCAATTAGTTATGAAACATATTTACCAAGATTAACACCTCTTCACACGTATTCACAATCTTCTTTCTAAAACTGACAGTAAATTGTATGTTCCTACTAACACAGAACCCTGACAACATTTAGCCTGTCGTTATTTCCCACAGCAAATATAGGGGAAAAAAGCAAGAAAGCCAAGGCCTATCTCAAAACAGTTTCCACTTCCTACTGGTTGATAATAGAAATTTTTTTTTTTTTTTTTTTTTTTTTTTTTCTGGTAGGCTGTGTCTGGATAATTGAATTATGACATGACATTGATTTAATGTGTATTTCCATAAACTTAGTATTGAATGCCCTGGGATGTCCTGGGATCAATTGCTACTACAGTGAAACTAAGCATTTTTGTATTTTTGGACTATTTGTTACTGAAAAATCATAGAGTAATAGGGTCCATTTCTAGTACATTATTAAATTTGTCTTGATTCACTTTTTCTATTTGATATATTTCTGGGAAGATTGTTCATTCTCTTCTTTCACTTCTATTGGTGATATGTTCTCAAAGAACATTTTTTGGGCTTTTCTACATATTTAGGGCATTGTGTTTGATTTAAAAAAAAAAAAAAAAAAAAGTAGGTTTATCTGACAAAATAAGATGGAAAGTGTAGAAATTATTCACAACCTTAGGCTGTGAATTTGAAACTTCTGTCTGTGACTGCTGCTATGCAAGTGCTGTCAAATCCTAACAAACTTCAGATCCCATAAACATTTATAAATAAACCTCTGTAGATTTATAGTGTTCTCTGGAACCCACAAAAACATAATAATGTCACAGTTTAGGCAAAATGTAATCTCAGCTCTCACTGAGCTAATGGGATTCCAGAATCTGACCAAACCACAAAATGATCAAACCTCCACAAACCTCTAAAGACTCCCTAGCCTCCCCTAAGTTCCTCAAACCCCCAAACCAATCAACCAACCCCAAGAACAGTTAAGAACTATTCTAGCATTCTTATTTTTAGTTTTGACGAGCATCAATTCAAATACCTTGCATTTACTGGGTGTTTGGGTCTTATTTTAACTATAGATTTTAGAGATGAGAGTAGAGGTTTCAGTGTCTGGTGTCTGGTGTCTGTAATGCTGTGTTGACTTCTGAGTCATTATCTCATTATTTTTACATCAGAATCACAGAACCACAAAATACCCTGGTTTGGAAGAGATCCACAATGATTGTTGAGTTCAATTTTCAGACCTGCACAGGACATTTTCCGAACAGAGCATTGTCCGAATGCTTCTTGAGCTCTGTCAGGCTGGTGCTGTGACCACTTCCTTGGGGAGCCTGTTCTAGTGCCCAAACATTCTCAGGAATAAGAACCTTTTTCTGATATCCGACATGAAACCTCCCCTGACACAGCTTCAGGCCATTCCCTCAGGTCCTGTCACTGTCACCAGAGAGCAGAGATCAGTGCCTGCCCCTCCTCTTCCCTTCACAAGGAAGCTGTAACTGCACTGAGGTCTCCCCTCAGTCTCCTCCAGGCTGAACAAACCAAGTGCCCTCAGCCACTCCTCATGCAGCTTCCCCTCAAGGCCCTTCACCATCCCAGTGGACACTCTCCAATAGTTTAATGTCTTTTTTCTGTTGTGGCACCCAGAACTGCCCCCAGCTCTGGAGTTGAGGCCGCCCCAGCTCAGAGCAGAGCAGGACAATCCCCTCCCTTGCCCAGCTGTGATGCTGTGCCTGATGCCCCCAGGACAGGGCTGGCCCTTCTGGCTGCCAGGGCACTGCTGGCTCATGTCCAACTTGCCATTGACCAGGACACCCAGGTCCCTTCCATGGCACTGCTTTCCAGCATCTCATTCCCCAGCCTGTCCATACATCCAGGGCTGCTCCATCCCAGGTGCAGAATCCAGCACTTTCTCTTGTTGAACTCCATATGGTTGGTGGTTGCTCAGCCCCCTAACTTCTCAAGGTCTCTCTTCAGCATGTCTCTGAGGGAGTCAAGAGCTCCTCACAATTTAGTGTCATTGGCAAAATTTGTGTTCCTTTCAAGTCTTGTATCAAAGTCATTTATAATGTTGAAGAACACAAGGCCTAAGATGGAGCCCTGCAGAATTTCACTATTGAAAAAAGGCCAAATATTTTTTCAAAATATAATAAATAATAAATAATAAATAATAAAAATAAAAATAAATAATAAAAATAAAAATAAATAAAAATAAATAAACTTCAGAGACTAGGAAATATTGAAAGATATTCTGAATTATAAGTTAAGATACTCACAGGCTCAGGCTGTGACTGCATATATTTTGGATATTATTTGGGTATTATTTTAGATAGTATCTGAAAAAGTAGAGGACAGCATACTCGGAATTCTTTAGAGCAATATCAAATAGAGAAAACATTTTCCTAGGTAGAAAGAGCTAGAACTGGAGGATCATTTCTCTCTGTTAGTAGTTATAGGTTTAGGCCCACTGTTTTCATGGTTAAAAGAACAATTATTTTCATTATTACTTCTCCAAAGGTTACATCCTGATGGTTACTTTTCTGATGTGGAACAGTTAAAAGAACTGATATACATTATTTGCCAAAAAGAAAAGCTGAAACATTAAACCATATGAGCATCCAACATGGTTCTGCCTTATAAGAAAAGCAAACAAATTGTGCTGGATAACTTTTTTCTATTAACAAGCAATCAGTAGTTTGGAAAATAAAAAGTAAGTTTTTTGTGTTCCTGGAATATCTAAACTGTTGCTAGACAAGATTATCATGTCAGATGATGTAGATTTAGTAGAAAAATAGACATGAGTGTTACTCTGTAACTTTAGGCAGCAATTAAAAAATGCAATAAAAGTCGACAAGGCATAGCAATCTGTTTTCATAGCAACCCCTGTTCTAAAGCAGTTTCAGGTGAATACAAATCATCCACAGCAGAAATATGACATTTCACTTGCACACGTGAACTTGAACTGTTTACCGTACACAACTTGTACATAAAAAGACTAATCAAATAATCTCATTAATAAATCATCTAATTAATCAAGCTTGTTGGAAATTATTTTCAAATTTATTCATATTTCTGTTAACTTAGCTGTTATTAGATAGTTTCCATAACATTCATGGGAGTTTATTTATGTGTATTACTGTAGTCTGTCTGTTTCACTTATTCATGATTCATTATCTAAGCTCTGTGAATCTTTGGTTTTGTTATACTTACTGAGAGCATTTTCAGGCTGAATAAAGAAAATACAATTGTATGATATATAACACTTTGTGATACCAAGTATCTGCGTTCTCAACTGAAGAAGTCAATTCATTTTGCATTTGTCAAACACTATTCAATCATATTTCTAGTACATTCAAGTTTTTCAGAAAATGGAACCACTGTATCAGAATAAGTAACTTAGGATATCAGGATGTCTCCAGTCCAAAAAAATGTTTTGCTCACAGCAGGGTCACCTGTATGGTTAGACCAGGTTTCTCAGAGCTTTATCCAGTTGACTCTTGTACATCTCCAACTTGGGCAACTTCAATCTCCCTATGGTCACAGGGAGCAGCTGTTAGGATCCCATGAAGTCATCTCTGCTCCCAGCTGGATAAGCCCAGCTCCCCCAGCCTCTCCTAACAGGACACTTGCTTCAGCCCACCCTCCCCCCCACAGGGATGAGACAAGGAAAGGAAGAGATCACCAGTTACTCTGATGGGCAAATCTCAGCTTGGAGAAATTGGCCAGACATATTAGAAATCAAATCAAAAGAGGATAATGAGAAATAAATTCTGAAAAAACATTTCCATCCACCTCTCCCTTTTTCCCAGGTTCAATTTCACTCCAGCTTTCTTTATCTTCTCCCTGCCAGTAGCAGCAGGAAATGGGGGCTGTGGTCAGTATGAGGTCCCTACGACAGGAGAGAATCTGGCACGAACTCCTCTCCTGTGAGCCCTTCCCAGGGGCTGCAGCTCTTCACAATTTGCTGCAGTGTGTGTCCCTTCAAGGGGTGCAATCCTTCAGGAACCGGCTGCTCCAGCATGGTTTCCCCATGAGCTTACAAGTTCTGCCAGCAAACCTGCTCCAGTGTGGGTTCCCCTCCCCAGAGGGCCACTGGTCTTGTCAGAAGTTTACTCCAGCACAGGGTTCCCATGGGATCACAGACTCCTTTGGGCGTTCACCTGCTCAGAGTGGGATCCTGCATGGGTTGCAGGTAGATCTCTGCTCCACCATGGGCTGCTGGGGCACAGCTGCCTCACCATGAACTGCAGGGGAATTTCTGTTCCAGCACCTGGAGCACCTCCTCCCCTCCTTCTGCACTGACTTTGGTGTCTGTAGAACTGTTGCTGTCACATATTCTCAGTCCTCTCTTCAGCTGCTGTTGTCTAGTAAGGTATTTTTCCCCTTCTGGACTCCATAATCCCAGAAGTGTTGCCACTGTGGCTGATGGATTCAGTGTTGGACAGTGGTGGGTCTGCCTTGCAGCTGGCTGGTATTGGCTCTGTCAGACTTAGGGGGACCTTCCAGATCACCTCACAGAAGCCACTCCTGTATCTGCCCTGCTACAAAACCTTGCCACCCACACCTAACACACTAGAGCAGAAATACATTAGCTGTGTTACAAGCTACTGATTGCACAATAGAGTGCTATGAATGTAGTATCACTACCATAGTAATAATAATATCATCACTATCATACCTGTTACATTTTTTTTAACCAAAAAGTTAACTACACCTTTTTACCCTGTGGCTTCTTTGTGGGATATGCAGTACAAAATTGTTATAAAGCATCACTTTAATTTGCAGCAAAAGAAAGACTGCTTGGTTTATCAGGTAAATGTGAGTTTATATCCTATTTATTTACAGATCTGTTATCTCCTTGTCTTTACTTCCTCTACCAAACCAGACACATACATTTCTTTTAGACAGGAATATTATCATCTTATGATTCAGAGGTATACCATAAGACTATATGCATGGTGACTGTTTTAGATACTAGGTAAACAGTCATCATGTAAGTAAGTAGCCTGCATAGAAATGTTGCAGGATTGATGCATGTCACAACAAAATGGGATGTTATGAACGCAGGAAGTTCAAGAAAGAAAAAGGAAAAGGAAAACTAGCATTGTATTTTCCCTTCATATTACCCTTAGGATAATGGCTGTTTTAGTATAGACATATATTTCTGACATAAAATTTTTCCATCCAGTGATTTATTTTCCATTTATTATACTGTCCTTAACTGTCATGAAGCTTTCTGAGCTGAAAATTCTCTCTAAATAGTCTAAGTGAGCAGAACTCCACAGCATCATAAAATATGAAAAAAAGTACTGACAATTTATACATGCTGTTATTTCCACTGATTATGTCCATATTCCAAAACCAGCCCCTGGGTGTTACATTTAAACATTTTCCTCCTTGCAATACTCTGCATCAAAAAAGGGTATGTCAAGAGTTGCTCTAAACAGTGACTACAAGGCTTCAAATAACTGTCAGCATGTTCTAAAATTACTATATTTACTTGGTTTAACCAGAAGCACAGAACAAGTTGGGCAGCAAAGTGAAATGTTGACATAACCAGCTACAACAGTGAGCACAGTAAAATGTGTGCCTCTGCATATCTACCCCATGAGAGAACATCGGCATAAATTAAATTGCTTAAACAAATTGACAAATTTGAAGCAGAAATCCTACACTAAGAAAACTAGAACACTTGTGTCAGTCTTCAGCTCTCTCATTTGTTTTGGAAAAGGCTAAAATTAAGAGCATGAGTATGCACATGTGCGTGTATATATATATATATCATATATATATAAAAAAAAATGATTCCTTACAACAATGTTCAGTAGTCCTGCAGTAATAATTTTGTTGAATAGAAATAGTGGCATATGTCTTCATATCTACTGGTTCCATTCACTTGTGTCTGGTTTTTCATGCTCATGAACACCAGTAGATTCAAAGTATTTAATCTGGACTAAGAGGACAAAGAATTGTTCTCTAATTGTACTGGTCAGTTTGAAAAAAAAAAAAAAAAAAAAGAATGGAAATAAGTGGAAAATTTGAGATAAATACTGAATATTGAATATTAAATATTAAAAATGAGATTGTTGAATGAATGGGCAGCAGGCCAGATGGATAAAGATAATGAAACAAAACCAGGGTAATTTAAAGTGTTAGTTGTAAAACTAAGAGTTATGTTAGTTTTTTCTTTTAAGAAATTTTTAAAAAAATTTTATTATATGATCACAAAAAACCCCACAGGCTTATGAAAAGCAGTTCATACATATGCTTTTAAAATTAAAACATCAGAAAAGTACATAATGATGACTTTTGTTGATTGAAATTTTGATTTCTCATCATGTTCAATATGCTAGAATTTAGTGTGACTGAATATGACTCAGTGAAACGTTTGGTTTTCTTTGCAAAGTCTACATGATTTCCACCCTATTGAAGCTGTGTTATTAGTAATTTTACTACTTAATCTCATTCTCTGCTCATTTTTACCATAAAAACCAATAGAGACAGAAGTAATCAACCAGAATTTTTAATGGAACCTATTTATGAATTTAAAAATTCCTGTACTGGGCTCATACAGTCCCACCAATAACTGATGACTCAGTTAGAGCAAATTCAAAATCTTTTGAGAATAACATTAAAGGCAGATGACTAAGAAATGTTTTCAAGAGATGTTTAATGAAGAAAAATAATGGTTCCTCATATGCATTTTTAATCTTAGCTTAATAAAAACACAAAGAAATTAACTTAAAACATAGTTCACAAAAACAGAAGCTGAAATTGATCCAAATTATGATACATTTACTTTAGGCAAAGAGTTTATATGTGGATGGTCACTTTAGTGCAGCAGTTTAGTAACTGTGTACAGGACCAGTTTGTCCTAAACTTATTTATCTATTTCTGAAAATCGGTGAGAATAGTTCAAATTTTAGCTAGAATCTACAGAAAAATTGTTTCTTGAGAAAATTTATATCTAATAAATTGATGTATAAATATGTATTTAGGAAATGAGTTATAGCTGCCCGGATGGGGTTATTACTGAACAAAAAAAAAAAAAGAATTGTTACTTGACCTTGAGGTTACCTGGTACAACATAGGCTGTGCCCATAGATCTAAAATAGGTGTTTGCCTTTGCACTTCCTATTGCAGGCTCCAAATTGTGTCTGGGCACTTCATATAAGAGTGGGCATAAACAGCACTAGTGACTGTACCTATAGTTCAGCTCTCTAGGAGATTCTGACTTGGCTGGTTTAAGATGCTGGGTTTGTATCGCTTAGAAAATTATTCAGTTTGCTGGTATAGGTACTGCCACTTTTTCTAAAATCTGGCCTTAGGTATGCTCAGATGGTTTGTTGGGTAGTACTCTAGGTTTATAGACATATTTTTCCCTGAGAGATTATTACCCTTATGAGTAGAGGCTACCATGGCCATAATGGATGTAGTGTAGTATGGATTAAGGATAACTGGATTCTGCTAATCAGCTAACCCAGCATGGGATGCTAGGGTAGCCACTTTCATTATAGCTAAACCATGATAGCTTCTCTAGTCATTCCTTGGCAAATCCAGATGAAAATGGCAGCACTAAGAGGAAATCTGGTAAACAAGCAGGGATGAACAGTCCTCAACATGGATAATTACACTATCAAAAAAACAGAGGACACATTTCTTTACCTGTGAGATAAACTGATTTCACCTTAAACCCACTTTTCTCAGGGTTTTTTGTAGATTTATTCTGTCTATGAACATAGCACTGCTCCAGGTCATGAGAAATAACACTGTTTTCAAGAAAGGTATATTTAAGCTGGTGTGGTTTTTTTAACTGAACAATTAGAAAAAACTTATTAAATTGGTTCAGTATTTGATTACTTTGATTACAAGCTTAATAACTTAGGAATGTAGTTTTATGGTGAGTAATTACAAGGTTTTTGATATCTGACATGAGGCTCATTGGAATTCCAACACAAATTTTAAGGAAGAGCTTTTTTTTATTTGACTGTGATTGAAGGTATGAAAAAAAGCACAAATTATAGTAAAAAAACACTTCCTCAAATATCTCCCAAAACCAATTCTTTCATAACAGAAAAAAGGGTATATAAAACATACCTTGTCCTCAAGCTTTAAATTGCCCTTTTTATTTTGCTTGATTTACTGCAGCCTTTACATAAGTGTCCAGTTGTGCTCTGTTATATTGCCAGCTGCTGACAAGTCATCCTCAGGTATTGCCCAAAAATTCAGTGTTAAATAATTGCTGGCATTACTCCAGGCATTCCTAGTTAAAGTACCACAGAAAACAAGGATGTTACCAAATAATTTCTTTCCTTCAGGTCTTTTTCTCACTATCAGACCCAGTTCCATGTACAAACAAAAAAAAATTACTTGCTTTACTTTTTATGTCATACATATTTCCTCTTCCATATACATCTTCTAGTTGGTAAAAAATACCAGTACTGTAAATTAAGGAGCCAGAGTCCAACTTAGATATCCAATGCATCTGTGTGTGGATGAAAGACTCCATCCACTCAGATGAGTAATAGGAACCATTTTGAATTCCTTCTATTAAAGGAAAATCTGTGAAAAAGACTGAGTAATATAACTACTTGGATAAAAGTAATAAATTCTTGTGGACCTAACTTTTCATTATGTCATATATCTTCAGTTTGAAAAAACATTGCTGAAAGGAAAGAAAATGTTCTGATTTCTTTGACATATAGGTGAAGGGATGACACCTCTACCACAGTTTTTTCTTAACTCAAATTTCACTCTACATAAACCATATGAAAACCAGTCAGGGTAAAATGAATTTATGAGGATTAATCTTAATTCATATTACAATGAAACTTAAGGAATTTTCATCAAGGTTAAATGTTTCATAAATCTAGCTATCAATACATTTTTGATGGCACAGTTAGGTGGCTGTCTGTGAATGGAAGGAAAACCTTTAGCCAATGAAATTTTCAAAGACTGCTGACTTTAAACATTTTTTTAAATCTACATTAGAAGGCTGTAGTCTGTTTTAAAATAACATTTTATGGCATTATCTGTCTTTGATAGGACAGGTCAGCATTTGGAAAATAGCAATCCCTAGTGATATGAAAGAAGAGAACATGCACTTAAGAAAATGTAAATGAAAATAATAAGTAGCATCGATTCAGATATCATCATGAGGTTAAACTCATTCCTTATTAGAGTGTGTTCTTCAACTTCTTATTGTTTTGATTCTCCAAATGTGCTGGATGAGTAGACAACGTAGGACACTTACTTTATTCCCTGTGGTCATTCTATACCATGTGGTTTGCCAATTATGTATATAAGACTAATCAGTAGATGCAAAGCTACAAGCCTGTATGGATTTAAAGCACAAGATGCAAACTATGTGCATTACGGTTTCTACTCATCTGGGATGAGAGTACAGGAGGCAAGATAAAATTGCAGGTCATTCTATAGTTTCTGACTATTTCTCTCAGTTACTGTGTCCTTTTAAAAAATATCTATTTAACTCTAATTAATTAATGAATAAATGAGCAGCTAAGTGATCTGTCTGCATACCTTTAATTGCTTGTCTGGTGTGGAAGTTCTATATTTGATATTTCTACACTGCAAGAAAGCTAGTATCCCTTAGAGAGGGATAACTAATGTCTATTAGAAATATTTTAATGAACTTCTAAATTTCTGGGGGTGGTGTCAGATTTTAATGGCAGATTTTTGCTCACATAGCTATCTGTGCACATTTTTGAGGCACTGTTATCTATTATACTCACAGAGAGTAACAGCATGGTGCTAAGTATATTTGCTGGCTTTGCAGGAGATTGAAGCTCAATTTTCTCTTCTGTTAGACTCTTACTATAAATATAAACAGGGTTCTTCCAGAAATGAGCCATAGCTACCAAACTGCTTTGGAATCTGGTCTGTGTTCTGAAAAGTTCCTTCAGAATTTCTATAGTTCAAAACTGGAAACTCAGAAAGTTTAGCACAAGTGGAATAATATTTCACTTACTTTCATTTGTATTGACTTTAAATATAAATTGAGAGCACAATTAGAATGCCTTCCTAAATCTCTTTATCTTTACTCTATTTCCTGCATGCAGGTCCAAGAAAAAGTGTCGTGGACTTCCAACCTGCAATGTAGACTAAGATCACACCTGGATAAGATAACAAGTGTGTGCTCTGCTCTTCACTGAGTCTGAATAAATCCATATTTTAGCTTAAGTGTTGTAAAGACTCCAATCTGAAATGAACTTATTCCTCTGTCTTGCAGCATGTCCTTTTTCAAAACAGTTGTTAAGCATTATTTTGAATGAATTGATTTAACAACAAAACCCCAAATTAACTAGTCATTGGACAATAAAATGTTAGCAACAGTTGTGTAAGAACCTCTCTCTTAGATAGCAGGACTGATATCTACATGACATAACATCATCAAAATCTAGTGATGTCACTAGATTTTTAAGAGAGAAGCAACATCTTATGACATTTTTGGTTTTGTCTGTGAAGACTCAGGTGGGGATAATAGTAGATCCACTGAAATGAAGAAGACGGAAAAAGTGGGTTTATTATGTTGTTATCTGGTATCAGTAATACAAGGTCAACAACTGCAGAGGTCTGTTGCATAAAAAGTTTGATTCCAGAGAAAAAGGTTTCTGAACTTGATTAGAGGTCAATGCTACCTGAATGTAAAGAATACACAGACATAAATTGGCTGAGCATGAGGCTGTATTGTTGGAGCCTCTGCTGGAAAAATATAATGAATTAAACTGATCTATGTGGAACTGTGATTCTCAGTAAGGATGCGTTGTAACTCCAGAGAGGAAATCCTAAGTCATTTGTTCATCAGATTCTTCTGTACTCAGAAAAGTAAACTGTAACTTTAAAAGAACCTAGATCCAATATGTAAATTTTAAAAGAAAACAGCAGAGAAACATTTAATGATTTTTAGAAATTAATCTTTGTTGCAGAAATTTTTTTACTTTTGTGCTATATCCCATAAAACCAACAAATGTAGTATGGAAACCACAAATTTAGAATAGCTACCACAGATAGTGAGTAAGAATATAGGATCTTATTAATGAACTATTTTCTTCTGTTATTTCCAATGATCTGCAAGGGAAGAAGTGGCCAGTAATTTTAATTTCTGACTCAAAGTTGAGATTCTTCTTTTTTCTTCTCCAGTATCTAATACTTAATTGCAATGTGGAAATGCTCCAGCCTTATTTCTCAGATTTTTACCTTTTTTCATCTCTATGAAGAGATTTTAAAGAATCAAATGAGGACTCTTTGATAGTCCATAACAGAGAGTGGAGATTTTTAGAATAAGGACAGAAAAGGTTTCTGATTCAAACACTGGATAATATCTACCTGAAGAAAAGTGCAATTGAATGAGTATAATAATTAAATACATCATCCTTCTTTTGGAAACCAAGAATGGACAGAAAGGAGGGTTAAATCAAACCTACATGCTGATGAAATAATTGTGGTAAGGAACAGAACTCACAGGAAGGAAATTAGAAAGATGAAATTTGTGCTGGTGAATAGCTTTGAATTACTGCAAATTCTGTTAAGAGTTTGTGCAGAATAGAATAAAGACCCCTCTTATCTTCACTGACGCAAGAAAAAAGGTTTTAAAAAGTTTATTATTCTTTTTTTCTTTCTTTCTTTCTTTCTTTCTTTCTTTCTTTCTTTCTTTCTTTCTTTCTTTCTTTCTTTCTTTCTTTCTTTCTTTCTTTCTTTCTTTCTTTCTTTCTTTCTTTCTTTCTCTCTCTCTCTCTTTCTCTTTTCCCTTTCTCTTTTTCTCTTTCCTCTTTTTCTCTTTCTCTTTCTCTTTTTCTCTCTTTTTCTTTCTCTTTCTCTTTCTCTTTCTCTTTCTCTTTCTCTTTCTCTTTCTCTTTCTCTTTTCTCTTTCTCTTTCTCTCTCTTTTCTCTTTCTCCCTTTCCCTTTCTATTTCTCCCTCTCTCTCTCTTTGTCTCTTTCTCTCATTCTTTCTGTTTCTCTTTGTTTCTCTCTCCTTTCCTTTCCTTTCCTTTCCTTTCCTTTCCTTTCCTTTCCTTTCCTTTCCTTTCCTTTCCTTTCCTTTCCTTTCCTTTCCTTTCCTTTCCTTTCCTTTCCTTTCCTTTCCTTTCCTTTCCTTTCCTTTCCTTTCCTTTCCTTTCCTTTCCTTTCCTTTCCTTTCCTTTCCTTTCCTTTCCTTTCCTTTCCTTTCCTTTCCTTTCCTTTCCTTTCCTTTCCTTTCCTTTCCTTTCCTTTCCTTTCCTTTCCTTTCCTTTCCTTTCCTTTCCTTTCCTTTCCTTTCCTTTCCTTTCCTTTCTTTTCCTCTTTTTCTCTTTCTCAACAAGAGAGACACATTTTTTTCCACTCACATTTATTCAACATTCCTAAATCTAATCACAGAAATACCAGGAAGCTGGTTGGAAATAACTGAGTAACTTGGAACTGGCCTTAAGCATAAGAGCTCTACAGGCTTTTTATTAACACTTCACAGTGTGGGAAGTAGCAACCTATTGTTTTTTTCACTCTAAGTTAACATTCTAGGGATGGAATATTTGTCACAGGTGTCTTTCAGGACAAGTCCAGGTGGAAATCCTTCCAAATCAAGGAAGATAATAAACTTTCTTTGTCATGGCAATATCATTAACAAAACAGAACATCTCTGCAATTTACCTACAGTGTGCTGCTTGAGACATTCTGGAAAACATCTAAGTGGGCTGAGTAAATCAGGATATCTCAATATACTTTATTATAGCTTTGTATATAGTATTTCTTCCATATGTTTTGGTTTCAAATCTTACATTGCTAAAATTATCCTGGGTAAGGTTTCTTTCTGAAGATGCAAACTGTTTTTCTTGGAGTATTTTCTCCTCTTATCCTCCATCTTACTTCTTTCCTTTCCTTGGTCTATAAACACTTTGGCAGATTTAATCTCAGCAAGTTAAACAATCCCTTAATGATCTTCATGCTATTTTATTCCAGGCCTTAGTTGAAGAAACAAGGTTTCTTTTCACTGAACTGATTTTCTTTATGTGAACAATTTTTCTGTAGAAATCTGTGTCTAACAGATGGACTCAATTGAACTGCCAAGGAGCCTTCAAATGATAACAAGTTTGAGGCACTGGACACCATTTAACTAGGTTAACAATCAGTTATCTGCAGCTGAAAACTTAAACAACTAGAGCTCATTAATCCCCAAATTTTAATATTACTTCTAAACTTCCATGAACTGTAGTTTTAGCTATTTTTAAGTACTTAAGTACTTTTAAGTGCTTTAGTTTAAGACCTTATGACTTTAAATTAACTAGGACATTTCATGTTTCAGATCTGGAAATCATGAGAAGATGTCATAAAATATTGGCAATTAAGTACAAAATTACTCTAAAAATCTTTTCTTATGTGTATACTTGTTGTGACTGATCTTGTGTTACAGAATCTTTGTAAGTCCGAAAGAATTTCTTTTGTTTAGAAATAAATATATTGACACAAATCAAATATAATTTGTTGTTGAAGAATAAAAACCAATTCAATATTGTGTCTATACCTCTGTTTTGTTTCTGTGCTTATAATTATCAAGAAAAATAAAATTTGAATTATTTCTTACTGACTTGATAATTTCATTTGTGTTTTCTGTACAACTGCATTGAAATTCCTCCTTTCCAGAGAAGTTCAGAGAAAGAAAGTAAAGAATGTTTAACAATATAAATATTAAAAACATTTTGCTGAAATATGTCAATTTTAGGAAGTAGCCTTGAGATCTTTATGACATCACCAAGAATATAACTTTTTTTTTTTTTATTCTGAGTGTATTTATTACTCCTGAAAGATACCAGATTGATTATACTGAAGCTTTTTCAGGGGGAGGGAAATAGTCAGATAGTCACTTTCAGCTAGACACTCATATTTCATGAATAATATTTTATTGTAGACGGAGTCCATTGGGACTAAATATAGTAAAGAGCAGTTGATAATGTTGGGGAGGAAGAACCTTCCTTTTAACTATGTCAGACAGATGAAGATTTGAAGTTACAAAATGATAACTTTGTACATTCCATAAATTTTGAGAAAAATCTGCATCATGACAATTGTTTATTCTGGTTGAAACAGTCAAGAAAAGTTTTTTCATGTTATGCAAGGTCAGTTTTTAGAGTTTGATCTGGCTCCTGTTTTACAGTGAAATCATTTCAGTCCATGGACATGCAGTTGTCTTGCCCACTTCAGTTTTGTTTCACCAATCCTTTTTCAATGATGGAAGAGTTTTAAAGATTCAGGCAGCTAATTTTGTGACAGTAGTCAAGTGTTGGAAATTTCAGAGTCAGTCAGAAGTTCCCCTGTGATTTGCATCTAAGAATTTCTTCTAAAATAATTTTAAAATAAATGATGGATTTTTTCTAAGCTCAGGCACTCTGATTGTGTACATTGAGGTATGAGGATATTGCACCTCTGACACTCATTACACTTGCTTCTGTGTCACTTTCTTATTCACTGGGAAGAGTAAAATGAGGTACCAATGAATTCCACAAGCTATTTAGACATTTCCCTATTTGTCAGTTTCTATTGAATATCTTTTGTCTGGATGATCATGTGATAATGTAAACAGGAGCAGTTGTGTGACCACTTCAGTATACAATTGCCTAATATATGCACAGGCAACACATACCTTATGATTACTTGCTTCCAAACACTAAACAAGTAATAAATATTATTGTGGAAAAAAAAAAAAAAAATCTGTCCTGCTGATGACTATCAAATTTATTTTCATGGATTATTTCTCTTTTGTCTATAACTTCAGTTGGGAATTATCAGAAATATAAGTAGTATTTAATGAGAAAAAATGAAATCTTGACATTTTCTTCTTGTTGAATTAAATGTTGCACAGTTGTGGGTAATCTAATATGCACCTCATACATCTTGAGTCAACATTCTTGTCTTCTAGTAAAATGAAGATCCAGTCAAATCCCAGTCAATTGGACAAGTTACACAAATAATATCTATCTCACTGCAACTAAAGCTTTTAATCAACTATGTATGTGGAAACTGCCCTCAACAGGGGAGCATCACTAAAAATCCAGCTTTTAACATACAATATTCTTAATCTCAGGAAAAGTTAGACATGAAAATTTCAGTTAATGAAACAAGCTGTTCACTTTAGGTGATGGGGGTTTTTAATATATGTACTTGCTAATTAGTATAAGACCAAATGTTTTGAACACATTGCTTTTTTGTTTCATCATTCTTTAGTAACATTAGACTTTCCAAGACATAGGGATAAATTTACACATTGAAGAGAGAGCCATGTAACTACTTTAGAATTCTGAATCTTTCAAATAAACACAGAGAAAATTATGGTAATTGTGTTTGCTTTCCCTCATATAAACACAATGTTATGGAAATTATGCTTGGAAAAGCCAACCATAGATTATGATCAATGATTCTATTGTTCACTTAATTCCTCTCTTCTATGCCATCCTTCAGAAGATTTGCTGGAAAGAAATACTATTACAAAATCCAAATGAAGTTTTTTCAAGCTATGTATTACTACTTCTCTTTGGTAAGGTCTTCTTTGCATCTTCATCCTCCAGTATGATATATTTTATGATAAGTTGTCAGTAATTTCTGGTTTTCTTTATCTATAGGGTCCAGAAAAATTATGCTTTTAATGTTCTTGTCATATGGGGAAGAAATAAGGATAGACATCCAATGATGTGGAAAAAATTGTAAAGAACTTAGGCTGTAGGATCCAAAACATTGACTAGCTCCCTACTATGCAAGATGATCAACAAACACAAAAAAAGGAAAGTTCTGTCTCAGAAATCTGAGCATCACATCTGTGTGCTTTGAAGAAAATAATCATTAATTTCAGGGGAAGGATAGGGAAATGAGTTGAAATATTGCCTCTTTGTTAAGTCTTTCTTTCTCATGTTGGAAGGCACTTGATCTTGGCAATCCAGGAATACAAAAAAGCGGTATTCATTGGAAATATTTTGGGATTTCTTGAATTCTGGGAAAGAACACAGTTATTCATCCTTGACAAGCACTACAAGGAAATGCTCTGAATGCAGCTCCTGCTCAGCACTCTTTATATAATCAGAGCCCATGGCAAGTTCACTGTCTTTCCACAGTATCTTATCATATTTGAATTTACCATAATGTCATGAATACAATTTGTGATATTTTCCTCTTTTTTGCTGCCTAAGTTTAACAAAAAATACCAGTCTGAAGCAAAGTAATATGTTTCTTTTCATTGAAGAGGTAGAACAGGCACCCAGCCTTCACTCTCTCTAGTCAAAAAACACATCTTATCCATCCAGAAAGTCTCCTTGATTTGTCTCTCAGACTGATTGTGGTATCAAAATGGTCAAGAGGCCTATTAAATATAAAATATGAACTTTAGGAAATAAATACTCTGTTCCTTGCTGAGTGGTTAAACTAGTATAAGTTCACATTACATCATTTTCTCTTATTTTCTTCAATGAAATTAATATTCTTTGCTTCACAGTGAGAAGAGTTATAGATGCAGTAGGTTTTCTTTGATATCTAAATGTATGTCAGAATTATTAGTTCAACTTTTTGTAAAGTTTTAAGTGTGAACTTTCTCAGGCTAAAGAGAAACCTGAAAATTGATTTTCATCTTCATTTAACATGCAAGCCACTGTGTGAAAGTAAATTAGTATTAAATTAGTTCAAGTCACCATAATTCTTAGCTATTTATTAAAGCAGAATTACCTCTGCAATTCAGCTCACCTGTAGGTGTACTGAAACAGAATCTTTAAGTGACTTGGGAACTTTATACAGGATACAGATCATCAAAACCCACAGCATCCAGGCACAGCCTGGATATGTTCTTAAACAAAACTGTTGGCACCTTTATTTGAAAAATACTATTCAAATAATATATTGAAAAAATAGAAATTTAGACATCAGTTAATCAGAGTTATTTTACTTTTTTTTGTAATTAAGTATATAAAAACTATACTTTTTATAGTTGGAGTGCATAGCATCAGTTTTCACTTCAGGTTGGTCAATGTTTCATGGCATTTCAGGTTTTTGTGTTATATAATTCATAGTTCTTCACAAATACAAAAGGTTTGGGTGAGGTTTTTTTTCCTAGATCTTTAAATAGCTGAGAAAAGGGGCAGAAGAGCAAAAGTAAAGAAATTATCCCACTGTCACTTAAATTAGCTATTCATGTATTTCATATTAGCAGAAATCTGATGAAGGAAGTCTTGCAGGTATTTAGAGAAAGACCATAGAGGGATTAAACATAAATTCTTAGGAAGTCTTGATTCTCCTTGATGTAAATATAGTATTATTCATAAGAACAAAGGAAATAAAATTGAGTCTGCTTTTCTAGGTTTTCTAGGTTTTTCAGCTGAGTAGTAGTGTGCCTTTTTTTTTTTTTTTTTTTTTTTTATTCCTATGATTAAATTTGAATTTTGGCCATGGAAGCAGACAGGAGAACTGTGGCATTTGGCTCTGTATCTTACCCTCTTGCACATTTTTCTCTGTCAACCTAATTACCTGCAGATACATTGCAGATACATATTTATCTCTGAAAGGAAAATTATCTAATCCCACTGTGAAGAGAGCTGGCAGATGAATAAATGACTGACAGATTTTTAATGTTGTTTTATGTGGTAGATCAGTGAAGTGATTCACTGGGCTGAGCAAACTGTGGAGTTATCCACTAGCAACCTGTTCTTTGGTATCAATAAACTTTCTCAGCTATGCTTTTCACTCCTGTGGGTTACTGTTAGCAATATTACTGGGCACAGTTGGAAGGTATTTCCTGCTCTTCCTTATCCCTCCCAATATTTCTGAAAAAACTTTCAGAGCACATCTTCCATAGTATTGCCACTATGGTTTGAGTATTTATCTCTTACTTCTTACCCAATTTATTTATGTACTCTTTTTGGGTTTTTGTCTCAGGTTTTGGGGTGTTTTTTGGTGAGAGGTTAAGTCTTTAATAGAAACTTTGCTGGATGAATTGTCTTCTTTCCCATGCTCTTCTGATTTGAAGCCTGTTCTGCCTAACAAATAAATAAGTAATTATTATTTGATGTCTTACAGATCTCCAATAGTCCACAGGCCACAAGTTCTAAGAGACCACCACACTGAAGTACTCAAAAAATGTGCCAATCAATTTCTAACCCATTAGCAATTATCTTTAAGAACTCCCACAAGGCCAGAGAGCATAGACGAGTGTAATTGCCTTGCAAAGTAAATCTTTGTGAACAGAACCATATACATATTAGTTCTGGATCCTATAAATATATCAAGGAAAATATTGAGTATCTGTAATCATTTAAGAAGTAGCAAGATGATAATAGAATAAACACCTTGACAGACATTTGTATCAAAGCATATTGTTAGACTTCTGTGAAGTAGTAACTGATGTAGAAAATCAAGAACTTAAAATTCTGATTTAAAATCTGATAAGCATTTTTACACTGATTTGTATGGCTCTGATGGGAGATTGTAACAGAGATAACCATAACAACAGTGATTATAGACAAATTAGAGAAAAATATTTAGAAAGATATAGTACTCATTTAACATTTTAAGAGTGATTCAAATGTCCTAAGTCCTATAATAGTCAATATTTTATTAATTATAAATTTTCATTGTAAGTAGAATCTTAAAATGAATCAATGAATGTGGAAATGAGAGAGGCAGTGCCCATCTCCTATCTTGGAAGGGATCAATAAACAGCACTCAGAGTTATCAGAGATGATTTCTCAGTTCTTCTTCTTCGTGTAGCAGACTTCAGGAAGCAGAATAACAAGTTTTAAGCACAATATGTTACAAAGCACACGGAATATTATAGACCAAGACAGAACAGCAAATAAAAACTATGACCTTTACAAAACTAAGAGAAAGAAAAAGTTGATAGTGCTGACAGACGCGTTTCCCTCAACAGAGGAAGGACATGCTGAGAATTTACCATTGAAAGATATGCTGAGAATTAACCATTCATGGAATTAAATTTTCCATTTATGGACCTATGTGTCTTTTGAAAACAGCATGAGAAATTAACATCTCAAATTTCAGCCAAAGAAATTTTTTAGAGTATTTTTTCTTCTATGACTAGGTGTGAGCTCTGAGTGATGGGGCTGTAAAATCCACATCATGAAGATAAACAGACTAGAACAGTACAGATGTACTGTCTTCCAACACAGGATGGGAGAAGAAACCAGAAAACTTCTGTAAGTCATTTTGTGAACATCTGGATTACCTGCTTCCCCTGAATGACAATTCCTTAGGAATTTGTGTTAACTCCTCTGAATATTTAAATGATGTTGTCTGCTTGTCCCATATATATTTAATTAGAAGAAAATCTTATGTTATCTGTCAGAGTGTAAACAGGGGAGATTAGAAAACTCTGACTTTTAAAAACTGTATTTAATTTAAACATATTGCTGAGATATTGCCATAACTCATCACTTTTCAATAGAATGACATTTTTAAGTGTGACACTTATAAATTTTAATATTGAATTGAATAGGTATCTACTGCAAAAATATTTTCCTTCAGCAAGTATGTAGATACTGTACTACCCTTTAGTACTCTGACTACCTCTCTTGAATAAAAAATTACCATTATCAGTGCCCAATATGATGAGTAAACATCATCAAGGTTTCTTAGTGTGGGTATTAATCTGAAAAGAAATTATGGAACTGATTTTTTTCAAGATTATTATAATCATTTATCATACTGAAATCTGCTGGAATTTGTTTGTATCTAGTTCTGTAAAGGACAAAACATTCTTGGTCATCTGGCTTTATAGCTGCATGCCCAATCTGGGAATTAAATGAGTAGTTAAACAAAATCAAACAAAATTAATTTGGATTCAGTAAAAGATTAGATATGCGGCCTGTTTATTTTGCTTGATTATGATATAAAAATGTTATATATATGATATATGTTATATATATCATATATTATATATATTAGCTGCAAATATGTCCAAACTTCAACTATTTCACATTTTCTTCCAGTTTCTTTAATGTATTGAGCTTTTCCTTTCTCTACCTGTTTTTCAGCTCTGTGAGGCAGGAACTCTGTTATTCTATAAAATTTATAGAACATTTTAGACACTGTAAGTCTATGATATGTCATATTCCAGTGACGTAGTTCCAGCAGGAGAAATCTCTGAAATGTATTTCATTAACATTACAGCAATCCCTGAATAAGTTCATTATATGCAATAAAGGATTTTAACCATAGAATTACAGTATTTTGTACTTCTTCAGACTGGAAAGGACTTCAGTAAGTCTTTAGTCCAGACTTCTGGTTAAATCCATGTGTACTGTTCCCATTTACCTTCTCCACCTTTATGTTTACAAGGGTTGTGCAGAGGACTAACTTCTTGATTTTCCTGAGGCCAAGCAGCTTATAGCTCCATAGATTTTCCCTCCTACTTTTTTTGGAGATGAGAGCAGTAACAGCCTTTCTTCAGCCACCAGCAACCTTGCATGATCTTTACAACCTTTTAAATACTATTAAAGTAGCCCAGCAATGACATTAGCCAAAGATATCAGATTTCAACAGCTTAAAGGGTGAGATTCAGCTCCAGATTTAGCATCCTGAAAGTAGGTATCAATAGAAGGTGTCTATACATAAAGCTAGATATTTACCCCCCTTCTAGAAGCACCAAATCTTGTCTATTGGCAGGCAGCTGACTTGCTCCTAGGATAATATTGACTGATTTGACTTTTTCTTTACTTGTTCCTACCAGTTTTACTAGGGGTGTCTATGGCGAATCCCAAGAGCTATGAACAATTACATATTTTGTCTGTAGCTTTCTGATTGGTAAAAGAGATTGTAAGGCAAGATTAGAGGATAAATATGAAATTACAGAAAAGAGTCTTCCCCCTCTTCACAAAGGGATATAATCCTTGACAAACTCAATAGTCTTTTTGTGAGAGTCAGCACACAGACAAAAATGATATGGAAAAAAAAAGAGAAACAAAAGTAAGACATAATGGTCTGTTTTCCCAATGGAGAGTGATCACTAATGGAGAAAGGTTCCTGCTGGTGCCTGTGTTATTCATAGACACTCCAGGAAAAAGAGACAGGGAGGTGATAAAGTCTGCTTATATCACTGAATATCTACATAGAAAAATTCAATGCATATATATCTAAAACAATGCCCTTAGGGCAAAATTAATCCAAACTTTGCATACACATTCATGGCTCTAAGTGTGTAATTAGAGCTCAGGAAAGAGATCTTGATTTCACTGTGTGAAAATGTCAGCTCAATGATCAGTAACAAAGCAAAACTAAAAATGCTAGGAATTCTTGAGAATAAGCAAAAGAACACAGTGGGGTAATTTTGGGGTTTTTTTAGAGAAAAGAAAACTTGTCCCACTATTCAGTTCAAAGGTCCTCACCTTGAAAGATATTTGGATATCTGTCTCCCCTATTAAGGAAAGGATATAGTAGCTTTTGAAGGAAAAGGAAAGAAGAAAAATGACAGGAACGATTTCATTTTAGACAATAGGGAGCCATTGCCCGTGCAAGGAACCACTAAAGAGAATGAAAATATTCATTCTGCTAAACTGATACAGGGGAAAATGGACAAAGAGATGCATCAGAGAGATACAAAATCATAAATGACATGGAGATTATGAATGGGGAAATATTTGTCACTGTCTTTTCAAACAAACATTTGGGCATCAGATTAAACTGACAGTGGAGCTGTCTGGCACAACTTACTTTGAATTTCAAGAGGCACCAAAAGCTTCTGAAAGCAATTTGAAACTCACAGAAATTAATAGTAAACTCCCTCATTGAGTTATTACACAAGAAAACACACTGCTTCTTCAAAAAGTTAATGGTCTGCAAATTCATGGGTGTACTGGAGACCATTCCAGTAAAAAAACTTTTGCTTTTGCTGGGTTCTTTCTCACACATTCACATTCACATCAATTATTAGCCATCATCACACATGAGATACTGCATTTCAAGGCTTTTGCTTTGATGATTGTCCCAATACTTCTAACAGCTCATATATTTTTGAACACAATTTCCAGCTCTTTGTGAAGTAACAAATTCTGCCATTTATTTATCTTTTCTTAAGCTGTTTCTGGTTTTATCAGTTCACTAAAAGAAAACTTTAAACCACCACTATTGTCATTATTTGGTTATTCTATAAAATGTTTTGATTAAAATATGAAGTCAATATTTACATACTGATAGATTTATACTGGATAGATTTATAAGCAGAAAAAAAAAAATCCTAAATAACAAAGACCTGTATTTTAGAATAGGGATTCAACAAGTTCTTTGTCATTACTAGTCCTCTGGTAGTACAGGCAGAAGGATTGTAAAAACACAGGACTGTTAAAAACAAGTGCTTGATGGGATATCTTGGTCTCTGTATGCAGATGGTCAGACAACAGCATACCCTTAAAATGTTCTGATCAATGAGTAATTAGTGCAGCCTCTGACTTTGGGGCCACAGCTCTGAGACTCAGCACCAAGTCTAGACACAAGTTGAGTCTACTGAATCATTCCAATAATTTTTTCTTGTTTTCTGTCATGCCTGTTGCCATGAGACACAACATACAGATAATAAAAAAATGCTCTTGCCTTCAATCTAGGCACTCTATACAGAACCCTTATATATCAGCATCCTCACTGATTCCTAGATTTTGTGGGCTTTAGGTTTTTTTCTCTTATCAGGTGATTACCAAAAATCCTGTGTGACTTAAAGATCAGGGAATCACACTGACTTTTGTGTTGCAGTGTGCATCTTTGACTAAATGCAACTCAGAGTAGACCTCATCATAATGGTCTGTCACAATTTAGACTTGAAATAATATTATTCTTCTATGATTGTACTTTAGATTTTATTTTTTACCACACTCTCAGCTTTCTTTTTATGTGTTTTCTTCAGTGATGGATTCAACTGTGCTCCTTATGTGCTTTTCTTCTTGAGTTTACTAAAAGAAGAACATGAGATTTCAGCTGATTTCTGCTTCTACTTTGCTACTTTATCTCAAGCTTTTATTTATATATTATTTGTAAACCCCCCACGTTTGTATTAGAATATTTTTGGTTTTTCCTCTGCATTGAAAACTGCTTTGATCTTTACAGTGTATTTACCATGCTGCTTCTCTGTTTTCTCACATGAAATACATCTACTCTCTGGCACTTACCTAATATCACAAAATACTCTAAAAAATACAGTTACTATGAGAATCAGCCTGTGACAAAGCTTTCATGAAAACAAAAGACACAGGAAGAGCAGATTAATTTGTATTATATCTTTGGCATGAGACTAAACCTCTGTGAGGCTCTATGCTAGCTGGAGCTAAATTATTTGTTGTGAATGTAATGCCCTGTGGCTACAAAGTTTAGAAACACCAAAGACTGTTAGTATCCCAAATACTTTTGCCATGTAAATTTAGCTTGTGATGAAGACATAAATCAGTATAAAAGCAATTCTTATTTTGAAAGGAATGGTGGTGTATGCTGTTGATTTTTTGTCAACCTTCATTCTAATAAGTGTCCTCCACTTTTGATTTCTATGTAAACCACTTTTCAATTTTATATATATATATATGTCTACAATAATTTCTAAGTTGGAGTACACTTGGTTGTTACACTCACTAAAATCAAGACTGCTATTCATTCTCACACAGAAGAATAAAATCACAGGCTAAGATAAAAAATAAATTTCTCTTTTTGGTACTATATTAGCACTATATAATAAAGAAGACCATTGCATTTTAAAGAAGACCAATCATTTTAGGAAACATTCAACTGTGAGCTTTCCTGGGGAGAAAAATGAATAGCAAGGATAGTAAAGCAGTTTTTATATTCACAATAAGTCTTTTGGTCATCAAGTAGAAATAGCTGAAGAACTATTTTACTTTGACTTCACTGTAGATTCCCTTGTTCATTATAAAAAACAAAAATAAAACAAATTTAGATTTACTAAAATAAATATTAAGAAATCAAAATTTTGTGCTTTCTTATTTCTCTTGTGTGCACAGAATATAGAGTGCTACTAATACAATTAGCTTTCTTGTGGCAGGGTTAAAATGGATACAAAAGGTGCAAGACAAAGAAGGAGCAAACACATTATTTTCAACTAACAACATGTTGTGTACTGGAAATTATTCTGAAACCCATAATTCATATATGACCCTTTGTTGTATCATTTACAGTGCCACTATAACTTCTAGTGAAGCACCTGCCAGATTTTTCAAGGGTAAAAGAAATCTATAATTAGAAATCTTAATGCAGTACATTATTTCCTTCCTTATTGCTAGGGGACAGTCAGAGCAACTGCATTTCTACTGGAAACTTTTTTATTTGGAACTTGTTTGTGGAAGTAAACATCTAGTTTATGTGGAACAAATTCTTCTTGAGTCAAAACAATACAGAATGTATAACTGTCATGGTTTAAGTCACTTCCACTTTTAAGATGGAAATTAAGCACCATGCAGCTACTGGCTCAATTTTCCCCTCTCTCACCTGTTCACAGGTCCCACCCTCTGCCTCCTCACCATCATCCATGGTGTCCTACACATTGTGGCTCAACTTTTGTAGAAGCAGAAAATCTCTAATGCTGACAAGCTCAAGGCAACCCAATGACCATTGTGTGAAAATCTTTGTTGACTTCAGCAAGCATTTGACTCAATGAATATTGTGTAGTGTGCTATGCAGAACTGTAAACAGGTTTTTTCATGCTCATGTATGCATAGGAATACAGCTATGTAACATTCCTGGGGTTGATTGTAAAAATGGTTATATCCATAAAAGCTTTCTGCAAAAGTGAATTAAAAAAACAAGAAACCAACCAACCAACCCACCAACCAAACAAAGCCCATAGTGCCAGCATATGCCAACAATTTCAATTCTGTCCTTTTCTTTATGCACTTATGATTGTAATTTTGGAGTTGAATATTATCTCTAAGTATTTTGTTGCAAGCAGAAAATATTCTTCTATATGAGAGACCAGGATCATAAAGTCTTTACATCATAAAGTTGATTCCCTTTGGGCCCTCAAACTTCTTTATTCTTTGCACTTAACTTTGGTAAACAACATGCTCAACAGGCAGCATAACTGTCTCTGCAGGTGGTGTACATCCAGCAAAAAACTTTATCTACTGATTTAGAAATCAGTTTTACAGTTCATTTTACTATCTTTTTTAAATTGCATGGCGCCCTTCAATCCCACTCTTGACAAAAATAAAATAATTAAATAAAAAATTCTGCTGGTTTTCCATGAAAAATTTAAAAATTGTGGAAATGGCATCTTTTTCACCTTATTTGGAGCATTTCATAGAGATTATAAATTTTGATGAAGAATTCCAGGTTTCTGGACCAAGAGGATAGAAGTTTGCTAGAAACAACACTGCTGCACCAGAGCACCCTGCTATTCAATGGCTCTGGTACAGACATGGTAGCCCAGGCTTCAAACCTCCACCTTCCTTTAATGGAGCCAGGATGTGAACTCTTTTACTGTGTGTGACACACCAAGTTAAATTGCATATGATCAACACTAAACTGCCCATCCCTCCCCATGAAGAGCTGTTTCCTTATTGTGGCAGATGACATTGGCTTAGGATGAGGATTTACTGTAGGAAAACATGCAATTATCACAGTGCTTTTATAAAGGTCAAAGTAGGAATAATTTGTATAATAACTCCTTGGAACAACTCTTAGGAAGTCAGCAGACAGACTCAGGCTAAGTATCAAACCAAGCAGTAAAGCCAGAGAAGACTTAAAAGTCAACAGGCTTTAAAAGCTTATAATGATGATAAAAAAGGGCAGTAATTATCAATTAAAAGCTTTACTGTCTGAGTTAGACTTTCATATACCTTATCCCTTTGGCATTAATCTGTCTGGAATGATCATTGCAAAGAGTTAATACAGTTTGTGTAAGTACTACAACAGAAAATGTTAATTTTAAACAAAAAGTCTAATTGCCACACTTTGATGTCTATCACAAGTTTAACAACTTAAAAACTTCAATAAGCCTCTCCTTTGAGATACCCATATCTAGAGAAATAGGAGAGAAAACAGTTTTATCAAAGCTGATTTTTATGCTAAGGAGACACTGGAATTGTACAGCAACATTTAATCAAAATCTATATATTAATCTTGGAGCACAGAACTTGACAGGTCCTGGTAAGGAACTCACTGGTCTTGTTGCATACAGTTGCAGGCACTGTGTTGCCCACTGTTTTCATGTAGTACTCAAACTTCCATCATGTTTGGATTTTGTTTTGTTATGGCTCAATTAAAACCAGGCAGCCATTGCAAGTAAAAGGCTGCAGGCATTATACTATGAAACTGCATGGGTGCCAAAAAAAGTGACATGGGGTGAGACTATGTAAAATCAAAATAAATATGCATAAAGCTGATGCAATACCAGGGGAATAAAAAGTGGAGCCACCAGTTTATGCACGAGCCTCTGGCATTTGACCACGCTCCTAGCTCTGTCTTTTTTGCTTTGTGAGTTTTTTTTTTTTCTCAATAAAACTTTTATAACTCTTTCCCATTTGGAGTCTGGGTTGATGAAGGAAGGAAGGAAGGAAGGAAGGAAGGAAGGAAGGAAGGAAGGAAGGAAGGAAGGAAGGAAGGAAGGAAGGAAGGAAGGAAGGAAGGAAGGAAGGAAGGAAGGAAGGAAGGAAGGAAGGAAGGAAGGAAGGAAGGAAGGAAGGAAGGAAGGAAGGAAGGAAGGAAGGAAGGAAGGAAGGAAGGAAGGAAGGAAGGAAGGAAGGAAGGAAGGAAGGAAGGAAGGAAGGAAGGAAGGAAGGAAGGAAGGAAGGTTGGTTTCTGTCAGAATGAGAATCTCAGCTCCTTCCAGCTATATCATGAGCTCTGATCCCCCAATGTTCTTTAGGCCAGTGGGTTATCCAAGACTGCATATGGCAACCTGAATGTGTTACACGTCTCAGGGCAGGTTTTCTAAAAAAAATAAGTTCATTTGTCACCACTAACAAACCCTAAAACTTCTCAATAAATAAAGCCTTATGTATGTGGCAAATAAGCCTTAACACATGTAAATCCCAGTTGACTCAATGAGTTAAATGTTACCAGAGTTACCTGAAGGCTTATGGAATACCACTGATGGAATTTCTGTTGAAAGGAATAGAAAAAAAAAATGCACAGGCTCCTTTCAATCTGCACAAACTAGTCTTGAACATTTCAAGGCTCAGTGAAGTAGAAAAAAAGGTCTTCCTGCTTAAGAAACTTAGATTTTCTACTCAGTCAATTACTGCATGATTTAGATAATCAATAACATGGATCATTATGTAATGAGTTTATGTAATCAATGATACAAAGCATCCATAGAATAACAGATGTATAGATGTTCGCTAAGCAGCGAACAGCCATTTGTTATTGATCAAATATGTAATGGTAATGATGTGGTTTAGACAAGTATTTAAAATTTAAATATATTATAAAATTAATTCAAAATCCCTGTTCCACTAATTTTAGATGTGGTCGTCCAAGGCAAATCTGGAAAGACCTAGAAGTAAAAAGATATATCCAATTTTCATGGGAAAAGCATTCTGAAGCACAGATTTAGTACTGAAAAATGAAGGGAAAGATCTTTCCCTTATTTTAGAGGAAAGGAATTTTAGGAAAAATTTTAGGAAAAATTTTATTTCCTTGGTATAAGTAAGATTTGAATAAAAATTTTTGCAAGTACTGTTGCAAGTTGTGTAAAGAATTCAAAAAGAGGATTATCATCCAAACTGTATGAAGAGAAACAAGATATGTTATCCAAATTTACGTATCTTACATCCATCTGGAAAGTCTGGAAATCTAACAGAAAATAATCTGGGCTCTTTCTAAGGTTTTTGTTTATTTGCTCATTTGTGGTATGATTTCTTTCTTTCTTTGTTTTTTTGTAGCAAACTCTACCAAAACATAGCTGAACTTTTCCCATAACATAATTTTCCTTAGGATGCTGAACTTCTAAAAGTGGGCAGAATAAATTATTCAAAGACAGTAACATATTTAAAGGTCAGTTTGAACTAAAAAATATGTAGAAATTATGAATGACATTAATGAGTGGTATTACAATGAATACAATGACTTTAATTTTGGAGGGAATTCAAAGTAAGGAGTAATTAAAGGCAGTAGTGATGAGGCAATAAGTTGGCACTTAACAAAACTGGGAAAAAATATAGAATTTGTAGATAAAAACTCTGCTAATGGATTGAGTTGTATCTTAATTTCTATTTTACAGTGGGATGAAATATCCTAAACCAGTCCCATATGATTTATTATACCATGAAATTTTCTCTGTGACTTATTTTTGGAACACATTTTGTGTGAGTCACTGTAAAGTGGACTAGACAATGATCCATTCAAAATAATCTGGGTTTGGTAGAGAGATGATTTAGGTGCACACACAAATTTCGTTTATGTCTTTTTACTGTGATTCAGTGGTGGATAAACCAAAGTTACCAAATTTCCTGGCTTTTCATAACGTATTAGCATAATGCATTTGTTGTTATATATTTTATTAACCAATTCTACTCTACTTAGGATGTGCTTGGAGACATTTCTCATTTTAGTTGAAATTTTGTTTCAGTCCTACAGATGTACCATCCCTGTAATTCCAACAATAGCATGCTAATTTTTCAACCTTTGTTAAGTAATCTTTAACTCTGAATTTGTCCTTGTACCTAATTACCTTTTGAAGAAAGGCTAAGGTATTTATGTACACAGGAAAGTGAACACATTTTTTTAATATCTGCTCAGATGTTTCCCTGGCTGTTTATATGTTTTGCATAAGACATGCCTTCTGAAGATTCAAAAATTAAAAAAAAAAAAAAAAAAAAAATAATGTGGACTAAATTAGTCTTCAGTAAGGAAAAAAATCTAAACTTTAATTCTCTCTCTACACTCTCACGTTAATTAAAGTACCAGGTAATATCTTTCTGATGTTCTGACACTTTGATTTTGTTTTATGTATTTTGATGTACCTTTCACAAAAACCATAAAGCCTAAACCCAAGGCACATCACTAAGTCTCTGCTGTGAGGCATCAAAACATCCAGGAAGGTAATGTCAGCCACTGAGAAAGCAAAAACAGTTTCAGTTTCAGAGAGTAGTTCAGAGGTGATTATGACTGTGTTTAAAAAAATCATCTTCTGCTCTGTTAATGAGGAAGCTGGGGCTGGAACTGTCAAAGATGGTAGCACTTCTTTCCTTGTTCTTTTATTAACTTATATCCTAAACCAGACATCTTGACATTTTATTTATTTAAGTTTTGCAGGCTTCAGCTTCAATGTGTCTTAGATCTCCCAAAACTGCAGTTTGTATACAAGAGCTGAAATTTGTGCTACTGAAGTTGACTTAAAAAACGACACATTTGAATGCCTCTTCTGATAGCTGATGTTTCAACAGCCACACACAGTAAACAAATAAAGAAAAACATGAATGGAAAGTTAAACCTGCTTTCCAGTAAAGGTCTGAGTGGTTCACTTTAAAGTCATAAGAATGCTATTAGCATGAAAATAACCTCTGAAGTACCTGTCTATGGTGAGACAAAATATGTGCTAGTTCCAAAGTCTTGGCTTTATATGTTGCAATGCTGATTGTACCCACTGATTGGGTTGAACATCACTCTGGCAGCCTCAAATGTCAAATGTTGTTCACTTATCTTCTGATTTCAGATGCAGAAGCAACTGTAACAAGTAAATTATGTTAATTCAACATGTCTGAAAAATAAATATGAATGAAAATATTGTTGGGTGACTATCTTATTTCTTCTTTATTAAATACAAAATATTAAATTATATTGCCTGTCAGACTTAACATCAGTATAAAAACAGCCTTCAACACTGGGTACCACAAGATTTTTATTTCTCGGTGATCAGAAATTTACTGTCATTCTTTTCATTCAAGCTCTATTCTTCTACTAAGAAAATCTCTTTTGTGATAATATTGTGTCAAAACTCAACACATCTCTATAACCATCCAATTGCTATTCTCTTCCAATAAGGAATATTAAGCATCAGTGTGATTTCTTTTTTTTTTTTTTTTTTTGGGGTCAAACTCTATTGGCATTTTTGCAGTTGTCTCCAGTTAAATCAAGAACCTACTATAGGTTGGACTTGAAAATGGTAAAAAAAAAGGGAACAAAATTATTGGATCAAAAGGCATGTTGATACAGAATCGTCTTTGAATGATGTTTTTGATGTTTCTCTCTTCTGACTAAAAGGCAACTGATTTAATGACAACAGGTTTGGCAGAGGGGTTGTTTTGAAACCTTTTCTATATGGTTCTTCAAAGTGGCAGACAAGAAGAAAAGCTCTTCTCATTTAGCTGGCATTTTTTCTGAAATCAGTAAAGATAAAGCTTGCACCCTGACTGACATAATGAAAAATTCAGCAACATTCTTTTAATCTGGCTACACATCCTGTCATGAATGCTGTAGCTAAAGTCTATGCAGAGATAGAAGCAGACTATATAATGTTTAAATAATTTCTTTCTTTTCTTTTTACTCTTTTTATTTTTAAGATCCTATAGATGAAGTTTTAGTGCTAATAGAAGAAGAAGCTTTTATTTAATCAAGTTACCATTGAGAAGCATTCAGATCAGCCCATTTCACATTATTTTTATTAATAGCTTCTCTTTACTTCAGGAAGGCATCATTATTTATCTTTGTCAATGACCATGACATACGGCTAGTCTCACAGGCACCAAATGGCTAAGCTAAAGGCTAAAGGTTCAGCTCCAGCAGGAGTAGAAAATCAACATGAGTGATGCAGATGGCTCATTCATGGCACTAATTATCTTTTGTAAAAGATATCACTGAAGGCAAAATGGAAACTGAAGCAAGAAGAATTTAAATAGAATCTTACATTTGTCTTCTTTTGAGAAGACAAGTGACTTTTTGATGTGCCTCAGGGCCCATTACAATAACAGTAGCAAGCAGGCTGCTTATAGCACATTCTGATTCTAGGTACCCTTTTCATCAGATGTTCCCATGTCTAGGTCGTTTTGGACACAGTCTTTGACAGTGGCACAGAATAGGAATGAAACACAAGACTCTCTGTGCCTGCTGAACTGCCATGAGAGGTTAATTACAGCTTAAAGCTGTGCTATTTTACCTGTGGATTCCCTTTGGCAGCTGCTGTTAAATGAACACAAATGGGTGATGCTCTAAGAGAACCTGTTACCAAGATATTTTGGAATCAACTATAGAATTTGACACTGGATCTGGCCACTGACATAGAGTTTCATACATGGCTCCTAAATCCTATGCATTAAAAATTAACTTAAAATATTATTTTTTGAATAATTGCTTGGTTTATAAAAGATGGGTTACAGGGTTTTTTGGACAAGAGACAGATGTTTGGTCTGTACTGGGCAAACAGTTCCTAGTGACAGTATTATCATATAATCATTGGATGTGTGCTGTGCTGCAAAGATACCGATCAGTGTGTTTTATAATTGGAATGGATCTGAGCTTTATATCTCTGCAGGATGCAAAGTATGTTCTCATTTCTGTGAAATTTTGTACTAATTGGGGCTTAAAATGGTACTTTCTTTGATGCCCATTTGCAAAATTATTTACTTCACATGGAAAATCTCCATTTTTGGTTTTAGTCTTACTATAACCTACTGAGAAGTTGTCCCCACATACATCATATATTTTACTAAAATATTACTAGCAATGAAATCTGAATGGAATAATTCAAACAAAGTATCACTATTAGAAGAAGTATAACTGAATTACTGGATTCATTTGCCTAAGCAGGGCTAATTAGAATGGACAAATCACTGCTCTAAAATGACTATACTCCTCAAGCTAATATCTCTGCAGAGACCTGGTATCTCACTTGGAGACTGCTTGGGAATCTCTAATTTTGGTGGATTGCATTATGTCTAAAAAAAATCCCAACACCTCTAAAGGTGATAATGAACCATATTCTCATTCATACTGCTGTTCCTTAAGTACCAACTGAGCAGCAAAAAAGGTCATAAAATCTACATCTTTGAACAAAAAGGCTTCAAGGAGTAAAATCAGGATCTGATTGACAATTATACTTAGTCAAAATCTTCCTCCCTCACACTACTTTGGACCACTGCATCTCTCTGAGAAATGAAGAATTTTCTCTACATGAAACTAATCCTAAGAATGATGATACAAACCAGTTGTAGTGGTTTGACCCTGGCTGGAGGCCTGCACCCACCAAAGCCTCTCTATCACTCCCCTCTGCAGCTGGATATGGGAGAAAAAACATAATGAAGTATTCATGAGTTGAGATAAGGACTGGGAGAGATCACTGACCAAATACTGTCATGGGGAAAACAGGCTCAAATTAGATATATTAATTGGTTTTATTACTAACAAAATCAGAGCAGGATAATGAGAAATAAAAACAGGTATCAAAACCACCTTCTCCCCTCTTCTCCTTCCTGGCTCTATCTCCTCATCCCCAGCAGTGCAGGGAGTTGGGGAAGAGGGGTTACAATCAGTTCATAACATGTTGTTTCTGCTGCTGCTCGAGCATGGGGTCTCTCTCATGGGAGATAATTATCCATAAACTTTTCCAACATGAGTCCATCCCATGGGCAACTATTCTCCATGAAGTGCTGCAGTGTGGATCACTTTTTCATGGGGTGCAGTCCTTCAAGGACAGGCTGCTCCAGCATGTGTCCCTCACTGGACCACAAGTCCTACCAGGAAACCTGCTCCAGCATTGGGCTCCTCTCTCCACAGAGGTCCTGTCAGGACCCTGCTCCAGCAGGGGCTTCCCACGGGCTCACAGCCTCCTGTCAGGCATCCATCTGCTCCAGGGTGGGGTCCGGCTCCTCCAGGAGCTGCAGGTGGATCTCTGCATCCCTGTGCACCTCCATGGGCTGCAGGGGCACAGCTGCCTCACCAGGGCTGCACCAGGGACTGCAGAGAATTCTCTGCTCTGGCACCTGGAGCACCTCCTGCCCTCCTTGTCCACTGACCTTGATGTCTGCAGGCTGTTCCTCTCACATATTCTCACTCTGCTCTTCTCTGGCTGCAACCACGTCTGTGCAATAACTTTTTTCTCTTTTCTTCTTGAATCTGTTATCACAGAGTGTTACCATCATTTCTAATTGGCCCAGCCCTGGCCACCAGCACATCCATCTAGGAGCCACTGGCATTGGCTCTACTGGACAGAGAGGAAGCTTCTGGCAGTTTCTTACACAAACAACCCCTGTAGCCCTCCTCTACCAAAGCTTGGCAATGAAAACCCAGCACACCAATTCATGTCTCAGTCTGAAAACTTACTGCCTTGTCAAAAATACCAACATAGCCTCTAATGGCTTCTGCTGGCACTGGGGTCCCTAATCACTCAAACTGTCAAGAGATGCAAAGGTGAAACAGTTTTATTTGCACTAGAAGGATGTGGTGGGTGCCTGGCAACTCATGTACATCCTTATATTGCATAAAACTGATAAAGGTGAAGACCTTTCCCTTTAATTATGTTTTATTCTGTTATTATTTTCTTTGTTTAAAGCAGAAAGCAGTTTAGACAGAAAACATATGTTTTCTTTTACTACCTGAAGAAATACACCATCTGGAAATCTTTCAGAGTGCATTCTGAGAAACTACCTTACATTCATAATTTTGGTAATAAACCCATTTCATTTGCTTTAGTGAATAACTATCAGTAAGATGACTTAATGCTGCCTTCCAGTTTAAGTTCCAATTAAGTCTTTATATGGGTTTGCAATCTAAGCAGTTAAGCAAGTAACATTGCTAAGTAACCATTGCTAATATGTTCTCCTGTGCACTGTGCCATATTTTTGTTTGCTTACTTGTTTGATTTTCTCAAGCTGTTAAGGTTTCATGCCCTTAAGCTCTATAGATCTTAAATAACAGATATATGAAAGGGTAATCAGTTCAAGATTAGACATTTGCATTTAGATGTTCATATGTAGGTGTCTTTGTGTGCACTGAATATCTAAGCCTTGTCTAAATCACTGTAAAGCTGATCAATGCAATCCATAGAACCTAGACAATGATTTGAACATAAACTGAAATTCTAGAACTAGAAATTCTACTTAAAGAAGAGGAAAAATTACTATGAGGGTGGTTAGACACTGTTGCAGGAAAGTTGTGTAGTCTCCATCTAAGAGTGTTCAAAATCCAACTGGTCATGGACCTAAACACCCTGTACTATGTGACCCACATCAGCACAGACTAGAATAGACAATTTCCAGAGGTGTCTCAGCTCTTCTGGTTTTTTTTTTTTTTTTGTAACTAGCCTTGTCAGAAATCATCAGTCGCCTTTCTTCTTGTTTTTGAATTTGCATTGGGAGAAAGAAATGGGAGAATGAAACAGGAGCCTTGTGTTACAAGCATTTATATAGGGCTATGGAGGATTTGTTCTTCTGCTGGTAGCACTTCATGTAACTATTTTTAAATCACCATATTTCCTAGAGTGGGCCTAATTTAGTCACATAATTTAGTCACTGCAGTCCCATCCTATCATGTCACCATCTGTACACTTGTCATGACACCATCACACAACTCAGAGCAGTTGTTGTTCACTCTGTTACACAGTTGAACATGACCATGTTTCAGACATTGACTGCCTCTGTGATATTACATATGCATGCTTGCACTTGAGGGACACCTGGAAGAAATAGGACTATGGAGATGGGTGGAAGTTACATGAATTATATAGTGCACCTACCATACATAGTACAGGTCTGCTCTGAAGTAAGTGCAGAAATACTTCTAGAAGTAGGCAACACAATGGCTTCAGACATCCCTTTACTAAAGATAGGACCAAAGGGTAGAAAGCCAGAGGAGTTCTTTTAGAAAGGAGGTAGAATTCCAGCCAAATTTGGAAACAAGGTAACTATTAAATAAGAGGTGTAAGTGCCTCTGAGAAAAATGTAAAAATATCTCACGATCATGTAAGGAATTGAAACACCCCTAATCTATTTATTGTTTGAGGTGCTTTTGGTTCACACTTTTTAATTTTTTTTTTTAATGCTTGTTTACTTTGTTATACATGGAATTGTTTTTGAGGGGTAAAAGTGTTTAACTTGTGGTAATCTGTAGTTTTGATCTTCATCAAGACACAGTCCTGTACTGAACAGTCCCAGCTTTTAATACAGCCTATTAAAATGATTTTTATATGAAACAAAAATAGACATAATTTAGGAATCTCTAACTGACATTTCATAGGGAAATGTCTCCCTGCATCTGGAAGAGCTGTGACAGTGTAGAGTATGCAATTAATCACTCTGCCTCTTTCACTGTTGTATTCTGCAGCAGCAAGTGAACAAAAGCAGTTCTCTTATTACCATCTTGAGCACTGCCAGTGTCAATATCTCAGAGGAGGAGAAAGGTGTGTTCTTTTCAGGTCTAATTTTGAAATCCTAACAGGTTGAAGTTGCTTCAGAGGATTGCATTCCTTGCTTGTTTCTTAAAGGAAAGAAGCCTGAAGCCTGTAAAACAGATCTCTGAACTCCCAATCTTTTGCTAAAAGGCTAGTAGGGGAAAAAAAGAAGATATGTTGCAGAGTACGTTTATGTCAGAATTTTAGGTCAGAGCAGTAGAGTGTTTTTGAAAGAAATCTCCTGATGGTACTCATTTATAATGTTAAAATTTATATCTTCAAGTAATCTTTGATCTAATAAATTAGAACTTGTTTATAGTAAGACTAACCTAGAAGATTCACTCTCAAATTACATCTACATCAAACAACTACAATGCATTTAGTGCACTGTATTAGAGAAGTGCTAGTCTGAAATAAAATTGAATCAGTACAGAATCCTCAGAAAACTTTGGAACTTTTCTGACTGCTCTACACTACTCACTAGTGTAGATGTTGTCCCTTCTAGAAAAGGGGCACTTACATGTGTCACAGTCCCATTTCCACCTACACAATGTTCTGCCACATGCAGTTATGTTAATGACAGCTGGAGTTCCACTTGACAGTTGTAGTGAGATTTTCTGGGATTTTGCAGGGTTTTTTCTCGAGGAAAAAAAAAAGAGCATCTGCCAGTGAGATTCTGCAAAGGAGAAACAAAAGTATATTTAGGAGAGAAAGCTGCAAAATCTGACAAGACAAGCTTTTAAGTTATGTGCCATAAAATCTTAGGTATTATTAATCAGAACAGATTGTCATCAGTATAAAATTTCCATTACTTTCAGTATAAAAAGCAGTGGGGAGTTAATGATTTTGTGAAATTTTGTGATGGATGCAGTCCCCTAACCCAAGCAGCAGTGTTGTGGTGCAGCCTTCAAGGGCAATAGAGGTCTGAGCCATAGCTGGGCCAGGCATTTCTCCAGGAAACCTCCAAAGCAGTAGTGTGAGCCAGTGGTCACTGAAGCATGTGAGCTGGGAATACCAACCATGTGCTTTTGCAAGACTTGTTTATCAAGAAACACAGAAAGCTATGGGTGCCAGGAATCTCATGCACACCTTCCCATATGCAATTTGGCTGTGAGTCAACCAATTTATTCCATAAATATGACAAAGTGCTCCTTCTTTGAGCCCTTCCTGCTAGGCAGTGTGGTTGATAGGGTAGTGATCTCCTCTTGAGGTGGGACACCTCTCAAAGTGCTCCTCAAGGCAGAAAGATCTTCTACTAATGACAGTCCTCCGTGGATGAGTCTAATTTGGGTTGTCTCTAAATTGCACCTGGACTGCATACCAAGTGACTCTTCCCTTGAGCACAGATGCCTCTCATGGTTTGAGATTCTTTCTTGAGACTAGGAGGTCCTTCGTTACCCAGGACAGGCAGACCTCCTAATCACAGTAGATCCTTGATAGGTCACTAATTAAATACATATACCTAATTCTGTTAGGTTTAAAGTGTTGTCCAAGTCTGAGATAAAAATTCGATCTAGCCAAGCTCCATCAGGAGCTTAGAAAGCAAGAGGGTCCACTCTGAACCTCATCACTCAGTCAGAGGTTCTCTCTTGTCCTTTTGCATCTCTGACCTCTCTCCAAGGCATATCATTCTAGCTTTATTTTAACTTGATTTCCCATAGAATGTTTCTTCCATGTAGTCACACTGTAAGAAACAACTTGTTGATGAGAGGCTGGACATGACCCAGCTGTGTGCACTCACAGCCCAGAGAGCCAAACGTGTCCTGGGCTGCATCCAAAGCAGGGTGGGCAGCAGGGCAGGGAGGGGATTCTGCCCCTCTGCTCTGCTCTGTGAGACCTCACCTGCAGTGCTGCATCCTGCTCTGGAACACCAACAGAAGAAGGACAAAGCCCTGCTGGAGCAAGATCAAAGCAGGGCCACAAAGACAATCAGAGGGCTGGAGCACCTCTCCAGTGAAGACAGGCCAAGGGAGTTGGGGTTGTTCAGCCTGGAGAAAACAAAGTTATGGGGAGACCTCAGAGCACCTTCCCTTACCTCTGGTATTTTGAGATTCACCATTCTGCTGTTTAATTGAAGTAAGGAGAGAAGGGAAGAGGAAAAAGAGGAAAGGGAGGTTATTTCCTGGATTGAATTTGCCTGATTACAATTCCCATCTAGTGGATATAATTAGCTGTCTTTTTTTTTCTTTTTCCTTTTTTTTTCTTCATTTTAATTATATAATGGTCTGTTATTGGAAATGTTCTTGAATTTTATGTCTGTGGAAAAAACAGAACAAAATTTTTTGAGGAATAATTTGTTTATTGAGGAGTCTAATTTCCTTTCTTTTGCAACCATTCAGAATTTGAGGTTAATTTTGATAACCAACATAAATTGAAAGATATAATTCTTAATATACAACATTTGAATTTTGAAACTCTTAAAGCACTAAACTCTTAAAGTCTAAACCTGCTATTGAGAGTCTTTTCTAGATGAACATGTTTGCTTTCCTGGAGTAATTTAAAAAAACCCAAACAAAACACACACAAAAAAGTTACATTTTCTCTACACTATTTTCTGCAATTTGGCCAAAATGGACTGAAACACCAGGAGGTCACATCATTCTACCCATAGGCATTTTTTCTCTTAGCTATGTCATAACACAGCAGCTGAGACTCAACTAGTTATCCACAAAAATAATCAATCCTTTTCAGAGCTATTTTTCCTTAAACACAATTGAAAATGTTTTTTCGTTTATATTTTCTGTTTGAACAGGTTTGGCTTTGTAGTTAGCTGTGTTAAAAATATGCCAGTATAGACAAAAAACCTTTTTCTTTTAATTTGATTACTTATACATAAATATATATTTTTAAACTTTTTTTTTTTTTCACAATACAGACCTGGAACTTTTGGGACTAATTTTTTTCCTTTCCTCAATTTTAAGGGCTATTGTCTTAGAAAATATAATTGATGTGCCAAAATACAAATTATAAAGTGAGGGAGGAAGGCAGCTGAAAAGGACAAGGCAATAAAAAAAGAAAAGCATAAGACTAACATTATCTTGATATTGGTAACAAAAGAAGGGACAAGAAGGTTTGTTCTCCTGATAAACAATCATCTGCTCAGAGGTGGGAGTATGTAAAACAGAACTGCTATAAATGAAATCATAAATGAAAAAACATTTAAAAAACAACACCAATGTCAACTAAAAAATTAAAAGCAACTACATCAAGAATAATTCCACAGAAAAAATGAAGAAAAACCTCAATGTAAACAACTGTTTTCTTAAAGATGAATGGACATAATGACAGGAAGATAAATATAGAAAAGAATTTGAGAGAAAATAATCTATGAAAATCTAAAAATAAAACAACATGTATAACTATAATATTTGTGGGAGGCAAAAAATATATTATCCATACTTCATGTGCTGCTACTTCAGTTGACCGTGGCAGGATCAGAAGAGCTGCAAGCACCTCTCAGTCAGACAATCAGTGAGATTGCTTTTATGATAAATTGCAGAAAGTTTTCTTAAATACATTTTGGTATGAAGACAGAAGATACCTGAAGATGGGTGGTTCTCATTTGAGATTTGGGGCAATTGTGCCCTCTTGGCCAACAATTATTCCAGTCACAAGACCCAACCCTAACCATTTGTGGGTTCCCCATTTGTAAGACTTCTGTACCTGTCAGGGAATCAAGTGCTATGCTGACAGCAGTAATATATGTTCCATAGTACTATATATAGCTTTTTAAAATATGGACAGATATGTATGAGACAGGTTTTTGACCAAGGTGGACTTTTTGCCTGATGGAGGTAGAACTAATTTTATATTATTTTTGTGTTAAATATGTAAAGTAATAGCAATTTTGTTCTTGCTGATGGAAAGCTCTAAAAGAATAAATCTAGACATTGGAATCTATCTAGACAATTTAGTGTTACATTTAGTCTAAATTTGAATTTCAACTTCCTTTCACTTATGCATCTTTCTTCAATGCATAAGACCATTTCTCTGATAGAAGTTTGTTGTGATTCTTGCATTCAGCTTTCCTTGAATATTTGTGAAGAGGCCACCATACTTCTGCAAAAATGAGTTGAAGTGTCTAAATTCTAGCTCTTGCTCTAGTTCTTCTTACTTACAGTAGTGCTACACTGTAAGAAAGTAAAAGGAGTTTAGACAAATGTTTGATATCGAGAAGTCAAACATGAAGCCCCAAGATGTTCCCCAAGATTTGTTAGACAACAAATTTACTAGTACCTGAAACATACCTTCTCAAGTGTTATTTTGTGTAATTTTATCAAAAACATGTAGATTCATAGCAGATTAATTATATCTACTTTTCCTTACCTATATTAACATATACTTCTATGAGACCTCTTCTTCCTTGGTCTCAGTGTGGTGAAAACTCTCAAATTTAAGTTTCTCATTCTTCTCTTTATTCTGCCCACATCAGGAAAATCTGTGGTCACAACAGAGTGATCAGAGTTGAATTAAGGGTAACTACTGAAAATTTTAAGAGACATAAATTTAAGAATGGATCCTAAAGTTCTTAAGGACAAGATACATTCAGTTGTGAATAGATAAAAATATGAATTTAATGTATGAAATTGTACATGGAAAAAGCTCAAAGAAAACCTTTTCAAGGGGAAATAATGAAGTTTATATTGAAGTTTAAGTCTTCATTTTGGTTTCTTAACTTGGTTTCTCTTATTAACAAGTGTTAATAAGAGTCTTAATGCAATCCATCCATAATGCACTGCATGAATTAACTTTTGAATATGACTGCTGAAGGGAGATATGGTGGGAATGTTTTTATCCCATTTTACTTGGAGTTCTTCTACTTATTTTCTGTAAATCAACCAACAAAAAGAGAAAATTACTCAAGTATATATTCTGAAAACAGTATCCAGAGAATTTCAAGTATGTTATTTCAGAATAATAATGCACAGAATATAATAATGCAAATAATTGCCCCAAAAATACAACTGTAAGTATTGTCAATATTAGACAGGGTGTAGAGATATATTAACATGTGTAAACATGTCAAAAAATAGATGGAATTTGAATTTCCAAATAAGCTAGAAAACAGTAAATAATACATGAATATTTATAAATATGAAAATCTGTACACTGAATACTATTTGTTCAAGACATTTACTGAAATATTTTGAATAACAAAAAAATCATAGAAGCCCTCATATGTCTGCTAGTAATTCATATGACAAAAACAAGTAAATTCCATCAGTGATTCACAATGAATAAACTTATTGTGCTGTTTATTAGCCTGTTGAACTCTGCAGATACATAATACAGCTGTGAATAAATATACATGGTTGTGTGTGTGTAACTGCTTATTCTACATTAATTTCCTACTTAACTTTTGCCAAATTAAACCATTAGCCAGTGAACTTTTCCCTGGCTGTGAAAAAGTTATGCTTCTGCTTGAGTTCTAGGCTTTTCTTCTAGCTGTTTTTGGACAGTACCACATATCCACCATTGTATGTCTTGGTTCTTTTTGATTCCATCAGCTTCATGGTTTTTCATATAGCTTTCATACAACTAGTGTATAGGAAAATTAAGATTATCTTAATTTTCAGAAATTGCTATTTGAAGTGATAAAGATGCCTAGGAAATATTAGGTTCTGTCAAGGTCTTCTAGGCTCAGAGACAGAATCCATTGTATGGAGTTTTTTTTATAGTTGTCCAGCAAAGCTGCTTCATCATTTTGTTGGTTTATTTTTTTGTTTGTTTTTCTCTTTTTTTTTTTTTTTTATAATATGAGCACAACATTGGAAGAATCTCTGGGTAGAGATGAGAACAAATAATACTATTAAGTAGTAGAAGAAGAAATTTTAGATACCCTTTATATATAATAATAATTGGCTATAAATGTCAATGAAACTATTAAAGCCTTCTCAAGAGAATCTTCATAAAACTGCTAATTTCTTCTTGCTGTCTGGGGTCTGAATGATCTTAGCAGCCTCCTGTGGGAACCTGGTGCCTCTAGTATGCTTTTTCTGGTTGAAAAGTTCTATGGCAGCTCTGCAACATTAAAGTGACCCACACCCTTTGGATTGTCTAGAAGTTAGGTGGCAATGAGAGAACTTATTATGTGAAAAGCACACACATTTAGCATGACTTGGTAAGAATATTACAGTGTTTCTGCTTTTGACTCTAGCTTCTTCCTCAGTCCCTAGCTGATAATTGGAAACACAGATTTTTTATATCACCTGCAGATTCGCAAGTGCAAAAAGTAGTTTTCTCCTTCTTAAAATCTTGAAAACCCATATTTTGTACCAACATCTTTTCCTTTTATCACAGTGTGGTTCTTATTTCAACCAATTAAGCCTTTATTACTCTTGATCACCCTATTATTCTCTGTTTTCCTTTGGTGCTTCATCCATTTAGAATACATGGATAATGTTTCGTGTGGACATGCAGTCACAGGCTTGTTATCCACCCTGTTACCAGAAGATCAGAAATGCATATCCACATGCAGTATGGCACTGAGCACAGTCCCACTGAGAGATGGGGCTTCATTGGCTTCAGCTTGGCAGTCACTCAGATTTGAGTTCCAGACTGAATTTGGATCCTGGGGACTGTCATCTTCAAGGATAAGCAGAACGCCCTCAATCTACCTTCAACTTTAAAATGCCCCTCAATAATATTCAACAAACAATATAAAAATGCCTCATAATATTCAGTGCTGTCTGCCTAAAATTAAGTCTTCTCTGAGATTTTACTTTAAATGCATGAAATTTTTATGCCAGGACAAATTAATTAATATTCTGCTCTGCCTTTTCCATGGTAAACCTGGTGTGCTTTATAAAGCAGAGAATTCTACATCTGAGAAGAAGATGAACTATTATACTGCTACCTGCCCCTGAAGGATGGTGGCTTTTCATTGTTTTGTAATAGTAGAATAAGTGTGAAGTTGGTTAATTAGTGGAAGAGATCATGTGGCCTAAAATTCAGACATGAATTGTAAATGGATTTACTATGTCATGCTTTTGCATCCATATATGCAGAGCAACATATCACATAGAACATCTATATCTTAATCTTGGAAATATGATAAATAACACAAAGAAAATATCGACATAGAAGAAGTGATTCATCACATGCCACACCATCTTTCAAGCCTGTCCACTACTGTTTCTACTCAGAGCAATAACAAAGAACTTGCCATCACAAAAGTGTCAGTTTTATTTATATTGATCCCAAAATTAGGTTTCGTGCTCTTTGCTCTTAGACTGAGTATATGTGTCAGTCAGGAGGAGGAAAACAAGCCCTCACAGAACTGGAGTATTTCCAATATTGCAAATGAAAGGTGGAACTGGAAGACAAAGAGAATAGTGGGATAAATTTCACAGCATGTAAAATATGCCATGGCATCAATCTTTCCACAAAGCCTCCATGCTGTTTTTAATGTCCTCACTAGAATTCCTGTCCTGGTTTATGACATTTGCAGATATTATGACCAGGCCAGAAGTGTGTCCTCAAAACGTGCATCAAGAATGCAGGAAACAATGTTAGCATTTTAGGGAGTAGTATTCTTGCACTACAAATCAGATATAATTCCGTGTCCAATCTTGGTGCCACTGGATGGAGTGCTACAAGTGATGTCATTGAGGATTTTTATTCCCCCAGAGAAAATCTTCAAACCTGAGTCCCCCTGATGTTGTGTCCTTTAAAGGTTCCATAGAAAATTCCACAACCCTAGTGAATTGGCTCCAGATTCTCTTGAATGTTTACTTCTAGCCACCAATACATCTCTCTTAGGTTCCAGGTGGGTATATTTGTCTTAGTTTCTGCTCCAGAGTCTTGCAAGAAGAGTATCTTCTGAGTAGCAACATGATTTCATGTCTTGGAATCAAATTAAACAGATACAATGCATCAAATTCAGTTTAGTTCATGTGAACATTCCATAATAATTTATTTAATATGTTCCATTAAAATTTATTAATTTAATTATTCATTAAATTTTGTATGCCCTGAAGTCCATATAAACTTCCCAGATTAAAAAAAAAAAAAAAAACACAGAAACTAACCACTTAACTGTGGTATAAAAGACAATGTCAAGGACAGCTGATTGAAGGACAGAGACCAGATTTGAAAAAGCAATGAAAACTCTATAATTCTGCAAATATATACAAATCACTGGGACATTCACATTTTGAAAACCTCATGGTGTTCTGTTCATCTCACATGAAAAGAAACATAGTGCCACTGGTAGGCTGAAAGACATGTAAAGAGTGCCCACAAAAATATTTAACTGATTGAGATACTTCAACTCTGACTAGAGATGACTGAGATATAACAGAGATTTACAAATACATAACTAATGTGGTATGGGTAATTATATTTTGGTTTTGATGACATGGAAATGGGAGAACATCAAATATAAATGACAGAAAATTTTCTCAAATACTCAAAGGAAATACCTTTGTCATTCAATACTTAAATGGATTGTTGAACCTGTGGCTGCAGGATGTTTTGGTTGCCAAGAGTATAAATGGATTTCAAAGTTGATTAGGCAAGGTAATGGAGGAAAGCTCCACCAAGGACTGCTAGACATGGTGGTCTGATTACAGCCTCTGGCTTTAGTTCAGGAAGTCCTTGAACCAAAGAAAGCTGCAAGGACAGAAGCAAGGAAATTACAACTCTGTGCACACCTTGCTTTTAATATTTGTTCCCTGAACATCTGCTGCTGAGCACCACAGTAGGTAGGTGCAGCTCACTGTAGGTGAGCTTTTGGTCTGATTTAACACTGCTGTTCTCAGAGGGGCAGAGGGTGCTGGAGGCAGAGAAAGGAGGTGTGGGTGCCTTTTTATGCTTTTAAAATGCTAATTACTGCACAAAATTAAAAGCTAATTTAAAAAAAATCAACCCTGATAAATACAGCGTGCTGACCCAAATCCTTCTTAATTCAAAGCCTTTAACAAAACAGTTGTGTGACAGTTCTGTTTCATTCTAAGGAGGGAAACTTCAAAGAAAAGTGACAAAAAGCATATCAGAATGGAGATTACCTGTAATTCCTTCAAAGAAAGGAAGGAATGGAGCTGACTCTCTTATTCCTGGGACAGTGTCTCCAAGCAGGGCACAACAGTGGTACAAGTGTCATGTGTGGTGTGTGCAAGGCTCACTACAGTAAGTGTGGCATGAATAACACTGACAGATTCACATCCACATCATGGACCTCAGGGGAGCAACTGAAGAAGAAGCCAGGACTGCTCAGATGCCAAATTTCACTTTCCTGGAAAATGTCACTGTTGACAGCAGTCCTTTACATGCTTGAAGTGCCTCCAAGGTTAGGCACTGGTGTGAATAGAACTACATTTTTGAATGCACAGGTGAAGAATGTACAGCTGAAAAAAGCTACCAGATTAATGTAGGACAGTAGCTGGTGATAGCAATACTTTACCCAACTCCCTCAGTCTTCACCCCCAAACACCACATGGAAGCTGTCTGAACTCAGATGCCTTAATTTTGAGCTCAAAGCTTTAAATAGAAGTTTGATTCTGCTGCTGTCTTTGCAAAAGCAGGTTTGTGTCATTATTGAAATAATGTCCCTCCTACTAACCCAGCAAAATACAATTATGTTTACAAACAAAAAAAAGAATTGCAGAGCATTGCACCTAATGCCTAAGATCTTCTATTCAAGAATTATTATAAATTTTTTGACGTTTCAAGATGTAGTGTTTTTGTGTCCAGAGGGAAAGTTATTTTTGTATCACTAAAAACAACTTTAGGGTAGGGCTGTGGCTTTCAGTCTCTAATGTACTGGGATGACACTTTGAAGATGTGATTTCTGCCCATCAGATCATATGTCCATGTAGTTGATAATATGACTTGACATTCTATAAACTCATCTACAAACCTTCACCTCCTTCAACAGAGAAGTTCCAATCTCACCATCACTATCCATTAGGGCTTTGGCAGTTGCTTTTTAAAAACAAAGGCACATAAACAAGTAATATCCTACAAAGATCTTCTTCAATTGGCTAAGAAATACAGGTGCTGAGAGAAAATATCTCAGCCTAACACATCAGACACTGTGAAATGTCACAGCATTGGCACTATAGTCCATGATAACAGCTTTGCTCTAGATAATAATTACCTTTCTTGGAAGCTTGTCAGCATGTGTGTAACAGGGATTCAAATCTACCATACATGTATCTTTGTTAAATAGGTAGAGATTCACTGCAATAATGTAAACCAGATGTGAACTGAGACATTTTACTTCTGTGTAGTTATTCCTAATCTACACAGGAATTAATTAAAAAAAAAACAAAAATGACAGCTCACAATTTAAGTTATAGATTCATAATTCATAATGAAACAGATCCACAGATGTTATAATTTTTTTAAGAATTTTAACTGATATCACCTGCCTAGAAATGTAATATATAGATAAGACATGGAAAAACTAAGTAAAGATTCATGATTTCTCTATTAAATGAGGTAATTTTCTCTCATAGCATCTTCCTAAATGGTTATGTATGCCTAGAATTCAACTATGATATTTACATTAGATACATTTAAGATAAATATAGAGATAGAAAATTATATTTATTAGATTTTATGGCAACCCAGCCCAGAATGCTTTGTCTGATTTTTTGTTTCTACCAGTCAAAGACACAAATTTTATCTGTTTATTTGTCCTAAAATTGGACACAGAGACAAGAAGTTTGCTGTGGGAGCAGCATTGACAGTCTGAGCTTCTTCATGTCACCACTCAAACATATCAAATGCAATGATGTTTTCATGAGAAAAGTTTCCTGTCTGCAGACCATCCCTCAAAAAATAGTAAATGTTCTTCTGCATTATAGAAATGTGTTGTAGGATTAGGTAGACCAGCTTCTATTCCCCAATTCTTTTTTTTTTTGATATCTAGTCATCCTTCAACTGCACAATTCCATCAATTGCAATTGAGAATTTCTAGGTCTGTACATATCATCTGCTGGAATACAATTAAACATGGGACTAAAACATGACACAGTAAATGTGGTTTTATGACTGGAGTTGGTTGATAAGAGAGAGAGAGGAGGCCTGCCCAGAGCCCCCTTTTCTCCAGGCTAAGCACCCCAGCTCCCTCAGCTATTCCTCATAAGGCTTGTGCTCCAGACCCTTCACCAGCTTTGATGCTCTTTTCTGAAGATGCTTCAGATGCTCCAGACCCTCAGTGTTTTTCTTATAGTTAGAAGTCCAAAAGTGAAGATGTGGAGTGCCCATCCCTGGAAGTATTTAAAAGACAGGCACTACGTCATGGCTTAGTGGTGGATTTGGCAGTGCTGATCCTCATGACCTTAAAAGTGTTTTCCAACATTAATGGTTCTGTGATGCTGCACACATGTGCAAATCATTCCCAGTGAAAGTTTTGAGGGAACAGAAACAGCAGAATAAAAATATTCTGAAAATTTATGTGTATGTGTGTATATCTATATATGTATGTGTGAGTGTACATATTTTCTGCATCTGGTATTACACACACTCACCTTGGAGACAAAACACTGAGACACAGGCACAATCTGCAATGCCCTTTCTTATGCCTTTAGGATATTCTGAAGATTTGATTTGCAAGGATATAAAAAAATAAATAGTGATATGTTACAGTGTTATAATGCAGAAGTTGCAACACTGATTTAGCTGGAATGTTTCCACATCAATGTAAATGTGAAAGTGAGAATGGAATTTGTACAACAAAGCAAATTTCTTTTACTGGTCATGCTGAATATGAAAGGGAGTTTTTGTTGAATACATATACTTATCTCATGAAAAGACAGCAAGTAATCTCAAATACAAATGGAAATGTGACTATGAATAGACAATTTGCACATACAGAGACAGTTTGAAGGTAATAAAAGAGAGTTCTTGACCATTGGAAAAGAGATTTTCAGTAACTTACTACCAGCTCTGCAAGTATATGATGAACAAGACTGCAGTTCCCAGTCCCTAGATATCCAGACTCGAGCCCATTGTAGCATATTGTTTCCTGCATACTGCTATTACCCAGGCTTCCTTTACTGGAAAAGAAATAATGAATGCAGAATATGAATGTGACAGTACCCATGTGCTGGTTCTGTCTGGCCTAGAGTTAATTTTCTTGACAGTTACTAGTGTGGGGCTGAGTTTTGGATCTGTGTAGGAAACAGTGCTGCTAATCCAGGGATGCTTTAGGGGCTGCTAAAACAGCATCAGGGTCTTTCCTGCTCCTCACCCCACACCCCCAGTGAGGAGGCTGGGGGAGTACAAGGAGTTGGGATGAGACACAGCCAGGACAGCTGTAGGGGCTCAAGGGATATTGCACACCATGGGTCATCATGTATAGCAATAAAATGGAATGGGAGGCAGCAGGGAAACTGCTTGGAGACGTGCTGGGCATTAGTCAGTTGGTGGGGAGCAATTTGCATCACTTGTCTTTCTTGGGGTGTATTTTTCTTTTTTATTGTCTTCTCGCTGCCTCAACTTCAGAAACATCATAGCTGTTTTATTCATCAATTTTAAAGATAGTCATAGATCATCATCTATTTTAAATTATTCTGTCCTATGATATAATATCTGACCTAGAGGACAGTGGCTCAGTTTAATTACATCAATTGTCTTAATGAGCTGGATTTGGGAAATCCTTGTGCAGGCTACACTGGAGATGGAAAATAGAACTGTTTTCAGATATTTTTTTTTTCTTTTTTTTTTTTTTTTTTTTTTTAAGGAAGAAAAAGGAAGACATATTTCTTTTGAGGTTTTTATATGCTTATTTGGCTTTTCCTAATGTGTCCTTCAAAATACTATTTTTAATGCATTAGTTGAATTAATACTCTGATTTCCATAGTTTATGCAATAAAGGAATATTTATATTAGTTAACTATGCAAAACATTTCATGCAAAATATCCTAATTAAAAGCTGCTACATTATTTCTTGATCCCAGTGGGATATTTTAGTTGGAAGTATGTATCCTGAAGACTGGGATGCCAAATTATCTTTTCCATTATAGCTGGACAATTAAATGGAGTCTAAAAGACATAAGAGAACTTTTCTCAGATATCTTAGAATGTGTTGCTAATATTTCCAATCTAGTAACAATGTAGTGGGCAGTATCTGCTGTGCATAGATGAGGTAAAAAATAGAAGACAGTGGCAACCTGCTTCATTAGGCCAGAACCTTTTGTACCTTATTTATGATCTTGACAAACATTTGAATTGGAAACATCTGGGGACTGGACTGTCATTAATTCAGAGCATGTTTTTCTCATTTTACTGTGACTTTTTAAATACAAAGTAAAACCTCATATAAAACTAACTGAAAGCATAATTGACAAATTAAGGGGCTAGCCTATGTTTAAATTCCAATTATCAGTAACAAAAAATTCTACACTTACTGCTGAAAGCAGACAATCAAACAACTGAATGCAACTCAAAAAGATGTGAAAACAACTCCTTGTTGTCCAAATTTTTTTTTTTTTCAATTTTATTTTTCTTGTTTAACTCTAAGCTGGGAACATTTTTCCTTTCTCCTTTCAATAACCTGGCATCTTGCAACAAACCAAAGCTTTGTGCACCAAATCAAATTATATATAGTTAATATCTTACACTGAAGGAATTTTTGCTTTCTAGAATAGTGCATTTTAGGAATTTTGTATTTCCCTATTGAAAGTATAAATGTTCTTTTCAATTCTCCACAGCAAAGTTTAATTGTAGAAATTTACCTGGGAGTTTAGAAGGTCATCTTGCCATCTAATGGTCATCAGTCTCTTTACTAGTAGGAGTAAAACACATATGTGACGGTGTGACAATCAGTATAATTTTATAACAATAATTTATATAGTAATAATTTTATCTCTGTCTTGTAAAAATTTCTGTTAAAGGGATTGTCAACATTTAATATACTACCAGTTCTCTGAATAATCTGGCTCAGTGTTGCCCTGCTCCTGTACTGATTTTGCTTTTCAGAATGCCCAACATGAGCCACCAAGTCAGATTTTGTGGCCTTTGTCCATTCTTCTATTGTTTGCTCTTAATAATAATTTGATCTTATCTTCTTTATAACTGCCATTCAAATGCCAGTCATAAAGATTTACTTCAGACATCTCTTAGGTCACCTCTTAATCACCTCTACACCAGATTAATGAAGCTCAGTTTCTTGAGCCACTTCTTATTTCTCCCCTGTGCAGAGTTTCTGTCATTTCTGTCATTCTACTCTCTGTTGGTGCTCCAACAGGTTTTCCACATTTGTGTCAAAAAAGAGCCAGTATTGTGTCAATACTGGCTTCAGTATTTGATTTGGCCTGGGCAGTCTCAGCAACTGGTGAATCATAACTTCTCTCCATATAGTAGTATCCATATTTCTTCTAAAACAGCCAAACATATTAGAACTATATTGATATTTATAAAGGAATTTCAATGTAGAGCTGTATCTTGTTGTGGTTTAACCCCAGCTAAGCACCACAAACTCCCATCATTGGACAGGAAAGACTTTTAGTAGGGCAAAAGTGAGAAAGCTCATCAATTGAGATTAAGACTGTTTAACAGGTTAAGCAAAAGCTGTGCACACAAGCAAATCAAAACAAGCAATTAATGCACCACTTCCTATCAGCAGGCAGGTGTCCAGCCATATCCAGGACAGTTACATCTCACTTGACAGTGACATGCAGTGACAGCCATCATCATTTGAGATGTCCTGTGCTTTTTTCATCTTCCCCTAGCTTTATATTCTGATAATGATGTCATATGGCACAGATTATTCCTGTTAGCTGTCCCACCTACCCGTGCACCCCTCTCTGGTGGGATGAGGTGAGAAGCAGAAAAGGCTTTGGCTCTGTGTGAGCTCTGCTCAGCAGGGACTGGAGCATCCCTGGGTTACCAACACTGTTTCCAGCACAAATCCAAAATATAACCCCACACTTGTTACTATGAAGAAAATTAACCCTATCCCAGGCCAACTGGCACTAATCTATGTGATCCCCAGAAGCCTCTAATGATGGCTGTTCCTTGCCTGTAGTCTGTCCTATACGCCACAGAATTACTACAATGCAGCTGCAGAACTTGGCACTGCTGCTGATGAACTTCTTAAGGTTACTCTCAAGTTTCTGTCCCTGGAGTTGTTAATTCAAACGTTTATCAAAGGATGAAAGCCAGACTGGAAATGCATGTGCTTTCCCCTTTGAATATAGCTGACCAGACAATATTCCATCTACTTACCACTTCCTCAACTTCCCAATGTGGGGATGGAGGAGATGTTCAAAGCTTTAGTAAATTCAATTATATATATCCTCAGTAAATGTATTTTACACCACTCTTACCTGGCCATGTAGCTAGTCATTTCATTTTAGCCATTCACATTGGGCAAGCCTGAATGATCCCTTTTTGAATCTATCTTAATTATTCCTGACGGATGCTTTCTCCCTCATGTCTTTGGAACTGAACTCAAAGAGGAATTGGCTTAATGTTATTTCCAGGGGTCACGATTATCCTATGATTTTTAGATCTCATTTCTAGTTTTCCTACAAAGAGGGGCTCTCCTTTTCTAGTCACAATTGTTTCCCTCTTTTGTTTAGATTGATTATACCTCTTCCTAATATGATCTTTTCTTCTCTGAGTGAGTCACGGCAGCTGAGGTGGCAATTCCATCTTCCTCATAAGGTTTTGGTATGATGAATGCATCTGCTCCAGAAGAAAACAAATCAGAAGTCTTCTAGCCCAATAGAAGTTTGCCTAGTGGAACAAAATTTCACCTTGTTTGATATGAAAACAGAATAAGGGTTATGGCATTAGAGAAAGCTGTCCTAATACTCAGCACGTAAGTTGCAATAGAAAGAAACTTTGTTGGCTAGAAAGGAGAACAGAGGCTTGTTATTTATAACAAGTTTGAACATCTGAGTGGCTTAATAGAATTGGTTTTGGGCAATAAATTATCTGCAAGTTTAAATTATAATAATGATGTAATTATGGTAATATGCTAATAATTGCTAATGTAAGCATGATGTTAATGAAAAGAGTGATTTGTGTAGGTAATAAGAATTAGACACTCTAATGTATTGATCTCGATGTGTGTAAGGATATCTTGGAGAATGAGTATGTAAAGTAGACAAAATGAAGCATATTTAAAGGAGTGATTCTTCAGAATTTTCCCCAGGGTGGTTTTTACTGATGTCAGACCACCTGCTTCTACTATGCTATGTGAAAAGGAAAGAAGATAACAAGCTGAAACCCTACTGGAAAACAGATACTTTAATTTTAGTGATAAAAGAATGTTAATTCAGATGCCTACTTCTGATGAATTAGATCTCTGATTGCCTTCAATAATCTTAGACTGACTCTTAGACAAAAGCTTAGTGAGATTATTTGGTCCTCATCAAACTAATTTTAAAGGACAATTAAATTTTTTTTCTTTAATAGTAGCATGTCTGAAAGATCTACTCATACAAAATTGAAATTGAAATATGAGATTTTTTTTTTTTTAATACTGCTGCTTCCATGACACATGATAGATAAATCAGCATATCCACCTCTATATAAAAAAACCTCACATTTAGGTATCTAAAGGCAAGCAGCCGAGGCACTGAGCAGTTAGTTTGGGTACCTAATAATCTTAGTCTTTATTAGTCTGTACATAACTATATAATTGCCTTCACACTCATTGAAGCATGGACTGGAAATAATTTTCTCAACTGGTGCAATATCCACCAAGATATAAGGTTTTCCTTATGTCTTTTAAACCATATGGATATATATATATATAAAAAGAAGGCAATAAAAGAAAGGAGAAAAAGAGTTTTCTAAGAATAATGAGCAAAACAACTGCAGAGAGATGTAAGATTCAAACCCCTGTTTCCAATCAAGAAACAGGAAGGACTTCTGGCCAGGGTAAACTGAGCAGAAACCAGGTGGGTACAAGCAATTTTCTGCTCTTTTGCTTCTCTTTTCTTGGTTTGATGTCTTTTCATGAAACAGCAGAGTTGCAATGTCTCTGCAAATGGGAGAACGTGTCAGCATTAACACAAAATTTTAGCAAGGAATTCTGATGAAGGCATAAACATTTATATTTTTATAAAATATTCACTCTACTGAATCTGATCTGATAATGTAGTTATTTTAATTGACTATTTTATATTGATATGACATGCTTTAATATTTCATAAGTTTTATACTACCTGAGTTCTGATAGTTTAAGTTGATTTAAGTTGAAATATGACTAATACAGCCCATTTCTAGATACCATGGCTGCTTGCTATGGCACTATCGTGGCATAGCATAATTCATGAGTTCAAAATCTGATTTAATTTTTCCAATCAAAGAGATCATGTCTAAATTTTGCCTAGGGCAAAATTCATGCTTAATAAACCTGTGTGGAAAATCTTGCTTTGTCTCATTAGCAGCCTACTTTCTTTTTAGACAAAAAATGAAAATTTTATCTAAATTTTATCTATATTAATAATATAATGATAATGGTACAGTATGAGAGAACCAGAAACATTTTATATTTAAAATATATTTAATTTATTTTTAATGATTTAGTAAGTTTATGAATAAATTATGTAAAAATAGTTTTTAAAGCTGAAATTTGAATTAATGAAACTTCAAAAGTGTTGCAAATAACTTATAAAAATTTTTGAAATTAAAAAAAATGTAATTTTATTTCTTTCAAAACTGATTCTTTCTTCTAATTTACCTGTGTTTAAAAATGATTAATTGGAAAATTACTAATCTACACTCACTTTTCATCCTTGACCCAAGCAGTAAGTCAACATTTTACACTTTAGGTTAATAAGAAAAAATAAGTTAGAGGAATCAAAAAAAGATTTTGAGCCACAAGTTAATCACACTATGAGCAAAATCCTTGTAGACAAAAGTTACTCACATATCTGCAGCTGTAAAGATAACCTGGCAGCTGAATGTAACTCTAGTCAAAGCACCACTGAGCAGCATGATGGCAAGAGAATGAGATATGTTGATAATTAAACTTCTCTGACATGGTTCCAGATGATTTTGACTGCATGGCTTTATCACATAATGTATACTAACAATATTAATTATTACCATTATGTAATTTTAAAAATTAATAATTCATTTTTAAAAATTAATTTCAGAAATGAAGGGCTGTTTCTTGTCCACAGAAAGGATGCTTAATTTTGAAAAAGTTTTGCAGAAGTTTCTATTTTCAGTCTGTTTTTTCTTTCTGCTTAATACAGTTTTCCAGTGATTCTAACATGGCAGGAGAGATTATCAAAGAGAAACTACATGCAGTGTGCCTTGATCCTCATCCTCTGATGTTTTCATCATTAAGTTTTATATGATAATCAGATACCTCTTGATTTTCTGTGTCTTGCAGCTTTGCAATCATACTGACATGGTAGCATATTTTTGAACATTAACATTAAATCCAAACTGGACAAAACACTAAAGAAAATACGGTTAAAAAATACTTTGTGAAGTATTCTGAGATCAATTGATAAAAAACAGGGGAAAATCCCTAATTATTGTAATGAAGAAGGATTTTGATAAGACTACTAATATCTTGTTAATCTAACCCCAGATTGTGAATCTTTTCTAGATGCTGTTCATTTCTCTTGTTGCTGGAAATTCACTGCAATTCTTACCAAAAGAGAGATGAGCTGAAAGACAAAGCAGATGGGTGCTGAGAGCTCCCTTGTTCAGGCACCCAGAGTTAGAGCTGTACAAGAATCCTCCACCCTGGTGATATTCACACAGATTTTCTCCTGACAGTTCTGGCCACCCAAGGTGAGCATTCACCAGTCATTGATGTTATAGAAACCCAGGAGAAACAACATCCTTGTCATGGAACTATCACACCTTGCAGGGTTTCTTAGAGGAGCACATTAGGGAGCCAGAAGACAGAGAACAGCAAGAGAGAACATCAGGAACTGATGTTGTGTGAGCATCTCAACACATCTTCAGCAATACTTTTCCATAGGAATGCCCCAGTGGTGAGGGACAGGACATAGGACACACTCTGCCCCTCTTCACAAAATGTTTATTTTGGTGAGATAAAACCACTGGTATTTGATTATGAAGAGAAATGAGTCTGGAATATATTAGCCAAGGTTCTTCATCATACAGCAAAAGCAACTGTACATAAATCATGTCAGGGTTGATTTATCACATCTGTGTTTTCTAAAACTTTGTGACTTTCATGGCTAGATAGCTAAAACTAACTGAGATAATTTAGACAATTTACATTAACTTTGTTGTTATTATGGCAATAAATTTGCATTTTTACAGAATGCAAGAAGGATAAGGGACTATAGGAACTGGCCAAAGAAAATAAAGAAGGGTAAGGAAATTAACCTCTGCTGTTCACAGCTCTGACTTGAACCCAGTCAGAATGCTAAAGGCATAGTCATGTTTCAAAATGTTTCAAGTCTAGACTCTTTTGTGAGGATGACAAAAATCAAGATTGGCACCAAGGTCTGAATAGGCCAGTCACATTTAACTTTTAAAAAACACACAAGAAAAGCACTGAAGATGAAGCACTAAATTAAAATATTTACAGATGAGTATTCCAAAACTAATACATACCAAAATTAAGGTTTCAAATGTAATCCTGATTTGCCAGCCTACATCTATGCATTTTGAGAACAGCCTCTGCATTATCACACTGTATTTTGTTATTCTCCAGCTCCAGATTAGAGCAAACAGACACAGAAGAGATGGAAAGCCCACAATGCATGAGTGTGACATGTCCAGAATCACAGTGGAACACTATGATGAAGTCCAGCTTCTTCAGGAAGTATCCAGCAATCACAATTATTAAATCTTCTTACGTACAGCTCCTGCTTATTAGCTGTGTATCTTCATTTTCTGGAAAAAAATTACAAGGGGTATCCTACAGCTGACAGTTCCTTTCATTATAAAACTTGATTGGCAGTCTGTGAACTGAATGAGAGGAGAATGCTAAGAAAAAAATTGCTTGTGCTAATGTAATTATAGATGGTAATTCTTACATCTAAGACAGACTAATTAAGGCTGTATAGGCAACCTTAATTCTGACATTTTTCTAACTTCTGAGTAATTGACCTTGCAATCTTAGCACTCCACATGTATCAATTATAATTAGCTTTTAAAACATGAAAAACAGCCACTGTTGCTGAGGCAAGAAAAAAAAAAAAAAAAAAAAGAAGAAGAAATCTTTTCCTCTGGAGCCAAGCTGTGATTTTTTTGAGAGTCACATCTTTCAGAACCACAATTCAGAAGCCTGCAAGATGACTTGCCTACTCCAGAGAGACCTGGCACCATTTGTAACCCCTACAAATGGGGGGCTGATACTAGAAACTGTAGATACACATCAGAAACTGGAATTCACATCAGCACTGAGAGTTTTCCAAAATATTTGTTGTTGAATGGGGGTGATTAAGGATCCTGGTAACAAGCCAGGCTTGGTGCTCTTGTTGCTGTCACCAGGATCTCTTTCCCTTGCTTTGTCTCTGTAGTCCTCTGTTTCTGCCTTTCTTATCCAAGTTCCTTTCTTTGCCTTATTTTGTTTACTCATTCTTCTGGGCCTTGATCCTTGCACCTCCTTTTCTGAGCTTTAGATTGGCTGTTTCTTTCTGCTCCAGCTGCCTGTACTCGTCCTGCCTTCTCTCAGACCTCATCTCAGTTGAAAAATGAACCATGAAACTCCCAGAAGATTTTGCTAAAGTGTTATCTTGGGGTAAGTCTTGTGTGTATTTTGGCACTGATCTACTTTTATACAGAGCCTGGAAGGTAGAACCACAGTGTCCCCTGTTAAAACATGAAAAACTTGCCTCTCTGTTAAGCAGTCACAATATATATTTTATTACTGTGTTTTTAATATGACTCTGCGACTTTTACACTCCAATCTCATTGTGAGAATCTTTTAAGTCATGTCTTATTTATTTTTAAATAATTTAGAAACTCAAGGTAGAAAACTTCAGCTTTTATTTTAGAGCGTGGTAAATCTACTATGCAATTATTATAATGTAGAATTATGTAGGAAAAAAGTTAACTGAGCAGTGCTTTGGAATCACAATCTCTAGCTCTCTTCCACAGACAGTAATAAGCAGAAGGCTATTATTAGAGTAATAATGGTAACTGACTTGTGATTAGTAGTCAAAAATTTAACTCACCAAGTTGGAAAGACTCAGAAGGAGAAATATTTCTTTTAAAACACTTTTAAATAAATAAAATGTCTTATCGAATAGACGAATTCATACTGGCAGTTGCAAATATTATTTCAGTTCAACCTCTGCTTAACTTCTTGTCATGAAGCAAACTTACACTTTTTTTTCAAATTACTAAATTGAGTTCAGTCCTATGCAATTACAGCAATAAAACTGAATCTGCTTTGTCCAAACTTAGTTTGAAAGAAAAAAATAAAACAAAGTCTCTGTTCTGAAACCCTGGCATAGGTGTATTTTGATGTTATAATGTTAGAGAAAAAAAAAAATCCACAAGGAACTATGATATTCTCAAATGATGCAGCCAAGACTTTCTTAACATACAGTATCAGAGTTCTACACCAGATACTGCCCTAGGAGAACACCACCTTAAGAATTAATGAATATAAACAAGCAATAAATGAATTTAGAGTTAGCATTTTCTCACCATTAAAACGATGAGATGCTGGTGCATTTGCAAAGGTAATGCATTTTTATGGGGTATGCAGCAAGCTCCCTCTCCCCAGGGCATGTATTTATATCTGAGCTTCTTTTCCAGTAAGGAGGAGCAACTTTAGGGCACAGAACTAAACCTCTAAAAATGAACCATATCTAATTAACAGGGCCAAGTGTGTCATCTATGCTTTAATTTTCACTGAACTTTAATATCATAATGAGATTTTTCTAGATTTCTTTTTATTTCCCAAGAGACTGTTCAAGTTTTCACTGAGTCTTTTTAATATAGTTTGGGGTTTGATGCTGGGGAGAGGTTGTTTGTATTTTTGTGTTTATTTGTTTGTTTGGGGGTTGAGTTTGTTGGTTTTTGTTCTGCTTTTGATTTTGGGGGCTTTTCAAATTTATCAGAAAAAGGGACTGGAATACTCCTTGATATCAAATTCTGTTTATTCATTGGAAATAAGAGAAATCATCTGATAAGCTAGATACTCAGTTACTCTTTTTAGAACTTCTTTATTTATAGTTTGAAGAGCTAGCTTAAAGCAATGGAAAATAAAGACTAAGATTAGTTTCAAATCTGAACAAGCTTAAAAAATTTAAGCAAAAAACTGAATAGTAGATATTCTTCAGTCTATTGTATTTACTGTTAAAATAGAAAGCAGAAGGAAGTCAAAACAAAGCATATACTTTTAAAAATGATCACTTAAAAGTATTGAATTTTTGCCATGGCTTGTTGTTTTCCACTATTTTTTTTTAATATATCATAACTATTCTAGGGTTTTCTATTTGTTTTCCCAAGATAAAGATCATTTATATATGACATTGAAAGGTGTGTATCACAGGTTTTGCTTCTTTTGTTCATCCTGTACAGAGCAGCAGCTATAGTAGTATCAGAAGAGATCTACAAAAGAGCTACAGAATTAGTAGGATTTAAATAGGGCTAGGAAGTAGCAGATAAAAAGAACATAAGACTGTGAAAGATAAATCAGTTTATTTTCAGCTTATCACTCTTGGTGAATTATATAAAAATGAGAGCAGTCATCAGTGAACTGATAGAAATAAAACTGAGTCACATGGTATTGGATTAACTTTACCAAAAGCTAAACTCTCACCTAGTAGCTCATCCAATCCCCTCTTCTACAGGGTGGGATGTTATGAGGAAAGTTAATTCCATCCCAGCCAGACCCAACAAAGATCTCTACAGAAAATATTTTAAACTCATGTTTGGCAAAAATATTATTCTTGCTTTGAATCTGCAAGAGCACTAGGTATCTCCACATCAGTTGATTACAAGCTCTGACTATGGAAATTACCATTTACATAAAAACAAAAATTATATTCAGCTACTTAAAAATAAAGTCTCACATGCCATATTAACTAACTATAAATAAATATAAACTGTTTCTTAACATACAGAATTTTCAGCAATGGACTTAAGCAGATAATAAAGCAACATTTAAGATGCAGTTTCTGTAGGGGAAAACAAAGAGCAATTCTTGCAAGAAATAGAATTAAGTTAGTTAATTTTACAAATTTACTTATTAAATGTGAATTCCTGCCCCCTAAATTCATTGCAATACTACAGGAGAAATTGGAGATGAAATTTTCCTTGGAGCAAACTTAAGTATGTGCACAAGAAATAATGGAGCATGTAGATTCAGAAAGACACAAATAACTTGCTGCAGTATAGAACATTGGTAAACCCTGGCAGCCTGTCTTATTTTTGGAAAAAGGTCTCAACAGCTAGAGGACATGTCAGAAGGTATGCCCACATCTAAAGTAGACACTGTAAATAGAGCTTTCATTCAGTGTACATATCTTCTTCAAATCTTCTGTCTTTTTAATACATGCTCAAGTCTGAGCCTACTAGTTATTTAATGGTAATTTAAAATTGTTTCTCTGCTCACTGCAATGACAGAAGCCTTAAGATCCTCAGCGTGTGAGACGGCCAAAGAAAAGTCAAGTTTTAAGTATAGCTTCCCCCTCAGCTATTCTGTGTCTTTGGTGTACTTATAGTAAATTACAACAATGGTTCACTAACTTGGTAGTAATTTATGGCCCAGACATCTATCTGTATGAGTCAAGAATCCACTCAACAGCTCCACTGTGGGAATGAAACACATCTGTGTCAACAAATCTGCATTTCTAGATCAAATGAGTGAATAGCAGACTCATTTGGTTCTGGGGGACTGCATAATGTACAAGAAAATAGGAAGAGCACACTGAGCCAGACCAAGGCTCTGTTTGCTGAGTGGTCTTTGAAATAGGAAGTGGCAGTTGACAGGACAGAATCTGTGAGAACCAGGCAAGCCTTTAGGATACAGGCTTATCCTATGGTTTTTCTGCTCTATCCTCCCAGCTTTCAGCACATTGTCTAGGGATTTCTGGAGCCAGAGATATTTTTGTTTGCTAAAGTCTCAATGTGTATCCCTTCCATGAGTTTGTCATATTGCTTTTTGAACCGATTTACACTTTTGACATCTTCAATGATGTTTGGCAGAGTTTCCACAGTGTATATATTCAGGTAAAAATATATTTCTTGTTTGCTTGTTTCAACCTGCTCAGTGACGGTGTCTTTTCATGATCCCCAGTTTTTATACTGTTAAAAATAAGGAGTGTTTTCTGCTCTTATATCCCATGGGAATTGAAGACCCAGCTCAGTTCAGACCTACGGGATTCATATATTTCTGAAGTAAAATTTAAGTTGCTATATCATTCTCTTACAATGAATACATTTATTTCATAAAAGACCAGATTCAGGTTCAGGAAAGTTGTTCTTACTCTTTGTCCAAGCTACTCTCAAAAGAAAGAAATTTATATGATGATTTGCATACTGACCGTTTCAAATTTGTTTTTGAATTACCTGTCAAGTAGACAGAATCAGTTTAAGGATGTTCATTATTTTACTGATCATAAATAATAATAAAACTTTCCAATTTTAGCCTTAAAAAAAAAAAAAAATCATGCATTTGCTAGAATTAATGGCATTCACAAGCACTCAGTACAATATTTCATAAGTGTGAGGTAAGGTATTGAAAATTCCACTTTTAGATAAAAATGCATTGCTTTTTTCCTATAAATAAGTACTTGTGCTATGGCAAGCTATCCCAAGAAATTTTAAACATAACCCCTTGAAAATTGCAGAGAACAGACAGAACTGTCTGATGGTATTCAGTATGACCAGGGAAGTTGAAATGATCATGACATAAAGTAATCTCGCTTAATATTCCTTTTAGATTCTCTGCTTGACTCTGACATGTCCAGAAATTCTTACTATTCTGGTCATTTGCAGTGAAGCACAAAATTGTTTTCTTTATTTCCAGCCTGATTGTAAAACAAATCCAGAATCCTAGGAAATTTCTAGATTTTCTCAATGTATCTCCATTTTGGGGAAAAGAGCCACTTTTTTCAACTCACCTCTCCTCCCTTCTCTGTCTTCTGCAGCTAAACACCCTTTAGGTTTCATATTATGTATAAGTATTTTGAATGGCTGGATAATATAATAGTTCTGGATGTTAAGTTTTAAAGATGAAAACAGGGTTGGTAAATTAATTGCCTGCATCTATTGACAGATGCTCAAACTTTATAAAGGGTACTGTTACTGAAAAATATTTTTTAAAAATAGTGTTTTGTCTCTATTAATTCTGTCATGATTGATTTAATGATATAAAGTTATCAAAATTATTATAAATGAAAACCTGTCAAAATCCTATGTTGGCTAAAGCTGTACCCTTGTTCAGACTTAGGTCTGCCAGACTCCTAGTGTCAGCACACTTTCCAACTTACTTTGGAATGTTCACTGTATAGTTTCTCATTGCTCTTCCTTCTGAAGTATCACTTGAATCTGACATATCATCAGCTTTATAAATCTCAACTACTCTATCTCAGCTACTTCCATGCGATTTTGCCTTGTTCTTCCTGGCTTTAGAAAGGAAGAGAGACGAGTGGTATATGCAAAACAAGGAGAAGGATGACAAGACTGTGATGTGGCACTTGGGAACAAACAGTCCCAGGAAAGTATCGGGTGCCTGATCGCCCACCATGCACTTCGCTGCTCTTGTAAATTTGCAATACAGAAGGCTCAACTTTTTAAAAGAAATTCAAAAGCCATATATAATGATGTATTTCAAGACTTAAAACTTTCAAGGAATAGCACCAAATACCCACAAAACTATAATAATATCATTAGAGATGACAGCCATTGAAGAATGATAGCATCATTGCAGGAATTCTTGTGGAAACAAGTGCTATGTAAGATGGCCCATTTTAAATACTGTCATGTTCCCTTGTGGTACAAACTGTATCAAACTTGAGTGAAAATGGTTATGAAATGCCATAGATAGTGGATTATAGAAACATGCAACTTCCCACACAAAGCATTGAATAAAAGAAATTCTGAGGAAGTCACCTCTGTGTTTACACTGGTTTGATGTACACTTTATTGCCTACATCTGGTGGAATAGATAAAGATTCTGCTGGGGATGGAGACTCCCATTTAAATCTATGGTACTGTAAATCAGAGAAACTTGGCTGAAAAGTGGAAACAGGCATACAGCATGAGAAAAGGATTTTAGTCACTTAGGTTTAGAGGTGAATGATGGAATTTGGAAACAATTGGAAGACTAAACTTCTAGATGTATTCTACATGTGGAATTGCTGACATAACTTGCTATTGCAACTTCTATCTTTGTTGTATGCCAGCAAGATACCTGCATATATTGGGAACTTAACAGGCTGGTCTGAATATTGCAAAAGAACTAATGAATATAATCTCTAAAATCTTACTAGTACTTGGTAAATGAGATAATATTTTTATCACAAAATCTGCTACAAATTGTCAGCACTGTAGTGTAACTTCTATTCACACCTCTTTCTATGAGCATGTGAGGAAATAGTAACAAGTTGCAAAATCTAATAAATTCATAAAAACTTACTAACAACTCAATATTTATTTTTTAACTGTCTGAATCCAAGCTAGTATATATCATTTTGATATTCAGCTCAAATCTGTCTTTGAAATTCCTGGAGCCATCCTTGGAACTATCTTTGTGCAAGTGCATAGCCCTATTTTTCTTTTTCTCTATCCTTTAAATTGCTACTGGGTAAAAACTTTCTTTGTCTTTATTGAAATGAATGCTTGAAATTGTGTTCTTCTATATGCATTCTGTTTTCAGATATTAGAATAAAATAAAGTGTTGTCATGTTAAGTACAACATTTTCTTACTGAAGGTCAGTAGTGACATTTGGATAAAAATGTCTTCATATTTACAGCCTAGATAAAAAAATGGTCATAATTTTATTTTCTTGTGTTTTTTAATTTTTCTCAAAGGACATTTGAATGATTCTGAAAACAAGAAAAACAATGGCACTTTGCTGCAAGATCACAATGTCTAAGAAGTGACTCAGAAAGGTGCTTGAAGGAAGAATGGAATTAACATAATTGTTATGTGCCTCCTTCATTATGTAATGTTCAACAACGCTGTAGAAAGAAGCAGGAGGACTTGTTTTTGTTTTCAGATAAAGTATTGTCAGACATTCTTACCTTCCAAATCCCAATTTTGTAAATCCCACTGGGGTCATTAGGAGTGAAGGGACAAAATCCAGCAGAACCATAGCACAGTCCTCTGAAGCACTAACTGATCCTTTTGCTCCAAGTTACGACTAAAGGAGGATATTGGCTATTTTTGGGAGTTCAGATTATGTTACTGCTTCATACTAGATTGCTACAACAGTCTCAGATAAAAAATGCATTTTAGTGCTGAAATTGGATCATATTTGACTTATCTGTATATTTTCAAAGTAGCTCTAAGTCTGGTCATCTGTTTCTAGAAAAGAAAACCACAATCTGTTACCTGATTTCAATTGAATTGTGTATCACATATGGATTTTAAAAAATCAATTATCTGTTTTGGGCTTTTTTCTGGAGATGTTTTGTTTTGACTGTTAAACCATTATCTTCATCCAGTGTGAAACCAGTTCTGGTCACCATGATATCTTATTCTCCAATAGTAAAATAAAGCAAATAACATGAAACTACGAACTAAAACGTGGGCTGTAAAATCTCAAATTCATCCTAAATGACAACACAGTAATTATTAATTAGAAAAAATCAAAAATTATTAAATTTTTATGTTAATTTAAATCTGAGAAAACACTAACAATTCTGTAGATTATTTAATAGAAAAATAGAAGTTAATAATTAGTTGTTCTTAGTATTGTGCACTGATTACTACATTAATAATTTACACAACAAATTAACCATAATTACATGAATTGCAATAACTGAAAATGTGTGTTAACAGATGGTGCATGTGGTTTATTGTGAAAAGCAATATTAAAAATCTTTGGGTTTACCTCCTATTTTATTTTGTAGCCTAGCATTATGATAGAACCAGTTCCAAACTACTGACCTGTAAAAGCAAATTGCAGCAAGGTCCTAGCTGGCCATTTCCCACACTCCTGATGGTAGCCTGCTGTGACAAACTGAAGAGTTGGAAAATTAAGAGGTTCTCAGTCTGCCAGAAAGACAATGAAATGTTCCTACATTTCTAACTGCAGTTCAGTTGAAAAGAGGTAGCAGATTAAATACTTTTTAAAAAACCACGCTCCTGCTGGGAACAGGATGCTGGAATGAGATGTTGAGGTGTGACCTGTTCCTGCAGGCCTGCTTTCAGCTCTCAGTGGCCAATGTAGTGCCCAGCTGAAGATCTCTACAAAAATAAAGTTGCTCCTGAGGCTTCCAGGAACTGAGGTGCAGCACAATGGCTGTTGTCCACCTCTCAGTCAGGGGCCAGAGGAAGAAAAGAGAAGTTTCACAAGGTTCCCTGAAGCTTGGCAGGTTGCTTACTTGTTGCAACAATGGCACAGGAAGGGTTGAGAGCCTTTCACATGAAATATACTGGAAAACACAAAGGGATTCAGACTTACAATGTAAATGCTTTTTCTTAACATCTGCCATCAGCAAACTAAAAGCAATAGAGTTAATTTTATCAGTGTGGGTGAAGGTCAGATTTTATGACTGCTTGACCTCCAAAGACATCTACAGTTTAACTGTGTTGTGGAAGTCCAGAGATGAATTAAAGGTAATGTTTCCTTCACCTTAGCAGCATTTCTCTGTAATGGGAAATTACTGCTCTTATCGACTTTGCACCTACTGTAAAGGCCATAGAAATGCTACTGTTATCTAGTCCAGGAAAGAAAATAATAAAGTTTTAACTAAAGCATAATTATGAACTGCCCAACATGCACAATAGCTCTGCTAGAGTAGATTGTGACCTGTAATGAGCTACTCAACCTATTGTGCTATGTGTAAAAATTAATTTTTCTGTCTTCCTGAGTTACCTGAGAGCCCAAAGACTAATTTTCAAACTGAATCACTTCTTAATTGAGGAGCGGGGGGCAGGAGGAGTGTCTGTGTATTTTGGATGCCTTCAGATAAATAAAAGTTTTCAGTCTCACAGTTTTTGCCATAGGCTCTCAATTCGTTTTTGGATGTTCCTATGACATTCTGTGGATTTTACACAAGTTTTTTTTTAATACTGAAAAACATTTGAGTAGATACACATATTTAAAATTTTATTCTATTATATTTAAAGCTGATTTATAAGTCTTAAAACACAGAATAATGATTATTTTTTGAAACATAAATAAGACAAGTCATCAAACATAGAACCATAAATCAAGTAAAAATAATGATAAAGCATGAGTAAAGAATAGAAAGGAAAAAACCATCTTCATTTTTACCATAAATTATTCAAGGAAACCTCGTAAAGACATATATGTTAGACACTCTTGTTCTTATGAAATTTAATAGTCAAGTGCTACCTCTGCTTATCTATCTTCTTTCCATTGTAAATGTCTATTTTTATTGATGGTTTCTAAATTACTGAATGGACATTCAGTTGTGCTTTTATCAGCAACTATGAAGTACAGGTTTTCTGTAATATAATTTTCTTAATGACCTGTAAGCTTTTTTGGTAGGCATGATCCAGAAAATCAAGTGATATCATTTTCACACAGAGGTAAAATAAGAGCAGGCAGGAAAGAGAAATGTGCATCAAGTTTTAATGTATGCAGCACATGGAAGAACTGTAAATCACTTGAAAGTTTTCTGTAGTTGTTAGACACTAGAGCAAGGGAGGTTGACCTAGGCTGGCTGTCAGAACCTCCCCTCTCCCTCCAGTGACTTTCTCATTCCCCTTTTCAGTGGGACAGGGGAAGAAAATATGATGGAAAAGCTCAGAAGCTGAGATAAAAGCAGTTTATTAGTAGCTTGTTATTTATTATTAGGGGCTGCTGCCAGGAAAGTTAACTCCACCACATCCAGAACCAGCATACAAATACATCTTAAGTAATCAATTACATTATATGATTCACTCCAAGAAGAGAATAAGGAAGGTAATAATTTATTTTAGACTAGTATAACAAATTATTCACAAAGAATTTTTTAGAAACATTTTCAAGGCTAATATAAGAAGAGCCAGTTCAGGACTTTTTAGTAGTTTAGGCAGTTAAATTTTGCCACCACAAGGATGAAGATCAGATCAGTAAACCCTGAAGAGACAGACTGTCCTTTGGCTGTTGTTGATGGATGGTGCAGAGCTGGTCAGATGTGGCAGCCTGAGAGCCAAGGTTATTAATGCTGGGAGGCCCCTCCTGTCCCCAAGGCCCTGGATGGCCAGACCCTTCACCCAGCAGGGAGAGGGGCAGCACATGCACCCTCTCTGAGTGTGGTGTAGGTAGAGTAGGCAGCAGCCACTACCTCCCTTCCTGAAGTGGTTTAGAATCAAAGAATCACTGAGCTTGGAAAAGACTTTTAAGATGATTGAGTCCAATTGTAAACAAAACCAAAACAAAAAAAAACAAACAAACAAACAAAAAAACAAAAAACAAACAACAACAAAAAAACCACCAAACAAAACAAGTACACACACATCCAAAACCCCCAAACAAACCAGCAGAAATCCAAACCCACGTTTACCACATTCCTTCTAGAACTAGACCCAAATCTACACCTTCAAATGTTTATGGCACAAGGACTGAGGCCACCATTATACCAAGGATAGTGACGGAGTTATGTTAATTCTCTACACACCTTTATGAAGCTCCATCATAAAGCTGTTCAGAAGGGACACTGCAGCAGGCTGTTCTTCACCAGTGATAAGTAGTTTACATTTAAATTCTACCTGTTTGTTTTTTTTCCTGGGCATTTCATTACTAGTTTCCTTACTTGTGGACTTGTGGACATTAACTCTCCCTTAGGCAATTATACATTGATTTGACTTATAGAGGCACAAATCTACCAGAGAACTTGAAAGAAAAAGTCTTTTGGGAATTTTACTCCCACCTTGCTACTGACTCGTGGTAGGTAATACATTTTGTTATGTCTTCTGACATTAAGATGAACACAAAACATCATAGGATTCCATCAGTTCCTGAACATTTTTTCAGGAGCATTCAACATTTTTTTTCTATTTTTCCTTGATTTTCTAGAGGTTTTACTGACAGGAAAAATGGTTTTCTGAATATCACCCAGATGTTAGGGCAAACTGTTGGCAGCTCACTGAGAAAGTTCGGCACTTTTGAGTAAGCCTGGATCCAGCACTGGGAGCCAAAATGAGGCCATAGCACCTTCTGCTGTGATAAAGAAGCGACAGCTTGAAAATGTCATTTCTGAAAGAGCTGTTAGTTTTGTCATTTCACACTATGGTTTAGTTAAAATTAAAACAATAGAATGAAAGTATTTGGTTTGTATCCTTTCTTCAGGCACACAATACTTTCAACATGCATTTTTTTCTGAAGTGCTAGCATATAGCTAAATAGTGTAGAGTAAGCAACACTAAATAATTCAGAAAAGGTGGAACACCAAATAAAAAAATGCAAAAAGTCAAACTTGCCCCGTCATACTGAGGAAAGACAGATAATAGATTTCTTCTATTTTTCTTTCTCCTTTTTTTTTCAAGTAGCTTTTATTGTTTCAAAAATGACTTGTAAATGACTGAGGTGCAGTTAAATAGAGCAAATATTTCTCATATCATATATAATGTGAAACCTGGGATTTAGATCATCTAGATGTAACTAAAAAAAAAAAAAAAAAAAAAAAAAACCTTAATCTTCAGATTTATCTGGTCATCTAGATTATTAGTAAAGAAAAGAAACAGACATCATCTATGAGCAGTTTACACAAATTATGTTAGACATTGAGGGCATAGGAAAGATGGATCAACATCTAACCTAACTCTTGAGAGAAATGAATAAGTGAGACAAATCTCATCACTTCTCTGAAACAATGGCCTTTTTTGTTGGGTTTTTTTTTTAAGTGTCATATCTTTTGATATACTTTTCATCTCAGTACCGATTCCTGATATCAGACCAATAAGCATGCTGTTATCTCTAAATTCTCTATTCAATATAGTCCAGTCTCTGATTCTACCATTACAAGATGAGCATATGTATGTACATCATTATCAATCACAGCACAATGGGTCTTCAAATTGCTTTAATATTTCACAGAAACAGAACAAGCTGCACAAGCTGTACAGCTCAGTGGTGACTGAGCACTAAGCTTAATGGAATCCATTTAAAACACATTCTTAAAATATTAAATCAAAGTGGCAATTTCACATTCCTGCCTTTAATTAACAGCTCATTGTCATTTTTTCATAAGCAACTCCATTTTAATCCTCCTCATGTATAGATGTTAGAAAATTATCTAAGGTCAAGATACATGTTTATGAGATTTTCCCCTCTTTATATTTTAGTTTTATAATGATTTTATTATTTTTTATTATTTTTCCCTCAGTAAAACACTACTCAGAAAAAATACTTTTAGCCTCAGACAAAGATAATGAAGCTTTGAAGTTTGATTCTGAAGATAGGTCATCAGATGTGAAACTTTGATTTCCCCCATTGTGGCTTTTTGGGTGAAATTAAAGAATGCACTGAAATTAAGATGTTATTCACTGGAATTCACCACATTTCATGACTTACTTTAATTAAATTTAAAATTGGAAACTTGCAAATTATTTATCAGGTATGCAAATGTATGTTTGTGATATTGAATGTTTGGTTCAAAAGTACCAAATGAAGGCACACAAACCAGAAGGTTTTAAAAATTGGCAGTCCTTGAGACATACTGTGGCTGCCACTTGTCATGATTGTCACATAACTCTTTCATAACCTCTCATAAGAAATCAAAGAGCTCAGTGTTGCTCCTGTAGAACAAGTGTACATCATGACAGGAACTGAGAGTACATGTGCATGCAATCTCAGAAAGAAAGTGATTAGAGAGGTGTTAAAGAAGCTATTTGTACTCTCTGATGTCAGATATCTGTCTTAGGTAGATAAAAGTTTTCTTGGCAACCAAGAATGTTGTTTCTTGAGACAACCAATGAAGCTGCTACTCTGTCCTGTCCATTCTAACTAACTGCTGCAGGGATTTCTGAGTTTTTTGTCAACCACCTCCTGATTGCAGGCTAAATTCAGTTAAGATTTTTCCCTCAGAAAATTGCACCATAAACTCTTGTAACACAAGATTTGATTAATGTCCATTTCAGATGTCCCTGCAGCAAGGGCAGAACACAGGTGGAGGCTGGCCACTGATCTGAGTTAAACCATTTCCACCCGTCAATCAGCGTCTGTAGTTTATAGCAGGATGTCTTGAGGAAAGGTGGTATCAGTGATATCTTACTGTAAGAAGCTGAGAGGTTCAGAAATTGATTAATGAGCAGGTCCAGAGTCCATCAAGTGAGAGCAAGATAGAGAAGTGGGTGTACCATTCTAAGGCAAGCTCTCACCACTCATCCATCAGAGCCCTACGTTGACATATGAGTTGCTTCAGTTTCCCTCTTTTGTCAGTGGAGAAAAAGGTTTCTCTTAGGGTGAGCTAAAGCTAGAAACTATCTCAGCTGCACACAAGTGGAACCTGTTTCTTTCCTTTGACAGCAGGACTCGGTAGCTACTGTACTTAAACACTGAAGTTAGACCTTGTGAGTACTCCTCAAGAACAAATAAATCGTCCTTTGAAATCTTTGAAATATGTTGAAGGGAAAAATTTTCACAAATTACTTAAAAGTGGCTACACCCTGAATCCGTTCTAGAAATACAGTGAACAATGCATTGCAGTGACTACATACCTCAGCTTTTCCTGACAAAGATATCAAAGAGCAATGAAAAGATGTAGTGACAGGTAATTTCACCTTACTTCTTCTCCACTTCATAGTCTAGCAAGAACCAGGCAAGGCACTGACTGACAATTCTGGAAAATACTTATTTTCTAGTCCTCTTCTATACTGGCAGTATACTGTGGTCTTTTGAGCTCTGCACTCCATTCAGGTCATTCAGAAAAAAACATAATAAAAAGTGATTCTGACCTTGAACAGGCAAGCCATTTTCTTATGCTGAATTTCCATGCCTGTCTGTTTCCATTGAGTTTGAGAATTTAGAATGGGCAGCATTTAAAGGATTTTTATCTATGAATACAGGCAGTATGAGATAGAAAGTGTTAATGCTGAAGAACTGGACTGAAGACATATTGTTTCTTCTTTTCCTGCAAAGCTCTATGCATACTGAGTAAGGTAAAATCCACCTTAAGGTTATCCAAAGATCAAAGCAAGCATAGTGAGTTAATCAACACTTGAAACATCTTCTCCCAACAGGGTATACTAACCTTCAGTGAGTTCTCTCCTACCACAGTAGACCACTTGCACTCCTCAGGCTAGTTTAGTACCCTGTGTCAAATTGCCAGGTTGATTTACTCCTAGAACTACATTTCTAACTCAGAATAACCATTAACTTAGTGCTATGTAATTTTGCTAGAAATAATATAATAAAGCTATTTATACTGATCACTTGTGGCATAAACAAAGCACTATTTTTTTAACAGGAATCCATCAGGGAGCACCTTCTAGTGCTATAGAACTGATACAGCTTGGGATCCTGGTGGGAAAACAGGGAACTGGCCCTGTGTAAGAAATAGGCGTTCAAAGAATATTGATTTATGATGGACCCTGGTGATTAGTGTTTCAGAGACTTTTCCCCCAGAGGATATACTAGTTGTGGTGAATCTGAATCCCAGTCATGGGAGGTGTGATGGTAGGTGACTGCTTTGGCCACAGTGATAATGAAATGGTCAAGTTTAAAATTTTCAGTGAAATCACAGAATCACAGAATTGGTCAGGTGGGAAGGGATCACAGTCCAACCTCCCTGCTCAGACAAGGTCATTCTAGAGCATATGGCAGAGAATTGTGTCCAGACTATCCAGAATATCCCAAATGAGGGAGACTCCTGATGTCTATTGGCAATCTGTTCCACTTTGCTGTTGCTAATAAGAAAAAAGGGAGAGCAGAGTTGTTACCCTAGACTCCAGGAGAGCAAACCTTAAGCTACTTGAGAAGCTGTTGAGCAGAGCACTCCAGGAATCTGCTTTTGAAGGCTTGGGAGTTAAAGACAGCTGGTAAGTATTTAAGAGCCATCTTATAGACCAAAAGGAGCAACAATTCAACTGTGTCATAAGTCAACCAAGAAGGTAGAAGACTGGCTTAACTGGATATGAAATTTCCTGTTGAGATCAAGAGCAAAAAAATTGCATGAGCTCTGGAAACAAGGTCAAGCTTTCCGAAAAGAGTACAGGGCTCTGTTTTGTAGATGCAGGAAGGAGACAAAGGGTCAAAGATCTATTAGAGTGAAATTGGCCACTGTTGTGTCATATAACAAGAAAAGTTTTCAAAGTGCATTAATAGCAGGAGGAGATCTAAAGGAGGATTTGGACTGATCCTTTTTGAAGATGGAGATCTGACTAATAGGGATGAGCAGAAACCTGATGACTACTTGGTATTTTTTTGAAAAATCCAGATATCTCTCTGCTCAGATTAGTCAAGATTTTAATGGCTGAAACATCAATCTCTTTAGGCTGCTTCTTTGTAAGTGCTTAGTGGACCTACTGTGTCATTTCAGACCCTACAGAAGTATTTTTCATAAAATGCATCTGCATTCACCACTACAAGCACATGTATGTGGCAGGAATCACATTCTACTGAGCTAAAATCAGGAGGAAGAAATAAAAATGTGTCAATCCTTAAGACATACTGAACATATTAAACACTTATCAGTTATTAATGCAAAGCAGTGGATTTCAAATAGGATGTCCATGGTAAGGATGTGATGTCATGTTCTCTTTCTTGAAATTATTTACAAAGTTACCTTTCTTGAAATTATTTACAAAGTGACTTGGGTGTAAGTCACCACTGAACAGTTATCCTATTAATATTTTTATATTGGCCATAGCAACATAAATATTAGTTAAAGGTTATTCAGAATCTAAATGAAACAATATAAAGTAAATACCAGCACAAAATATCTCAAAATAGGTGCTTTATTTCCTACTTTTAAAAGAAAATTAGTTAGGAAAATACCCAGTCTTACAGAGGTAAAAAAAACCTAAATCAAACAAATATGTCTGTTCAGAAGTTTTCTGCTAGATGCTTATTGCATTTGATTTCAGTATCACAAAACCAAGTATCAGCAGTTAAAATGTTCTTGACCAGAAAATAATAATAATTACAGAATCAAAATTTCTTTCTCTCTGTACTAGCTTAACAACTGGATTAATGCACAAGGAACTTCAGAAAGAAGGGACTGAAAAGCATTACTGATATGCTTAAAGAAAATATACTGCAAAGAGTATACTGGCACCAGAGCATTCTGTTATTTTTTTCATTCTTTAACTCAAAGCATGGTCTTGAAGCCATAAATTACTAGGTTGTATCTAGCACAGGAAATATCTGAAGCAGAATTTGAGCTGCTGTACAGAGTTATAAAGAAATGACATTAATCCCTACTAAAGAGTCCAAAACGGAAAAAAAAAAAACAAAACAGCCAAAACAAAACAAACCCCTGAATACTATAAAGCTTAGATCAAGCAGTTCTGTTCTTCATAGAGGTCCCAAATTTTCATAATTACTGCTCAGGGACTTTTCCAAGCCAGAGGTTCCATCCTTAGGATCATGTTTAGCAGGCACTAGAGACCTATCCTTTTTACACAGGTCCAGTACCTTTTTTAACTCATTTGTATTTTGGCCTTCATAATGTCTTGTGACAATGAATTACATGCTCTAATTGAGAGAATTACATGCTCTAATGCAGAGAAGAATTTAATTCCTTCTCAGGACCTTTCCCACATCTCCTAAATTTGGGGAGTGTAAGGGACAGACCGAATGCAAGATAAGCCAAGAGAAAAGAGGAAGAAATGCTTTGTGGGAAAATAATAAAAACTCATTACTCTATAGTGTTCTTAGTGAAATGAGAGTGGTAGGAAGCACTAAATATATTACAATAGCTGAGCAACAAAAATACTTTCAATGGGTTTCTACAGACCTTGCTTCAGAGACTTGTGCAGAGATATTACAAATTTCTTGGGCCACATTTGTTTTTATTGAAAAAAAAAAAGAGGTTTAGGATTTGGAGGTGTCTGAAAATTTTTCTTCATTAAAGCAAAGATCTCATCTTTTTCAGAAAAAACAGCTCTCTCTCCATGGTCTAAAGTACATTTTGGAAATTTAAACAGATGTTTTAAAGCTGCAGCTTGGTGTCTTGGTTCCAGATGCATTTCACAATGACAAGAACTTCTGCAGTCAATTGCATTTAGATCTTACAGATATTCAAAGAACTGGGGAATTAGGGAGATCAGTAAACAGATGAAGGATAACAACTTGCTTTTTCCAATCTGTTTTCACAATTACCAACATGACTGCACGGAAAGTGCAAGAATAAGAAAAGGTAACTAGACAACAGGAATTCCTGGAGCTAGCCAGCCTGGCAGCTGAAAGCAAGTTAAAGTATACCCCTACCATCCCATCCTACATCTGCTCACTTGCTATGGAAATAAGACAGCAGCAACCAATTTATGCATCTCAAGGCCAGAACATGTCAAGTGGCTGACATGATTTCTGCTAAAATGCCAGCAGCCCTTGCTCTTCAGCAGCAGAGAATATTAATGAGCCTTAACCACAATCTGGTCCAGGACTGCTTCCTACAAGGTGTTACAGAGAGAAGTCCATGTCTCATGTCTCACAGGCACCCTCCATATGCAAATTCCCTTCAGTTTGGTTTCATGATATAAAAGATGTGGAGGATTTAAACTTTAATAACATGGTGAATTTAGTGATCAGTTGAAATTCCAGTATTTGCCACTGAATAATTGTCTCCATTGCATATGATATGCCAAAAGAAGCTTTTGTAATGCAAGGCAGACATACCCACTATAGGACACACTTCAGCTCTTGATAATTAGATTTATGTCTTTCTATTTTTCTACAGGACAAGATTAAGAACACCAGTCAAAGCTTAATGTACTACACTAGCAGGTAGCATGGTTTTAATGACCTTTTTATTATTTGAACTGAAACACCATTTTTTCTATACATATGTCTATGATATTCTGGAAAATAAAGGTCCATTAAAATATTTTCTATGTAGTGACTAGTCTAGAGAAAAACTGAATTATGTCTCTAATAAACTGTTGATTTAACAACAAGCCAAAAATGAGAAATTTTCAAAACCTTAAAGGTTCTAATAGAAAAATTAATTTCTTAGCTAGTAATTTATTTCTCACCAGTAGTCATCCCCCACAGAGAAGCATGGCATTTCACTGAAGTTATCTGTACTTTTCCTTTGGCCCCTTTTGTTATATTTGCAGTTTCTAGACAAATTATTTAAACAATATCTCTTTTTATTTTCAACTTACTGTAAAGAGAAATAGAAAGTCTACATTACTGCTAGTCTACTGGATACTGATCCTGCCCTAATAGGCTGAACTACAATTTAATGTGTTTTGGAAGAAGGACTAATAATAACAATTACAAACATAAAACTAACATTTGGATGCAAATTTTTGATAACTGCTTAAATTTCAATGCTCTTCATGATATAGACTTACAATGTTTTGTGAAACATAGGTAGAATTTTGGAAAGCTGTGTCTTGTGTTTACATGTCACAAACAGTGTTGTAAAGCATCTGAACATTTTATTAAATGATCATTAAAAAAAAAAAAAAAAAAAAAAAGAGGTCACTAAAAAACCAAAATCAAATGAGAAAATTGATCTACAGTGGTTGCCTTTTTCTCAATTCTGTATTCTATCCAAAACTCAGTTGATTACTGGATTTTTTATTCTTTGAAGATTTCAGGTATTCTATTTAGTGGAAAATCTTTGGCATGTTTCCCTTTGAGATTATATGTTATAGTCACAGCTATAGGAATATCAAGGCATTTGCCTAGAGCAATAGATTCTTGTGTGATGCATAACAGCTTCAGAAAAAGGTGTTCTTTGTATTTTGGTTGTAACAGCTCCTGGAAAAGTTGGAATGTTGCTGTTTTCATCCTACTAAATAATATTATGTTGATACCTCTGCGAGAGTGTATCTGCTGGAATATGTTCCTGTAGAAGTCAGAGAAAAGTTCAGAGACAGCAGGCTGTAAGTACTGAACCTTGCTGGAAGGAGCAAGGGAAGAATTATGAGGATGTGAATACGTTGTTTGAAATTTCTAGACCAAGGCAGGTGTTTTGTGAACCCTGAAGAACTGTCATCAAACTACTCACCTGGTCCCAGCCTTTGCAAAGAGATTAAGTTGTAAATCTGAGCCTTCTTGTGCAGGGAAAAACTTTCAAATCCCATTCTCCTCTGTGGGTGATTATTCTTATAATCAAGCTAGTAGATAGTAACAAGCAACAGTATAAGTGGGTGTGAGTCATCTGTAAACAGATGATCGAAGGCAGGTTCATTGAGGCATTTCTTTCTGGAAATCATAATCTCATATGTATATATGCATACCTAATTCTGATGTATGCACACATACCATGGGACAAAACCCAGGTTTCAGACCTTTTTTTTTTAAGTATGAGCTGTGGAAAGCAGTATAGGCCTCTAATCAGCAGGCTGGTTATTATTAAATCTGTAATTCTTTCTCTTTGCTGTATGAGAACAGAAAGAACCCAGCATAGATTTGTAATATCTGGGAACTAGGATTGCAGAAAGATGTATTATGCTTGGACACATCATTTTCACAGTCAAAATAGTGAATTTATGCTAAACTTCTGTATTTCTCTCCTACTGATGCAGAACATTTTAACAAAAGTAAATGTATAGTCATAGTATAAATTCATATAGTGACAGAGATTGACTTGTAACAGATGCATTTGAATTTCATTCAGTATTTGTGAATTTCAGCTTGCAAGCCATTTGTGCTGCCTCACATTCTTTACTCTTGTTTGGGACTTGTTGGGTTTGGGTGTTTGTTTTTTGTATGCTTCTTTGGTAATATAAATTATACACAAAGGTTATAGCTCCTGAAATTGGTGCTTGACCCTACTGAACGTACACACGTCCAAACAGCATTCATAAACCATGTTAGATTAACAGAAAAGCAATAAAGAAAAGCAATTATCAGTGTAAACCAAAAACTTTCTTATTTCTGATGTTAGCTCATACCAGAGTCAATAAACCTCAGCCCTCCAGTCCAGATATTTACCTGGGCTTTTACCTAAGCCATTTAAATTATTTTAAAGGGAAAGTTGCATAACATCCTACTTTAACACTCTGCAGAGTATTAAAAATTGTTTCCTTCCAATGTACCTATTTTCTTGCAAGTGTATGATTTAATATGGAGGAAGTACGGGAAGATTTTTTACTGGAATAACCATTCTTGTGTATTTCTTCTACCATATTCTCTTGAAGAACTTGGGAAAAACGATCTTCCAATGGTATGGGAGGCCTAGAGTCCTTACCCAGCTCTTAAGGAGGTGTAAGTCATTGCTGCATTTCTTAATTAGAATAGTAGTAGATTTTTTTAAATAGAGGAAACATGAAATCAGTATATTTTTCTAAAGTATCCAGCATAAGTGATGAGCACAAGGGTCATGAAGGATATTTGAGGTACATTCAAGACACCATGATTCACTTCACATTACTTATTCTAGAACCACATTCAATATGCTGCAAAGAGATATGTGCAGGCAATAAAACCCAAATCTTCTGTTTCCAACTGGTGCCCTTGTAAGTTTCCCATTAATTACAAAGCATATTTCATTTGTATTAGGAGGTATATTTCTTTTCTATGTGTAGCTGCTGACCGAGAGAAGATGTGCATATATTTGAAATATGTTCACATTATTGATTACTGGTGTTTCAAGAATACTTCACCAAAAAGAGCATATTAAATGTATTCCATATGTAAGTAATATAACAAAATCACATGATGAAATTCTGATAATTTAATAATTATTTAATTTCATTCCATTTCTTTCTGTCACTAGCCTTGTTTTGGTTTTAATAGGAAAAATAGAAAACCAGTTTCATCTGCTTTAAAAATGTCTTCAGGATAGTAGTCAGAAAAAGGAGCAAGAAAACATTAACCATCCATTTAGAAATTGGAGTATCACAGAATATGCTGCACTTTGTTGTTTGCTCTGTTCAAACCAGGGCAGTGACAGAACCAGTGCCATTCACATAGGCACTCAGTGCTGAGTGTGATTTTACCTGCAGTTCCTTTTATCCACCAAACCTGGACACCTGTGGGCTCATCAACCCCCTGATTTCTCTGAAAGGAAATCCTTAGTGGTGCTCCTATGTCCTTCCACTTTCTGCAGGTGTTCATAGCCAGTGGAACTGATCCTAGAGGAAGGAAAGTAAAGCCCCTTTCAGACCACATCATCTTCAGCAGATCATACCTGGTGCTCCGTGGGTTTATGAGCGGCGCACTGAGAGCAATTAGCTCCTGAATAGAGATAACAACAGGCGATTACCCTATTTAACAGCTGCTAAGTGGTGTTAATTGCTGGCTATATACCACAAGCTGAGCAATTTTGTGCAAACTGTACAAACAGAACAAAACAAACAGATGATGTAGGGAGAAAAATGGGTTTGGAAGATCCTCTATTAATCCCAAATAGACATACAGCTGGAGAGATCATGTTCATTGCTGGTGTGAATTTGCAACAAGCAGTTTGTCAAATCCAGCCTGTTACTGAATTGTCTGTGAATAGACAGCAATTTATATTTGTTTCTTCATTATTCACAGTAATTTAATGAATGGTTTGTATGAAAACATTTTTTTTGCCTAAGGTTTTTTCCAGTATGGCTAGTTTGTGAGAAATTCATTCTTATTGAACAATGCTTTGATTTCCGAGAAACAGAGTAAAGAATGAGATATTTTCTGAATCTAGCCTTAAACTGTAAGTTAATAACAAGAAAATTACCTTTAAAAATGGAAAGAAAATATTTCTAAATGAAATGATGATGTAGACTTTCTCTTCTTCTCACTGAAATATTGAAAATAACAGGAAAAGTCCAGAAAAGAAATCTTACAGATGTTTTTAGATTTTTTTAGATGCTCTGTTGGTTTTCTGGTGTCTGCTGCTAAGAGCATTCACTAATCACAGTGCAGTACATTGTATTGCTTAATAGCATGTTTTAGATTTTACATTACAGACAAAAGTTGGCTTAGTTGGAAGGTATAGCTGCCAAGTATAAAAAAAGGCCTACATGCTGTGAAGATGTTGATAAGTTATGAAAGTAATCTTTGAAGGAAAAAAAACAGAGTTTTGTAAGTCCCTCTCCTGATTTTAACTGGGATAGAATTAATTTTCTTCTTAGTAGCTGTACAGTGCTGAGTTTAAGATTCAGTAGGAGAATAATGTTGATAACACAGTGTTGTTTTGGTGGTTGCTTAGTCATGCTTATCCTGTCAAGGACTTTCCAGTGTCTTGTGGTCTGCCAGTGACAACTGCACAAGAAGCTCTGAGAGAGTATGGCTGAGACAGAAGACCCAAAGTGACCAAATGATATTCCATACTGCAGAACATCCTACCCAGTATATAAACTGGAGGGAGTTACCTTCCAGGGGTCAATTGTGACTTGGAGACAGGCTGAGCTAGTGGTGAAAATTGTATTGCGCATCACTTGTTTCTCTCAGCTCTCTTTCTCTACCTCCTTTTTTATTACATTTACTATTAATTATTATCATCCTTATCCTTCTGCTCCACATCTTCATCTGTGTTTTGTTTTGCTTTGTTTCAATTATTAAACTGCTCTTGTCTCAACTCATGAGTTCTACTCTTTTCCTGGTTCTCTTCCCCATCCCACCATGGAGGAGGTGGAGGGAGTGAGCAGCTGCATGGTACTTAATTGCCTGCTTGGGTTAAACCAGTCCCAAAAAATCACTAGAATAATATATTCACAGGTGAAAAATGGGATGAATTTTGAATGTCTATTTGAAATTATTATTTGTGATGAACTAAACACAAACAAGCAAAGCAGACATCAATAAATGTTCTAGATAACATCAAAGTAGTGGCATTGTTGATCTACCTAAGCTAAATGCTCCACACTGGTTGCTTTTCCAACTGTGAATCAACAAGGACCCAGTACCAACTATGCAGCAGAATGAAGGACCAGTATTGTCATGTGGTTTCTGTTGCTTTGGGTCCTCCTCAGCTTAATCATCTAATGAATTTCTCTTGCTCCTTTTTGTTTTATTTTAGAAAGGATGTTATTTTCCCTAAAGTTTATGTTGTTCTCCTATACGTAAATATTTCTGCCAACATTCAAACATTCACATCACCATTATAAGCCATGAAAAAATTATTTATTACCTATAAGACTTTTTTCAGTGGACTCCCATGGAACAAAAGCAGGATCTTATTTTTCATAAAGCCCATGAAAGTAAGGAAACTCTTATTTAGCTAAGAGATCAAATGCCAGACCTGTTGTCAAAGTGCTTAAAACTTGTGCTTCCTTTTTATTCTCTTCCTACAGAGCTTTTAAAGGACAGGAGAGTGCTGGGATGCAATAAACATAGCTTATCTCTAAGACATGTCATCCCAGCAATAACATTAGAGTTTTGGGTGTTTTGAGTAGAAATTTTCTTGAACTGTGAAAAATGCAATTTTAGACTACATTTGATCTTCATATAATTTGAATATTTGCATAGAATTTGACTTTACAAAAGAAATTACAAGTCTTCTAAATTCAATGATTTTCATATTATCAATGGGAAAGTCATTTCTATAGCAAAATTTTAAAGGTTATTGAAACACTGAGGAATGATTTGGGGGGGAGGGGAAGTGTGTTTTTCTTTCCCTTACTATTTATTTTCGCTTAACATCCCTCAGGAAGAAAGTAATTTAAAAAAAAAAAAAAAAAAAAAAACCAGAAGAGAGAGAGAGAAAATAAAGAAGATCTGGTGCTGGCAAAATGTCCATTGACCCAGAAGAACAACCAGAGATTATGACTCTGGGATTTCAGTTGTATTTTGTAACAGATTTACAAGCTGAACTGCTAAACTTTTAGCTTTTATGCTTTGCAGAATCTTTTTATACATTAGTCCTTTCTTTACATAATGTAGGTTGTAGTTTAAGGCTATGGTCTGTGTAAATGCATACAGAGAGAGAGGAGGTGCATAAACCAAGTCTTAATTTTAATAAGGGCATAGCCAAGCAGATGCACTGACCAGTGCCTGCTTGCACACAACTGGCTCATCTTACCACTTACCCTTCTATTTTCCACTCGTTATTCCTCAAGATACCTTGATTCCTCCTTTTTCCCACCCTTGGTTTGTCCCTAAAACATTTCAAAGCCAATCCTGTGCAATCCAAGAACCCTACCCCTGCACTCCATACTGAGGTCCATTCCCTTGATCTTGCTGTAGAAGGTGAGTAATAAATAAATAAAGCAGGCATGGGCTAGTGTACATCACAGAGTCAGCAACAGCACACTGTGTACAAAGCTACATCTCAATGAGGTGAGCAAAGAGGAGAAGCAGTCACTGCTGTTTTAAGATAATATGGACATAGCAGAGAGATTGTTTTCTTCCACCCTCACTAGATTGATGTACCCAGATACACCCCTTATCTTGCAGTGCCTGGAAATGCCTGACGAAATACAATTACAAGTTTATGCATGTAATATATACTCTCTCCCCTCTCATAGATAATTATGGATTGGTGCTGCTAAGTCTCTGAAATCCTTCCCTGCATGTCAAGATGACTGTGTTTCTTTATTCATCCCCTGGCACAGTTGCAGTAGAGAGTGTGGACAGGCAATATGAGTGAAAAATACGTACTTCAGAGGAATGCTGCAAGGCTTTCTTGCACTCTTTGTTGCCTTACCTACTTTTACTGTAACTTCTTCAACTTCTCAATGTTATAACAGGACAGGTAGCACTAATAATATGGGTAAAGTAAGAAGATCTCAGTACTGAAGATGGATATTTTGACATTTTCTGTATTATCCTGAAGCATGAAGCAAGATGAATTGAGGAAAAGAAACTGACTAACCCACAAAAAATCAAATCCTCCCTCATACTCCTTCAGTGCTATAAATCAGAATATTTTTACCTTGATATAGCTGACATATGAGTAGAAAGTAGGTGACTATTTCTTCTTCTAATTAGATTTCTAGTTTTTAGTGGATAAAGGCTGTAACAATTAACAGAATGAGTAGTGACATTGGCACCTAAAGTTTTGAGGTAGCACTCTATGTAATAAACAGACATCACACTTTGAACTTCATGCATGTCATTGGACAAGTCCTTCTGTGATTTCATCTCAAGACTGAAGTGAAATGGAATGCAATGGATCATGTAGAATATAAACTTCTCCAAGTACACAGTGGGATTTGGCATGTGGGTTGAATCTTCTCAGTAGGAGTGTTACAAATAAGGCTGAAAACACATTCATTTGTTAGCACACCAAATTTGTCTCCACTCTCTAACAAAATAACACATTCTTTCCTGGTAGTGTTACTGTACTGATAGAGTGGAGTTTTTAAGAAATCCCTTTATAGTTGCATCTCTTTTCTCATTAAGACCTATAGTCCTATGTGAATGCTTCCCTTAATACTTCTCAGTATTTGATCATGTTAGCATTTTGTGAACTTTCCTATTGAATTTAAGGACAACAAAGATAACTTGATTTAGCTGAGTTAATCTATTGATGCTTCCCCTAAGCCATCATCTGAAATAGAATAATTTGAAAGTGTTTCTTTTAAAACCTATCAGCTCTTCTGAAGTGATTTTCCCCCCATCTTTATACACACACACACACACACACACACACACATATATTTATTTATATATACTTTTTTCTTCCTTACCAGCTCTGAGAGTTATTTTCCTTAGAATCCCTTGCCCTTACTTTGCTGTTATCTATGTGATGTTTTTGTTAAGGACCACACCATAGCATTATCACTCACATCTTCATTTCAACCACTTCTTCCCATTTTAATACAATTGGTACAGAACAGCTTGTCTAATTTATAACCTTCAGTTTAAATAACTTCTAAACTAATTCCAGAATCTTCCTGAGCCATCCATTTTCCTTTTCCCTGCTCTCAATAGACCTCTTGATAGCTAAATATATTCTCCTTATTACTAATTAAGATACTTCGTTTATTTTTCTATTAGTCACAAAAAGATTTCTCTCTGGGGTTTTACTCAATGTATGCATTTGGTGGATTAGAGTAATCCCGAGTCATAACAGTTTCCTTTTCTTCTTTATTTTTAATATTAGTCACAGATTTTCAATCAGTCTATTCTCATCTAGCATCCAAACAAGTATTTACACCTTTGATATAAAACACATTTCCCACATTTTCTCTTGCTTGTCTCCCTGAGCAAATTGTGTTCTTCTATGTCTGTGGCAGATGTGCAGCATATCCCACAGTCTGTGTGATGACAGATAAGTCATCACTTTGATCATGAATAAAGTCTTGAGGTATTTCCTTGTACCTGTGCTTTTATAGTTTACCGACAACTAAAAGAGTGTCATTATTCTCCCTATAATTCTCTTTTGAATAAAGTCCTTGTCTTCTCCTTCTCCATAAATATTGAGCTTAAATTCAGTGGACTATATAAATTCCTTCAGATTTTAGTTCATTCCATTAGAAAAGAGATAAGTTCAGCTCTTCTAAGTGCAACAATAGGTAATAATTCACGGAAATTGGAGTTGTACCAATATTAAATCTTTGGAATTGAGAAGAAAATTATACCAGCAATCTTTCCTGACTTGAACAGATGTCTTCTGATGATTTTTAAGAATTATTATTACATTATTATTTATGTTATTATACTTGTCAATATAAAAAAAAACTACAATAGGGCTGAGCCCATACTGTAGTGAAGACATTAAGGTTTCCCTTTGGAAACAATAATAAATTGTTCAGTTTTCTAGGTCTAAGCAATTTCCTTGAAGAGTGTAATTAATTTGTAAGAAAACCCCAGCCAACAGTAAAGATTGCAGTATAAAATTGCAAATCAGAAACTTGTTGAAAAATAATACTTGCCATAAAAATGATAACAATACCATGCAAAGAAATTGAAAAGCAACATGTAAATAAATTACTGTGGCACTGTTCTTGCTGCTATGGTTAATGTTATGTCAGCATTTTATTATAAGATCCATTTTTCAAAGTTTATGAGTCATCTATAAATTAAAAAAAAAATCTTTCTAAGACTAATGCTGGAAGATCATGCTCTAGAAAGATTTTGATTACAGTAGTGTAGAGGAAAAATACCAATTACTCTTCACAAAATGTCTTGAGCTGAAAAATGAGGTATCAGTTTAAAAATATAATTTAAATTTTTTGAACTCAAATTGTAGTTGCCGATACAGCTATAAAATTAGCTTTCTTTCCCTGTCATTCAATTATTTACAACAGCGTCTTAAAGAAAATGGAACTGAAGCCAAAGTATTTAGGTGGAGAGTCTGTAGAGTGTCTGAATGAGAGAGGCCGTATTGTCATTTTAAATTTTACTACCTGCTCCACATACTCATCTCTAAAAAAAATGTTTTGAAACTATCTCATTAGGAAGAAGTGAAAATATATCTGTAGCTGAGTCATTGATGCAAGTTTATGTTGGTGCAAGAACAACATATTGAAGGCTTTTAAGCCAGGATTTAGCAAAATCTTTCCCTTACAGGTATTCAGAGGAAATATGCTTTTTAAAGAAAATAACTTCTAACAATTTATTTAGAACATGTTTCTTCTAAATAATGGAGTAATAATATGGGACATGAATGATACAATGAGATATTATTAAAAGAAAGTACCTTATAAGCTTTATCTGCAGTTTCTCTGCAGTTTTCTATTGTTGTTGAATCCAGACTGCTGAATTGAAGGCACCCTTGATCTGAACTGAATAAATATAGCATTCTTATATTTTTGTGAGGACTTGGAGTAGTGTTTGAGAACATTAGTATCGAGAAAACCTTGAAGGACTCTGGACAGTATAAAGAGGTGAATCTAGTACAGTCACATTTCTGCGTTCAGCCTCAAGAAGAGACAGCTGAGAGGGGACCACATTAATATATGCAAGTATTTAAAGTGGGGTGCCAAGAGGATGGAGCCAGGCTCTGCTCAGTGGTGCCAACCACTAGGACAAGAGGCAATGAACAGAAACTGTTGCCCAGGAAGTTCCCCCTGAACACGAGGAAGAGCTTCTCTACAGCGTGGGTGACCGTGCAGTGGAACAGGTAACCCGAGGGGCTGTGGAGTGTCCCTCTGGAGATACTCAGGAGCCATCTGAACGCAGCCCTGTGCCAGGAGCCCCGGGATGGCCCTGCCTGAGCAGGGAGCTTGGGCCAGATAAACCCACTGCGGTCCCTTCCAACCTTACCCATTCTGTGATTCTGTAATGCTGTGAGTTTTGTAAGAAACCCTGGCATGAACAATATCTTGATACTATTTTGAGGGCAAATAGTTGAAATTACTAAAAAGAGATATACTGGATATATTTTGCTTATGAGTAGAGGCCTAGGAAGGTGTATAAAACCTTTATTGGAAGCTCATGTTCTCACCAATGGAGACAGTCATTAAAGGCACATTTTAAATAAAAAGGGCACTTATTTGGAGAGAAGTGAGGGTCTTCAGTGACACTTTATTATGCTTTTAAGGTTGCATTATGGGCAATCATATTAGACACTTCTGTGTCCAGACTGTAGGTACTTCTGGATATTGGATGCACGTGAGTAAAAACCAAGGAACTTCAGTTTAGTTGTCTGCATGGTTGTATTTACATATACAGATACAAATACAGATACTAGAAACTTCACTTCCCTGGCTGAGGATTTCTAAGTCTTTTCCTTCAAAAGCTCTTCCTTTCTTGCACACATCACAGGACAATTGATGTGAAAAGGCAGCTCCAATGCCAAAGCTCCTATGCTCCACTCAGAGCAGAGTGACCTAGAGCTGGCTGCTCAGGACCAGGTCAGCTGGATTTTATACATCTCCTAGGAAGGAGATCTCTCAGCCCCTCTGGGCCACCACTGAGGACTCTGGCTTCTTTATTCCCTCATCAGCAATTTATAGCCATTGACTCAATCCTTCTCAGTCTTCACTTCTGCAATTTGAACAGCCTGAGCTCTGTAAGCCTCTTCTTACACAAAAGATGCTCCAAGGCATTCATCAGCTTTGTAGCCCTTCATTGAATTTGCTCCAGCAAGTTCATGTGTCTCTTGTACTGAGCATTTAGGTCTATGAGTGCACCAGACATCAAAATTCATCTAGTTCTATTCAGTATCACTAGTTGGGAACCAAAAGCTATTCAATTCACTCAAACATAGATACCCACGGCAGGGTTCAGCTGTATAAACACAGATGTTCTGTACTATTAAAAAAGTTCTGGAGTATTCCCCATGCCCTCCAGCTGCCAGGCACCAGATCATATTTGCTATCCTATGTGAATACCTTGGAAATTTTCTGGTTTACTAGAAGCCACAGATAATCAAGGTTTAGATATTGATGTAACAATAAACTTTAGACAGCAAAACACCTTTCATTTTCTATGTATTATGACTTTATATATAACTCTGATATATAATTTTATCAACATAGGCTAAGGTTCCCCTTGGAGTCATCAGAGTTTCTGCCAGAGGCAATCCAGAGGAAGAGATTATCTTGTTCCATTTAACCAGCTGAATTAAAGTGAAATGGTATGAATATGTCCTCACCCCTTCTGATCACACACTCCTTCTCCCAGAATTACATAACCAAGGCCAGAAGCACAAACAAATAGAGGAACAACAAAAGAAAAATGCAATCCTAACACACCTGAGAATTAAAAACAGGAAATGAAGAACTGATTATAGGCAATTTTTTTCTCTTCTTTAAATTTTGCAATAAATAACAGACTTTAGTAGTGCTATGTTATTAGTATCTCCCAATGATTTTGTTTACAAAGCCTCTCATTATTACCCACTCTCTCAATGTGCACTTTAAAAAATGTGAATCACATTAGCGTGATTGCATTTGCATTAAACACATGGTTAGTTTTTTAAAAGTACAAATGCTTGTAATTTTATGACACACCCGCATGAATTATAAAATGATGCATAATAGAACTTTGCTTGATTTCATAATTACCTGTTGTTATCCAGGCTAATTAAATATTCAGCACTGCATGTTAATCCTGAACATCTCCCTGGCATCCTCTCTTCCCTTTTCCTGCATTTTTTGAGCACATTCCATTGAGTTACAACTTATTTCATGGAATAAGAAATAAGAAAGAAAAATGTTCAATAGCTATGGATATATGCAAATCTTCAAACAGCCATCCCCAAAGTTAAAAGCGGAAATTTCAGTATGTACCTATTATTTCTGGCAGGCATATATTACATTGCTTTGATCACATTTCCTTACTAAGCTTCCTCATCTGCTTGAAATAAAGCCTCTTAGAGCCTCTTCCCACTCTTTATTTTCTCAGAAAGTTGCCTTGTTTTTATACAACTTAATCTTCCCAAATAGGCTGTTTTCTATTTTCCCATGGTGTACTATTTGAGCATCTAAAGATACTTGAAGGTATGAGAAATCTTAGGCTTGAAATACCTTGTTCAAAAATAGAAAATGTGGGAGAATACTTATTGTATTAAAGTACTTTAATTCATATGAATAAAAGGAGCAGCCTTGCTAACATTTCAGTCAGCAGCAAGGTCCTCAGCAGCTTCAGACAGAATATATTATTAAGGCATACAGAAGTGCTCTTGCTTTCATAGCAGGTAGAAATAATTTTTTAAAGAATGAAATATGTGACTTGGGCAGATCAACAAGTGACTTATTTTGCTATCAGAAAGAGAGCACTGTTTTCCTTCGATGTTTAATTTCAGCCCCAACATAGTCATCCTCAGGAGGTGTCTCTAAGTCAGCTCATTTCACCTCCCTTGCTCTGCTGCCAGTAAAGAAAGTCAGTATTGGATGGGAGGCAGCTCATTTCCCTATAAACATTGGGTGTAGACATGCCATGTGGTACTCAGCCAGAAAGGAACAGGTTTAGCTTGGGTCTTCTGTCAGATACAAGCTGTGTTCTGATGTCCCAGATCTGGTAGGGAAAATTAAGAGCAGCCAATACCTGCATCCAAGCTATTGAATCAACTTTAGATTCTTGCATTTGTAGATGGCTAAAGATAGGTGAGAAATACTATTAAACTGTCCACTGTGCTTCTTTTAGTAATGAGTACAGGTAGGTCTTTTCCCAAGAGAATAACTTATTCTCCTGAACAAGCACTTGCAACATATGGAATCATAAAGTTTAAATTTTGGTTGCAGTTCTTTGTTTTATGATTTGTTTAAGCTTAAAATAAGTGACAAATTAAAAAAAAAAAAACAAAACAACAAAAACAAAAAAACAAATAAAACAAAAAAACCCCACAACAAACGACCAAAATAAAACAACAAAGCCACATGGTTTCAGGTGGGCATTAACAAAAGAAAACAAAATAAAACTACCCAAAAATACTAAATTAAACAAAACCCAAAACCTAAAAGTCCCAAAAAAACCTGCAATTAAACCCAAAGCAAAACCCTCATACACCAAAACCCATCAAAAATTAAACTAAAATAACCCCAAACATTTGTTGTAGAAAATTCAGGCCTTATACAGGCCTTATACAGGCCAGACTTTGCATTCATGATGCAAATGTTGTTCCCAAGCCTCTGCTAAGTATATTTAAAAAAAAAAAAAAATTACTTTGAGGAAGAGCATGAATACCTATTTTATTCTCTGCCATATCACAGTGTTCCTGTAGGTATACTTAGTCTAAATTTAACTTCTTGGTTTTAAACTTCTGTAATACTACTTCTTTCAGCACATTTAGTGTGTGCCTTGTACTGTGTAAATGAAAGGGTTGTCAATCATAATGCTTTTAGATTCTTGTATTTTTCAGTTAATAATGATGATCCTTGAGCTTGGTCCTGCAAATAATCATTTCTGTAAAATTAGGCATATAGATTTGCATTTGCAGGATTATTGACAATGTAAGCTTTGGCATTGTTAGGTTGCCATGCAAATGCTTAATTATTCTCCCTTGGATTTCTTTCATTTTTATTCCCTTCCATATCCCCACACCTTCTTAGACAGGTGAACTTATATTCAATTTTTGGTAAGTTTAGTGTTTTGCAAATCTGAACCCTTAGATAGGGTTAGATATGCTTAGATGTGCTTCTCTTAAATGCTCTTTGAACCTTTAAGACTTCATTGCAGCTAATCTTATCACAGAAACTATGCTGGAAATGAAAGTGTTAGCTCCAGTTATACAAACCCTTGATGTGAGTTGTTTTCCAACATTCTAACATTGGAAAAGACAATAACACCATCACCAAAATGCACGTATAAGAGCCCATTCACATCTTTCATCTATTATGTAAATAGGATTTTTTGACTAAACATTCCAAGTAATCCATTCCCTCCCATATGTTTATCTTTTTATTAACTGAAAATTGCTGAGCCATTTTCAGTGCAGCCATTATTGTTAGTTTGCTCCTGCTCTCCACTCCACATGAGCTTTCCCTTAGCTTAACTGCCTTGGAGAAAATGCATCAGCATACCAAGTCAGAATAATAACAACAGAGAGGAAGCAAAAATAATAACTTATATTTTATAGTGCCCATGTCTAAAGATCCACAATCAGTACACAAAGCACTTTGGCATGGTATAATTCTGCATCTTTTGTTGCCAGATTGCAGACACACTTTACAGTAATGGAAGCGTTATTTCCTCTGATAACCACAGTAATTTATCAGAATACTTCTTCTTCTTGAATATAATTTTCCCCCGTTTTGCTGCATTAAAATAAATTAAATAAATTTAGATCAGTTTTGGCTCAACTGTCTAGCTACTTTGTCAAAGTCTTTTAGAGCAATCCTCAGATGCAGTCGTTATTGTCCTCTGTGGCAACAGTCATTGCAAACATCATTAAGGATGTGAGGTCTCTCCCTTAATTAAGAACTAAAAGGTTCCATTTCCTAAAACAAAAGCATGTGGCAGGTTTTATTGATCTGGTCTATGTCGCCAACTGAACACATTAGCAGGGGTTATTGATTACTCTAGCAGTAATTAGCTCTGTTCCTTGTCAGGTAAAGCACATATTCCTAAGATCTTTCCTAAAGAGGCCTATATATTCATTCACATTCACCAAGTTATACAATGAAGGGGGTTTTCAAAGTCTTTATTGCCTACATATAATATTTTTTTTTTTTTTTTTTTTTAATTTAACAGCAATCATTAGAAAGGTCATTTTCCAGTAATTATCTTATTATAATTCTTTCTGAATGTCACTGATGCACTTAGGAATGAATTCAAAAACAAAAAAAGCACAGCATTATTGTTTTGTTTTGTTTTGTTTTGTTTTGTTTTTTTTGTTTTGTTTTGTTTTGTTTTGTTTTTAATGTAAGCATATATGGCTATTACTGCTTTTAATAACTCCCAGCAAAAGAACCACCATTATATGTTAATCTGAAACTGTGGTAAATAATTTCAGAAAGCATAGGATCTTTCCCCAGTTTTGAAAGAATAATTTCAGACTGAAAACTGTCCTAGTTAATTCCTTGTTAACATTTAGTTAATTTTTGGTTCTGGTAGTAAAAATAGAAGCTAATTACATGCAATAGCACTTCTTTGGAGAAAGATTTGGCAGATTAAAAGGCACCTAATAGTGTCTGGCTTCCTTCAGACTGGAAGACCTGGCCCTCATGGGTAACTGGAACCAGCTTGATATCTGCAGAGGGAAAGCACAGAAAAGGTCAAGCAATATGGGAGGTTGCTGGAGTGCATTGTTCCTGGCACAGGTAGTTGAGAAATAGTTGAAGGAAGCTGCTTTGCTGGATCTCACAATTACAGCAAGTGATGAACTGGTCAGGAATGGGAAGGCTGGGGGAGTCCTCGACTCCAGACAGATTTTATCATTTATGATCCTGGAAAGAGGAAGCAAGGTATAAGGGTCTGGGAGAGCTGATGGATTTCCAAGGGTCATTTTTTCCTAGCTTGTGCATGGTCCTTCCTGATATGTGGACAATCAAGTAAAGGTGTATTAACTACAGTCAAATGTGGGGGAGGGGGAAAAAAAAAAAAAGTGAGAATGTGAATGGTGGAAGCAAGATAATATAAAAAGAGTAGAAGCATTCTCCAGGGGCAAGGTTTTGGTTAGGGAAGCAAAAACTTATTTGGACTATATTTGTCAAGGCTTCAACAAGAATATCAGCAGCAAAAGGAAGAGCAGAACTATCAAGCTGCTGCTGAACAGTACAGGGAAGTTCTGGATGAACCAGAACACAGAAAATACTGTCATTTTTACTGCTAAGATTTATCTTCTGGGATTGCAGATTCCTCAAATTCTGTGGGAAAGTCTGAAACAAAGAAGAGTTACTCTCAGTAGAAGAGGATAAGATTTGGGAATATTTAAATAAACTGATAATCCACAAGTCTATGGCACTCACAAGTGCTGATGGAGCTGGAAAAAATTATTGCCAGGACACTCTCAACTACCTTGGAAAGATCACGGTAACTGCAAGAAATTCTTACACAATGGAAAAAAGCAAATTATTGAAGACAGACAAGAATGAAGATCATGGAAACTACAGGCCCATTAGTTACATTAGCTGAACCCCTGGGAAGATGAGTAAGCAAATAATCCCAAAATACTTTTCCAATCACATTAAAGAAAATAAGGCTTTTGAGACTAATCAACATGAATTGACAAAAGGAACATCAATTGCATATATTGGGTTTTCATCTTATATAAATCATATATATCATGTCAAATGCCTGAATAGCATGGTAACCTTTTGCAAAGAAATCATTGGTTTAGCAGATTACCTGTTCATGTTCACTTCAGATTTTGACACTGTCTCCCATCAAATCCTCATGAAAATCTGATAAAGTCTAGTCTAGATAAGTGGGTAGTGAGACAAATTCAAAAGTAGCTTAGCTTCCAGGATCAGAGAGTGATGATCAGTCTCACCCACTCCAGCTGGAGGCCAATCACTACTGGTGTGTGCCAGGCTTTCAAACTAGGGCCAGTTCTGTTCAACTCCAACATGCTTGCAGATGTTACAAAAAACACTCATAGATAGCTGATAGTTTGGTGGGGTTTTTTGGGCAGAAAAAAAGTTGGCATTTTAATGATGTCTCTTGATGATTGAATTTGGAAGCATTGTTAACACATCAAAAGGTCAGAATATATTTTACAGAGGAAAACACGATACAGAAAAACAGTGAAATAGTGAAATAGTGAAATATAATCAGGTAAGGCATAAGTTCATGCACATATGTCCCTAATTGTTTTGATTTAAACAGGTCTGGAGGCTAGCTATTGTAGGTTATTTCTACTGTAAGTTGAGAGATAGGTACCTCTAGACTGAGATACAGAACCCCAAGGGAATAAATAATTTTAGGGGAGCCTTCCAGTGACTATAAATACCGTTTGTAGAGTGTGTCTAGTTATAACTAGGTCTGTTTTACAAGATGAATAAAATACATTTTGGCCATAAAGTGAAAGCTCATCAGTTGAACTTTGCAAAATTTACTGGTACAGTTATGTTTAATCCATTTCAGCAATTAAGTGTAGTTAGCCCTGTGCATCATCTCTAAACAGCTGGAGCAATTCTGATGTTTGCTGAAATTGTGAATTCTTTCCTCTTTTTATGGCTTAGCATCCTAATATTCATATTAAACATGCCCTGCTCAGCAATGTGAATACATAATGCATTTTTTTTCCCCAGTGAAAACTTGTCAGCATTTGCCTGGTGATCTTTAATGGATTCTTTGCAAATCTGACCATAATGGGAAGTCTTCCAGTGTTAGTTTTATCTCAGCAAAAATCCACAGATATGATTCAGTGAAGCAAGGAAAGGTCCAGAGGATCTTTGTAACTCCCCATATCCCAAGTCCATTAAAGGACCAGAAAACACAATAAATGTCCTAGAAATAACTGTGTGAGTAGCAGTAGTTTTGGAATGTCACTGTGATTAAGTTGCTTTGACACATAGGGATAATTCTAATTTATCGGAATTTGAGGGAGACAGATATAGAAAGAAAGCTGAATTTTTACTCAATTGGAGGATAATGGCAAATCACCATCATGACAAATCAACATGAAGACAGATTCCTGATTATACCAGTAACGTCATTTTTTATTTTTCCCCCAAACTACACTAGAAATGAACCAATAATAACAGACAAGGCTTTATCTGGAATATTCAGTATACATCTACATTGTCTACTGTAACAGAGTCAGGAACAAGTTTGGAAAACTTTGTATAAATAAGTCAGACTTGGTCTCCACACTGCTTAACTGTCAGCTGACTCTCCATATCTTTCCTGAAGCACTCGAGCAAGTTTTCCACAAGTTACCTGCATTCCAGTTCAGGGAATAATGCCACACAGATTCTCTCTCCATAAGGCAGTGTGTATACAATTGCATGGTGCCTGTCTGACAATTCTCCTTAGTCTTAAAATATTATCCAAACTTGCATCGTACCTTTGAGTACTCACATATGCCATATGCCAGTGCACAGAAGCCATAGTCTCATTTTCATGCTATAAAAACTCCTTGAAATTATTCTCACTTGCACTGCTGCAACATGTGCTAATAATTTTACATTTTTTCTTTTAGGGGCACTGCCTGAGTCTGAAGATGTCAAGGGCTACTGTATGCCTGTAGATGTAGGCAGCCTGCCAGAGAGGAGCTGTCCTTGGCATAGCATAGACATAAACCAAAGAGTTCTACCTAGCATCATGTCCAGGGGTTACTCCTTGATTTTCTTCTATTCATCAGAACAGATACACTTAGTCTCCAGAAACAATAAATCAGACCAATAGTAAAAACAAACAAACAAAAAAACAAAAAAAAACCCACCCAAAAATCTACAAAAAAACCCTAAAAACTTCCGCCAAACCCAAGCTAAAAGAAAAACCAACAAACAAAAAACAATCTCCCCCAAAATCACAAAGAAAGCAAAAAATCTCACAACCAAGCAACCAACCAAACAAAAACAATGAAACAAAAAATAAACAAACGAAAAGAAACAAATCAAGCAACCAGCCAAAGGCAGAAACCAAAGCCCATAAATAAGGACATGAGGCATTTGATTTTACTGCTTTACAAGAAAAGAAAAAAATGCTAAAACACCTGTCCCAAAGGGCACATAAATATTGCCTATAAATATAGATGGGGAGTAAGTTCAAGAGAATCACGATTATTTTTTAATTGATCCAATATTTTCCAACCTTTTCCAGTTTTTAGACATCTAATAATTCTTTAGGAGTCTTGGGCATACTGAGGAAAATCACTTAGGTGCTATTCTGTCCATGGAATATAAACAGACCTCCTCTTTTCTCTGATGCCTCTTCCAATCTCTCTCAGAGTAGTCTCTAGGTACACACTGATCTGCAGACACAGGGGTAAAACCCCTAAATCCCTCATCAGTAGAAAAACTGAGTGATCCAGAAGTAAAGCTAGGATGGGAAATAGGAAAATGCTGCAATTTATGTAAGCACTGAGGTTCTGCATCTGAACATGAAGAGTAAGATGAAATTTAATATTATAAAGACTGCTATGGAAAAAAAAAATACACACAACCATTTTGATATCCAGGAAATGAACTGATGAGAGCATTATTGTCTTTGTGGTGCAGTGAAAATATAGAGTACACTGCATTCCTCTGACAAAGTCAAATAATCTGAAAGATCATAAAGAGGAAATTATTTTTCCTGTATTAAAAAACCCCAACAAAACAACTGAAAAATACAGTTTAAAATTATTTATCAGATCATAATTATAATTAAAAAACTTTTTTTGTCAAATATAATTCTAGATCACTCATGCCATGCTGAGATGCCTCTTCTTATCTAACCAGGATTAAAAAACAATATATTCTATAAATAGAATGAAAAATCATTGTCACAAAAGCAAATGCAAAACTTATGACTCATTCTAATTAAAACAGATGCTCATGAACTCATATTCCTCAAATAAATATGGGAAATCAACTTTGCATACTACTACAATTTTAGGATTGTTTATTTCTTTTGTAAGGAAAAATATATTACTGTGCACCCTTAAAATATTACAATTCATTACAGACTTTAACTTTTCATTTTTGCTCCTTTGTTGGGAGGTGGTGACTAATCCTCACTGGCCTTGACAGAGTGCAGAACTTTAGTATTCTCTGCTCCAGTCAGCTGTACTGGAGCCCCACCAAAGTCTGAACAATCCCAGGAAACACCATAGTCTAGACTCAAAAAATTATCAATAGGGGGACGTTGCACAAGAATGAAACCATAATTAACAGTGCCAAGTGAAATTCAACTTTTAAAAGACAAAAAATTCAAGACCTTAGTCTCAAAAGAAGAAGGAGGAGGAAAATTCAAAAACATTTTGCAGAATGCAAATTATTTTCAAGAACCTAATTATGGCATTTTAATTAAAATGAAAAAATCTGTGCATTCCCCAAAGACCAATTCCCTGTAAAAATTAGGATGGGATTAATTAAGCCTAATTTTAGTCTTCATCTGAGTCATTTTATGCTCCTTCAGCAGCTGATAGAATTGCGCAATCCTAGGGAGCTGTTCCTTTGGTTAGTTCTGAATATCTACACCAGAATAAGATCTTAAATTTTGTTGCTTTCATTGTTGTTGTTATTGCATTATTCCCCTCAACCCAGCCCTCTGTGTTTGGCTATAAAACAAACCCAAAGGGACCAGTTTACTGTAGCCACACCCACCACATGTATCTAAAGATGCCTAGTGTGGATACAGCTGCTTTTCACAAGTCTGCTCAATACTAAACCGTATTTTTCTACATAGGAACAGGGCACAGCAGCAACTGCAATATGGAAGCACCAGGTTTGTGCTGTGGACAGGGAACCTTATCCACAGATATGAGGCAATGACTATGGACTCAATCCCCATGAATGATAGGAAACATGATTTACTGTTTTGATACATGATAGTAAAATCAAATCAGTTTAGCAGTATTTAATATTTCTTTTTTAGGTAATTCATTTATTTTGCTAACACATATACTAGAATAATAAACATTCTTTTAGATACCTGCTGTATTCAGTTAAGTGCAAATGCTTGTGTATGTAAAATTATTTTATAATCTATAATTTTATGCTGCATTCCCCTTCCCAGACAGGATCTGAGCACCCACAGCATCAACCAAGCAGACTGATGACATCAAGCCCAGTGACAAAAATGGGGTGGATGGCTGCTTGTCTTCCAAATCCTCATCTACCATTGATTCTCAGGATGTGCAATTTTTCAGTATATAATACAATGAAATTCATAATATCCTAATACCAGTTCTCAAAATTTCTGTCAATGAGAAAACCAAACTCATCAATAAATAAATGAAAGAATATGACTACCCAGATTCAACATATATTCCAGAAAGCAGTAAGTTCTATCTATCTGAAACACTACCTACACCCCTGAAGCAAAATTCAAATGCTTGTCAGATGGCAAATAAACAAACACTTAATGGTTTTATTACCTGTATCCTTTTCTCTGTAGATAAGCAAGAGGCACCCTTCTGTTCCTTTACCCGATGTCAGATTAAGGCTCATTTGTCAATTACATGTCTCAGCATATGAAATGCAACTGTTGATCCATACAATATTGTGTGTTTCTGAAAAGCATGAGCAGAATACCTAGTAACAGTCACCTACTCTTTTATTTGTCAAGTGTCTGTTTCAGTAACTAAGGAAATACATCTCCTCATAAAGCATTGAAAGCCCTTCTTGAACTAGACTCATTTTTTAAATTGCACAGTAGTGAAGCAGAAAGGAAAGAAAAAGACAAAAAAAACCCAAACATAATTACCAAGAACAGGGTGCTATTTCACATCTTGTAAGCTTAAGTGCAGAATTTGGGAAAGACTTAAACTCAGTCACACCTTGCAGGTGTTCCTGTGGTTTCTCCCTCTAAAACACAGGTCCTGCCCCACTTCTACATCCATACTCTTCATGAGGTCACAAAGGGTCCCCTGTCCTCTGGGATGCAGGAAAGATGAACTCTGCCCTTAGGTGTTTATGTGTGGAGCAGATCAACAGCCAGCAAGGGAACCTCTCAGGTACATAGCCTATAAGTCAAGACTGAGTTTGTATCAGTTGGGATCCCTACTAATACTGCTGGGTTTAGACTTCAGCATCCTGAGAGATAAGACAGACTGCAAAAACTTTGGTGAAAATGTTATTGTTCTTATAGCACGCATCTTAAATATTAAACCTAAAATTTGCACAGCTACCTGTAGCAGGAGCACATCACTCTTTGGTTTCTGTTTTCTGAGAAGAGCTGGATGCTGTTTGAGAACAGAAGAGTTGGTTCAAATACAAGTATTTACAAACTAATGAAAATAAACTTGTATCTGGAAAATTATGGTTTTAATATCATAATCTGCTGGAGTTCTGTTAAGCTTTTTCTTCTCTATCTGACCAAGAATTTTCATAACACTTTTTGAAATTTTGTGGTTTTTGATGTCCTTACAAGGAGTTCTGTAAGAAAAAAAAAAAATCAAACACTGCAACACAGTGGGCTCCTTGATTCTATGTGTTTCATGTCCCTCTCTATATGATGAACAAGACATTAACATATTAGTTTTCTGAACTATGTTTAAAACACCTAAAATAAAGGCTATTTTCAGCTCTTTCAATCAATTTCAGCAGAGCTAACTGAAACTTGGAAGATAGAATTTTCTCTCTTGTGATTTAATTTTTTTTGGATGAGTAAAAAGTAAGAACATAGGAGAGCAGAAGCCCCGTCATTGGTAACATACTTTGTTCTAGAATTTTAAAAGAAAAACATAAATAACAAGAGATAAAAGACTAGGAAGAATTTATTATTTTTTCTGATTCAGCTTCATTATGAAAATGTACTTTTTATCAGCAATACTCAAACTCATATTTTTTGTTTTATAAGCAGGGTCTATTCATAGAAAGAATTAAAGTACATGTTATAAGATGTGATACAATATGCAATACCACATTTAGTAGCACAATTCATTAATTTAACTTCATGGCTAATTTTCCACAGAATTATGCTGATCTATGGTTATAGTTTTACATGATAGACGTATTTTTCTGTTAAGAACAAGTGCAATTTTTTTTTTTTTTTTTAAGAAGATTGAGCTCTGAGTGCTTTCACGTCATGTCACAGTGAACAGTGAGCAGATTTTCCAGCAGGACATGCAGTCGAGAGGTTGCAGTTGTGTCACAAAACTCTGCTGGAATGCCCTGCAAGGTAAGAGCTGGCAGCCTCCCTCCCCAGCACCAGGCTGGCACCACACTGCAGAACCTCAGACACAATTCAGCCACTCCAGCACTAACTGTACCTTCCCTGAGCCCTGTCCCCTGGGGGATGCTTACCCACTGAACTCAACCTCAACAGAGCCCACCATGGTCCCTCCCTGGCACAAAGCATAATAACAGCAAAGGCTGGCCTCCAAAACAAAACATTTTCTTACTCTTCACAAAACTCCCAAAGATGCTTAACTGCTTTATTGTTTTTTTTTTTTTTTTTTTTTTTTTTTTTTAATAGGAAAGGAAATTTAAAAATTCTTTTTTAATTTACTGCTAAATTTGCAGCACTGATATGAAAATATCAGATATGCTGCAAAAGAGAAACTTTTGGCACTTAAAGATGAAAGGATATCTTTAGTTGTTGTGCACTGACCCCAGGTAGCAGCTCAGCACCACACAGCTCTCCCTATGTTCACTCCACTCCGCAGCAGCACTGAGGAGGAGAGCAGGAAAAACAGAAGTGATCAAACTTATGAGTCAAGACAAAGACAGTTCAATAAACAACAAAAAGGCAAATCAAAACCCCCAGAAACCTGTGGAATCCGGAGCAATGGAGACAGTACACTGAATTTTTCAAGTCAGCCACTGTGCAGGGCACAGTGGCTTTTCAAATTGAATGCCTCATATCCCTTCTGTACAGTAAAATCTGCTGCTTTTTGGAATAATATAATTTATCGAAATGCATTATCTTAAAAATTCATTTAATCTCATCAGAAACTGAGATGATACAATTTCTGAAGGATTAACCTTCCAAAGTGTTTCCAAAGAGTGATACTAGACTGCTTTCAACATCAAAAAGTTTTGATTCATCACGTATCAACTGGCTGTAAAAATCTCTACAAGCATAAAGTTGATACATGTCTGGATGCCAGAAATTCACTCTTGTGATGCAAAGTCACTTTCTCCACTCTACAAATGATATATGAGTTACAAGGGTAAAGAAGACTTCACCAGGACAGCTGTGCACGGAAAATGAAGAGTGCAGTAGCAAGTCGTTTAGATCATAAGTACTTGGTGCAAGTTATTGGGAAAGTCTCTTCCAATTTCTCTTGATCCTTGGGACCTCAGGGATCAAAGATCAGTAGTTAAATAAAATACAGACCCAGTAAAAAGAATTTAAAGATTTTCAAGCATTTATCATTCAAAAATACTGATTCATCAACATCAATGTTTCTAAAGTGGAATGTCAACTTTGACAAAAGTAGGTCTGAAAACACAGCTGAGGCAATAGAACATTTGGGCAATTTTGGAACACAACATTTAGATTTTTTCAGGTATCATTTTGAAATCTTTCCTATTTGAATTCGTGTTTCATTATCTAACATGAACCACATTATCCCCAAAGTAGCACAGACTCCTTTGATTTAGGAGATGACATTCTGACGCTGACAGTGATTCAATCCTGTCTCTTCTTACTCTCACCCCTCCACTCAATAACTTGACAAATTTTGTTCTTTGTTCTTCTGTATTATTCTAAATGCATGAAGACTCACTGTGGAAAAGAAATTCTGAACTTCAACAAGCTTAGAACATACAACTTTATTGTTGTCTTGCAGACAAGGCTTTCACAGACATTTGGAAACATTGCTCTATAGATCCCTTACCTTCTCTCTCTCCCCGTGTTCCAGACACATATGGGAAAGATGGTTCTGCAACAGTGAAGTATTTTGCACTTCAACCAGAATCATGGTTTTTTTTTTATGGAAGTCTTTACCAGTAAGATATTTACAAAAGCCAAGACAGAAGAGTGAAGGCACATATAAATTTTCATTCGAAAAGTTAAAACCTTAATATAAACTAGGAAAAAAGGGAGACAGATACAAGACATCTTTCCCTTGAATTTTCAGTTTGTTTTTCAAGGAAGAAGAGCAAAATCCCAGGATAGAACTCTGATCACTAAGCTACAGAACAAGGAATACTATTTGTGTTTTCATTTAAAGAAGATAAATACTGCTTTTTCTGAGACATCATAGAAACTCTCCTACGCTTCCCACTTAAACAACATTTTAGAGAAAAGGATTGCTTTCGGTTTTTTTTCCCAGAGGTTTCAGAGCAATAAAAGTTTAGTTTTATTTTTTTTCTCAGAATTGCAGTATTTGTCTAACCTGCAGGTTTCTCGTTTCACGCTGAGATGGAAACACCTCATTTTCCTGTGAGAATAAAATCTGCTGATATTATTTATCTCTCAAGCAGAATCAGAGCATAGAAATCTCACAGGGATACTCTCTTGCAATTTCCTACCCAACTTCATATAGGTCCTTACATATAGATTCACATGATTTTTTTTTTTTTTTTAATTCTTTTTTCAAATATAAATCTCTGAGGTTGTTTCTGATTTTGTTGTTTGTTTGGTTTTTTTTTTTTTTTTGTTGGTTGGGGGATTTTGTTGGGTTTTTGTTTGGTTGGTTGGTTTGTTTTGATTTGTTATTGATTGGAAGCCTTTACAGTTTTGGAGCCATAAGGCCTCCTGCTCTTCCCACAGCCAGCAGCACTTTCAGGAAGCGCTGCCCAGGAGCACATCCATTCCTCCCAAGTATGCTAACTTCCCACTGCACCTGGGGAGGCAACCCATACAGCTGCATTAGCAGAGTTAGGCCAAGTCTTTCACAAAAGCCTTAGAAAACTACTTAAATATGGTAAATGAAGAGACAATAGTTAATAAACCACAGGTGTGTGACTCTGAGATCCTCTGAGGAGCAAAATTAGTGAATCAGCAGGATTTACACTAATTTATAATCACCAAAAGGAAGTGGTCTGATAATTAGCTATGGATTCCCTGCAATGTGCAGCAGGAGTAGCCAATGTTTCAAAATAATTAATGTGAAATGAAGGGAAAAACGCCTACTACACAGCAAAACATATCATTTACCATTTTCTGTTGCAGTTTACCCTTGTGAGTATGCCAAGCCTGGCTCTTCCTTCCCACCCTGTACAAAATGTTCCTACCTCCCCCAGTGACATTGGCCCCTTGAACATGCACAAACACATGGCTTTGGTGGTGGCACAGATGACCAGCATAGGTAGAGCCCTCTCCCACCAGAGAAACAAACCTCAAGATTGGCAGCACCAATATCTAATGGGTGGTGGGGCTTCCTCTGCTGCACAAACACAATGAAAACCAGTCATTCACCAGCATCCTTACCATCTAAACACAAAAAAGCAGCATTTGCTTCTCTGGAGAAGGGAGCAGTTCTATTAGGTGTTGGTGTATAGGAAATGTTGTGCATTTTAATTCACTAGTAGTTTAATATGCATTGGTCTACCCTAATGGGGCAGCAATCTGGATTTGGGCCTGAGGCTACTGATGCAACAGTGTTAATAAAGAGCAAATCACTACACTAATTATGATTAATACTTTCTTTCAATACAGCATTCTACTTCATCATCTTTAGCAAAGTGTTATTTTTTAATTTAAACAAAGCACATTGCCAACAAACTAAATGTGTCAAATTGAACAGTTTAGTCTTCTGGTATATATAACCTCAAGTGTATTTTTGCATCTGTTCTATATTCAGTGGGTGAGGGAACGTTGTGCTTTTTGCAAACAGCTTTCCATAAATTTGAGCAGGCAAGCAGCTAAGCTGACACACAACTGCAATGTCACAGCACTGGAAGGGGTTTCTGGAAGCATTTTCACTAGTGGTGAAAAGCTCTTCAATAGGGTTCCCTGGGATTATCTCTTTAAATCCTTGAAAGAATGGGATTTGATGACACTTTATCAATAGGATTAAGACTCTTCTTCTCATTTCCCTCTCCATCGCTTGGGTGATTTCCCATAATAAGTACATTTCAAAGCCATGCCCATAAGTGGCCACCTCACCTGATATTCTTCAGCACAGGTCCAGTACCACTGACATCAGAACCTGGAGCTTGTTACACTGCTACACACCACAGAGGTGATGCTCTGCATCTGCTCCTCAGGCCTAAAGGGCACTACTCTGCTCCAATAAACTAAGGAAAAGAGGGGATGATTGCTCAGATTCAAAATGAGCTGTGACTAATGAAAGATATGAAGACTAATTAGCTAAATCTTAGTGGTACTATGATACCTGGATTTGGAATAAGTGCCAAAGTCAAAATAATTCCCAACCTTTCCAGGTAGTCAATTTAATAAATGAGACCCATCACTTTTTCTGCACAACACTACAGCTATCAGGAAGTGCACTGTCAGAAGGGCATTATTCTAAGCAAAACAGGCAAAAATATTACTTAGTGAAACATTTTAAAAGTTCTAATTGGAAATGGACAAAAATATTTTGCTGGCAATATACTGTAAGAAAAAAAAAACAATAAAATGTAAAACTGTAGCCAAATCCAAGTTCTTTACCACACGTAACCATAGAATTGTCATTTGTATATAGACTTATGTATAGACTTATACATTTGTATCTGTGCATGGGTCCATGAAAAGAAAATCCTAACCACTTTTTCAAAACAAACAAGATGGATTCTTATTAATGTCTTGTTTTGTTGCTTGGGACAACAATGTGATAAAAAACTAAGTTAATTGTTTAAAATTATTTATTATTAATAAAAAATATTAGTTAAACAGATATGCTTCAATTTAATCAATTTAATACAAAATAATTTTATACCATTTCATTGTTTATTATAAAGTTCAAAAAGTCTTTACTGATTCACTCAAGGTTTCCCATAACCAGAGCTGAAGATGAAAACTAGTGTTCATTGGAAAGTTTGCAAAGACCCTCTCTACAGTCTGGCTAATTCTCATAAAAATGAATCCTACCTCTATCATATCTGTCAAAAGGCAACAATCAGCTCTAAATTTTTATACAGTTAAACTTTTATGAGTTCTGTTGCCTGCATGTGGTCTAGAGATCTGTTTTTCCCATCATAACTGAGGGAGGTCTGCTCAAAATGTTTAATGGACTTTAGAGAGTGATACTATTTAAAGGATTGTATTTTTTCTGCTCCCTATTCAAAGACAGGTGGTGTCATTTGAAAGGTTATCCAGTATCTCCGTGGCCCTCAGAGGCCATTCCTGCAAGGCATAAGGCTTTTCTAGGTCCTGAGTCATATTTGCAGATGTCCAAGACATGTTCCAGAAGAAAAGAGATGCCTAAAGGGGGAAAATGCCTGGGGAAAAGTGATATATTGCCCACATCCAATGCAAACTGTAGGTCACTACAATTAGGTGTTTAATCCCACCCATATGCTACTTCCTTGTGTCAATTCCATGCAGTTGTGATTGAAGAAGAATATTCCCACATGATTCATTCTGTATGCCTCCCATTACAGTAATTATGTTTATTTCTTGATCTCAAGACACTCATTTACTTTACTGTAAATAAAAACAGATTTCCCTAAGTCCCTTAAAGTCCATTTCCATAACACTTTTTTGATTTGTTTCCCAAACTGTGATTGTTTATTGTGAAAGACCATAGAATTTGCAGCTAGATGAAGATGAGCATTTGCAGTAATCTTCCCAGTTTGCCACTTTGCTACTATTGAAAAATTAAGTTTTCTTCAGGCCACCTGGCTTTAGATGCTTGTAGAATAGAATTTTTCCAATAGGCCAATTTCAAAGTGAAGACTAAGATTCCTTTGACAGCAGAGCTCCTGGATTTATACAAAAAACCTACATTTCCTCTTTTGACACAAGAGATGTTTATAGAATGAGAGGTTAATGCTGGAACAAATTCAAAGCACAGTGACTGCAGACAGGGAATGCCTAAAGGCTCTAAAGCTAGAAACAAGATCACATCTTTTCCTTCTTTCTAAAGTCTAGCTTTCTGAGATCTTGAGACACATGCCTCCTGCTGTTTTCCAAACAGCTACAGGAATATTTCTAAAGATTTAGTTGTGCCAGCATGTGAAAAATTTACAATTATGTCCCTGAGATGCTGGATGTTTGAAAAGTGCAAACCTGTGAAAATGGAACTTGATTATTGACACATACAAATTCTCATGTGACACAGGTGATTTTTTTAAACACTGCAAATACAGTGCCAAAAAATTAGGAAACAGATAATTTAAAAGAATGTATAGTATCTCAGTAATATGTAGTGCCCTACTATTGTCTTAATATCATACAAGTATTGCACTATTTTGTACTTTTATAGTATTGCATTGATGCATACACCAAATATATACCCATTGAACAAAGGATCAAAAATACTGCATCCAATAATTTTGGATTTCAGAGATTGCAGACATTTCTTATATCATGAGATTTAAAAATTTGAAATACTGAAATCTACTTTAAATCAACTGAAAATTAAATATAGTCCTTTGGAGTTTTTTATTTTGTTTGTATTTAAGGACAAACAATTTTAATAAAGAGCATCTGTACTGGTATACACTGGAAGACCAGAGAGTTATAAGAAATCAAATCTGGGAAAAAAAAAAAAAAAAAAAAAAAAAAAAAAAAAAAAAAAAAAAAACACTGCTTAATTTACTTGTCCAGAAAGGTAATGCTGGAATGCCAGGAAGCACATGGCACACAGTGCTCTATCTGCAGCATTGTTCAGTTTGCTTCAATCTGAGTGCAATCAATCTTGATCTCTAAAAAGAAAAAATCCATAGAGAACTGACCTAATTGGTTTCTCAATATCTCATTTCAACTTTTTTTTTCATTTGCTAGTTTCTTGAATTGAACTTTGCTAATCTCAAGTGCTTGCTATGTAAGAAAAGAAAGCTTCTAAAATAATGAGATTATTTTTCTAAAAACATGAAGCTTAAAAATATTAAATTTTGGCTTTTCTTCCTTTTTGTTTTTTTTCCTCTCACTGATCAGATCCATATTTTGCAGATGTCCACACTGTCTGGGGGATTTTGGAAACAAAAAGGTTGGCAGATTACTTGTTTACCCATTTTTGATAAAGATGAAATTTTCCAGTAATCACCTGATTCTGACAGCTGTAGAGATAATAATTATTTTATATCCTAAATTACTCCTCACAATAAAATCATGAAAAAAGGCAGCAGTAAATGCAATTTTCAGAGCTTTTAACAGAAACACTCATGCATGGCTAGAGAATACCTGCCCGGGTAGAGATTCTGAATTTAATCTGACTTCACAAATAACAGGACCAGCTGATTTGATCACTGCTTAACTTGATCTTCTGTTTAATTTGATTAGAGCATGAGAGACCAATATGTTTTCAGCTTAAAATAATTCAAGAAGTGTTTGTTTTTCACAGTACAGCAGGACAAGGTTATAAGAATTAAAGAAACCACATTTGCAGGAAGTTAGAAATTTAGTAAGTAGGCTATTTTGAGAAGCTATATTAACTCCATCACAGTGAAAGGACAGTTAGAAATCTGAGACATCTCTAATGTGTACAAGGCTACGCAGTCCCATCAAAGAAATCTGAGTGATTTTACTGTGCAGATGGTAAATTTATCAGGTGCATCAATTTTGCCGTGTGACTGCAGGAAGGAAAAGCAGACTGGAAAGCAAATATTCCCCTGAGAAAGATAGAGGGCAAGATCCAGACTATAAGCACTCTGCGTTCACATCAATAGACAGTATTGCAGACTACACTAAGAATACAGAGTGTCTCAATTTTCAGTTGTTTTGCCTATTTTCAACTGCCTTGTGGGCACTCATCTTCACCTTTGAGCATTGGGAAGTCCTCTGCAAGCTGCTCTCCTGGACAAAAGAACATTTCTATCCTCACAGCCATGGAACAGCTGATGAGTGAGTGAACTTCTGGAAGTCACCTACTCCAAATCCCTGCTCAAAGAGAAGTCATCTTGGGCATCCTTTACTGCAAGGGCTCAATGCTGTCTTGTAGTCAATGTGGTGCAAACAGGACCTGCTGGTCCTCCTCTCCAAGCTGCCTCCAGTCAGCCCAGTCTGTACTTAACCTGGTGTGATAACTCCCCAGGGGGAGCAGGTGAGATTTCCCAACGTTGAACTTCATAAAGTTTTTTTTGGTCCATTTCTCCAGCCTGTGTCAAGGATGATCTGGATGGCAGCTCTTCCATCTCATGCCCCCATTATATGTCTTCTGTGAACTCATTTGAGGATGTACTCTGACACACTGCCCATCATTCATGAAGGTGTTCAGTAGTATTTGCCCCAGTATCATCCCCTGGTATGTAGTGATCCCAACCACTTGAACCCACTTGTTCAGCCACTTTTCTAATCCATCTCACTGTCCTTATAGACTGCATGCTTATCAGTCTGTGAGAATGTCATGGATGGAAGAGTGGAAAGCTTTGCTTAAACCAAGATAAACAGGAACTACTGGTCTTACTTCATTCATCTTGTCAGTCACATCATCATATAAGGTTATTGCATTGGTCAGGCATAATCCTTGCTCTGAAAATCCAGTCTGATTATTCCTATTCATTTTGCTCTGCTTAATATGCTTGAAAAACCATTTCAGGAGAATTTACTCCATCACCTTTCCGGGCATGAAGATGAAGCTGACCAGTCTGTAGTTTCCTTGATTCTAATTTCTTCTTATCCTCCTCTAAGATATGTGTGACATTTGCTTTCTGCAATTGCTCAGGAACACCTTTGTCTGCCAAATCCCTGTGACCTTCCAAAGACAATAGGCAGTATCTTTACAAATATATCCACTAGATTTCTCAGCATTTGTGTGAAATACATATACAAATTTAAGACAAGGACCTTAGTCTTTTTTGTCCAAGTCTGGAAAATTATGAGGAACAGAATGTGGCCTTTAAACTGAAGGAATGGAGTGTCTTATGTCACTGGTAAAGATGCTATCACCAAAAGTTATAGTATATGGATTATTAGATATTAAAATGAAAATTGTTTTACATAGAATCTAATTTCTTCCAAAATTACAATAAAATAATACCACCCCATCCTGCTAGATTAATTAAATAAAAAAATATTATTCTGATGGCTTTAGATCCCTTGTCTGAGTATTGTTGGGGAAGTTTTGAGGGGAGCCATGTGGATTGACCAGAGCAGGTTTAGCTATTCACCTTTATCTATCTTTTGCAAATACTGCTGCTTGGAAATTTATTACTGCCCAGAAAAGTGAAGTCCATAAGCATCTAAAGGAGTTGTTCTACAGTCAGTGTCACCAAAGAGGGTGGCCAAATGAGATCTTAGCTGGACTACAAGGGAAAGAAAAAAATTCTGGGAGGAAGTGGGTGTACTGAATGATAGAAATCATACTGCAAATATGCGCAAATACTATGCTAGGTAATTCCCTCTGTGTACATTACAGTTACCACTTTCAGAATTGATAAATAATTTAAATGTTTGAGGATGCCATTTTGGTATTAAAAAAATGCAGAAATTATTGATGCATCCATGTTTGTGAATATTATTGGAATCTTATTACATTCCTGAAATTCTATTTCACTTTTTCAAAATTGAGAAAATATCCATATATCTGGTAGTAATAAAGATTTGAAGGGCTTTTCTACACGCATACGGTGACTGCAATTTCATATGCATTATAAAACAATGTAACAATGTTCTGGATAAACATATCATGTGACTTGCAGGAAGAACCTTTCAAAGCTGGTCTTATTTAAAAAAAAAAAAAAAAAAAAAGAGATTTCAGGATTTCTGGGCAAAATTGATGGAATTGGAGAAAAGAAACAATAACTGAGAAAAGAAGTATTGTGTGGTTGAGTGAAGAAAAGATATCTAGCATGAATTTTTTTTCCCTTGTTTTTTGTCCAAGGCACATCCATAGGATTATTTTGTCACTCTGTCACTAGCCTCATGCATGAATCTGTGTTTGAGGTTCCAGAAAAAATCAATCTCTGACACCTTCAAGAAACCCATCAAATCATGTGCATACAAAAGCACTTTGAAGTCTGCAAGTGATAAATACTAATTACTTTTAGTTGTAGTGTAAGTAGTGAGGTTGTGGTAAAGTGAGAATAGTGTGCTTAGATCCTCATATGTCATCTTTTACTTGCCAGTCCATTTGCAACAGCTTTTTCAAATGATACTGAAAATGAATCAAGTGTTCAGTATCTGGACTGTTAAAAAAAACAACAAAAAAACCCTAGAGTTTCATTATGCAATATTACTTAACGCACTTTTTTTTTCAGTTGCATTAAAATTTATGACTTCTTTGTCACTATTTACACAGGCGGTTCATCACTCTCTCTCAGTGTTTGTCCAGAGGATTGAGCAGCTTTATAATCTCCATTTAAACCCTGCCTTTGTGATATCTTTGACAAATTACTTAGAGTAAATTCTCAACTCTAACTTCCACTTTTATGTATGTGGGAGCTATTGCCTTATTGAAATCTGGGGACCAAAAAGTGGAATGGGGGACACTCAGTTGCAGAAATAAAAATATAATTGACTTAGTTCTTTAGACCGAAATAGGACAGGGCAGAGTAGACTTTTATCTGGGGGATAGCATCACACATCCTCACCAGAACTTGATAACTTTCCTAAAATCTTTTCTGAAGAAAATTGACTCTACTCCAGCCAAAACCAGCACACTGATAATATTTTCCTTGAGCACTCAGTGCACTGACAGATTTCCTGGCCCTGAGCCTGTCCTCAGAGCATGCAGCAGCAGGGACTATGAGCTTGAATGGGAAGTACACTGGAGAACTAGCAGTACATTGTGCCTACACAGTGGTGCTCAGCTGGAGAGTTTTGATTTCTGTTGAAGTTCTAGGATGACTGTGGAGGTCTTCAGGCCCTTTACATTGTTGTTGAGCAAGTTGGCTATTCCTGCAGATATTATTCCTTCTCAGTGAATGGGCTAAAGACACTGACCTGCCTTGGGCAATGCTTTCCTGTAGTACAGAAGATGCTGAGTGGCTGTGCTGTGACTGTTCTGAGAGAGGGAATTTATTGTCTTCAATGTGGTGCCATGCAAACAAAGCAATATTGCTTCCAGGCCCAAAGGATTCTGCATGTAGCCTCTCTGCATGGAACATGAGTTGGCTGTACCCAACTGTTCCTGCATCTTTTATACACAAGTGCAAGGCTTTGGTTCAGGAAAAAAATTTAATTCTCTGTAGATCAGCATCTGCTGCCACAGTAAGAACCTTTGAGCATACACCACCAGCCTGGTGTGATACACTAACCATACATTCCAGAAAGTGTGAATACTGGTTCATACAAACTGCAGTCTGCAGGCTAAAAGTATGCATGGGTTATGAGCCAATTTCATACTCTGTTCATTAAGAAAGTCATCACCATGGTAACATATACATCACAAGTTACTATCACAATCTCTAAAATTTTCAAGCGCATAGCAACAAGAACATAATGCTGGAGCATCTCCATTTTGTAGTGCTTGAAAACTGTACATAAGGTTTACTAAGCACCTTATAACTATTAGACAGGAGGAATGGGTCTTTTACACCAAATTAGCATAAAGAAAGATCATATTATTAATTTGTAGACTTAAATGATCTTGAGTCAATTTGTGCCAGAGGTTAACCTGCTCTCATGTTTTTCATCTTGCCTTTATATTTCTCCTTCATCTTGTTATGTTAGCTATTCTTTAAAGAATAAAGATAGGTAATATGAATATTTTGGAGAGGAAACACTGCATGCAACTCACACTAAGTAATAATCTACATGTGGGAGAGCTGCAGACAATAACATGGTCTTCCAAGGGATATAGGAGCCACTTGTTCTAATCCTATTGCTTAATCCTCTGCAGAATGCTCAATTACTAGGTGCCATTTCTCCAGTGACATCATTCATATCACAGTAACTTTATCTAGTTTTATCACAGGGAGAATTAACCAAAGACAAAGATTCTGTTAGAGCTGTACTAAATGAGAGGAAGGAGTGCAATCACAAAAAGGTAACTCAAAGTCGTAACCAGGGAATCTTTCCTAGAAGACTGATGATAGCAGAAAGGTAAAATAAAAAGAAGAGTGTATCATTTATGCATCAGCTTTCTTCTGTGTGGCTGTAGCAACAAAGACATGACAAACTCTGTGGGCCTTCATACTAATGGAACTGATCTGCCCCTTGTAAATTACAGGAATGACCATCTCTGGCTTTCCCTGTGCTTTGCCTGACAAAATGGAAGATCTGATTAACAATTTTATATGCACATCCATACATGCACAAACTTTCCTCTCCTCACTGACTGAACATGATAATGCTCTATTTTAGATTTAGTACTTCAGCCCACTAAATTTTAAAAGTTATTTTGATGTCATAATCATACTTTTCCCCCCTTCAAATTATCTCTTGCTTTATTTCAGAACTTCAAATTTGAAGATCATTACAAACTTCAGAAACACAAGGGAACAATGCTACTACAAAAATGTTTGAATTACTAGTCACAGGGATATTTAAAGGCAGTGGAAAATGTCAAGACTGTAAATTTGACTCTAGTAGGAGGTTCAGAAAATGTTAAGGCATAACTTGAACAAGAGGGCAAGTTCCTGACAACCATAGCTATCATGCCAAATCAAAATTAAGCTTCAATTGTGTGAACATGCTCAACTTGACAGGACATTATGTTGTTTTTCTTTAAAATGATACTTTGCCAATAATTTCCACTGTCAATTAAATGAGAAAATATATATATTTAAAGAATGCACTGCAGGCTGCAATCACACCTTTTAATGCTTTCATTTGACTCATGGCCTAAATATAGATTTATTATTTTTTTAATTGTTTTTTGATTTGTTTTTGTTTTTGTTTTTGTTTGTGGTTTTTTTTTTTTTTTGGGGTTTTTTTGGGGTTTTTTTTTTTTTTTTTTTTTTTTTTTTTTGTTTTTTTTTTTTTTTTTTTTTTTTTTTTTTTTTGGAGATAGGAGTTTAAAGGAATGATTTTTGTGAGAAGCTGCCAAAAACTTCCCCCATGTCTGGTAAAATCAATTCCAGCTGGCTCCAGGACAGATCTGCCACTGTTCAAGTTCCAACATATCCACAACACTGGAGAGAGGAGTGAGAATTTGAGAGAGTGAGGTGGTTTGTTTTGGGTGGACACCAGGTGTCTATCAAAGGCACTTCTGTCACTGTCCTCCTCAGCTGGACCAGTGAGAGAAAATATAAATACAGGCTTGTGCATTGAGCTAAGGTCAAGGAAAGATCTCTCACCAATTACTGTCATGGGTAAAAAACCCTCAAATTGGGGAAATTAATTGAATTAATTAACAGTCAGATAGGTTGGTAGTATATCTGTAATATATATATAATATAATTGTTATAATTTGATCTAAACGTCTTAAATTTGGGGTACCCAGTTGTGCTTCTTTTTTCTTTTCATATAATTAAAGATGTGTGGATCCTCCTTATTTTATGATGGCTGCAGATGCTGCCATCTTTTGCCAAATAATTCTGGTGTGTCTGTTGCATATACACTGAAGGAAGGTAAAAAATGTGTGTCTTCAAGCATAGCTAAATAAGAGTTTAATCCTTTATCTTACTGTAACATAAAATATATATTTTTTAGTTCCACTCAGAAGCTTCCATGTATCACTCAGTACCCTAAACACCTTACACAGACCTCTGGATCCTGCTGCTGCAGAACCTGTTTGTAGGTTCAATGGTGTGTGCAGCCATGCAAACATTCTTCATGGCAGTGGGTGTGGTTAGTGGCATCCTTCCTGGTCACGGTACCAGCAGGTGCCATCCTAAAACAGGTGGCACAACACTGTTGAGTGCTGTGGCTAAGAATCACTGAGATATCAGCAGAGCACAAGTGACAGCACTTGTGACTTGAAGTAAGAGTAGTGAGTTGATTTCCTTGGAGGCTGATACCCAGAGGAATTCTTGAAATCTTCACATCCTAGCTAGTAGTACATGTGAAGAAACACTTTTCTTCAAAGATTTGCTGGGAGCAGAGAGGTGAGGATGTGACTTGCTTTCAGTTGTTCCCTTTCAATGTTGCAAGGGGTTTTTCCCCATTGCTGGCCAGGGAGTGGCAGGCTGTTGGACAGCAACAGGCTGAGCCTGGGTGGTAAGAGCTGCAGCCTCTCAGCATGAAGATTTAGGGGTATGGTGATGTACAGAAAATACCACAGGCAGTGAAAGACAACACCAGCACTTAGTAACACTGATATCAGCTATATAGAATTGCTGATCCAGGTGTATATTGTTGGATCAGTATAGTGCTCATCATTCAACCTGATATATGAGAAAGCGAAGAGGCTCAAGTCTCATCTGCTTTTAAGATCTTGACAAAAATATCCTTTTAAAGATTTAAGGTAAAAAAAATTATTCTTTCATCCAAAGTAAGTTGTTGGCATGTAAGCACTATACACTGTCTGTAAGCTGCCATCTCTATTTGAAACACTTGCAAGGAAATCTATGTCCCAGACTTCATCAGGGATGTATATAGCAGGGTACATCTTGCATTATCCTAAACATATTGTTTATATTGGGTAAAGCTTAGGCAAACTCTATCCACTGGTAACCAAAAACATAGAGAAGCCAATTAGTATTTTTTCATGTCTACACTCTGTTTATAAGTTTACTAGGAGAGTTTTTGAGCTCTGGTGACAAACTGAAGCCTTTCATTCCCCTGTGCTATTTAATTTGTGTTGGTGTTACACAGGAGACATTCAGCTACCTATGTGGGGCAAAAGCCTGCCACCCTTTGTCTTGCTGAAAAATCCTCTTCTCTACAATGAAATGTGTTTGCTTTATCTAAGCTGAAGTTCTGAGGCAGTAAATATGCATTGTATTACTTACAGAAAGCATTAGAGTTACTTGGTAGTTGGCTTTTAAGACTGGTGTATTGTAGTTATGTATTCTCATCCAGGTAATTAATAATACATCAGCTTAACTGCAAAGTTCTGTACATAAATGGCTGCAATTGAAGTACAAATAACTGCATCATATAACTACATGTAAAATTGATTTGTAGGACTATGAAATAAAACTGAATTAAAAAGCAGTACAAGAAATGGGACTAAACTTCCTGCTATGAGAAATACTACTAATTACTTAGATACAGTATAATTACACAAACTACAATAACTGTGTAATTGCATAATAGTTAGAGCTACAGTGGTATAAAGTGTGATTGCTTCTTGTCTTATCCTAACTCATGTTCATGCATTTAACTTGAAATAACTTCCAAAAAAGAAGATTAATTTAAATATTTATGGATTAAAAACCTATTGAAGTAGATGGAAAAGTCTGCTATTTCAATAAGTTTTAGAATTGGATAGATATATAAAACTATAATGTGAGGAATAATAATAAAGTCCTCTGAAGAAAATGTGAGTTGCTTCTTGTATTCATACCTAATACTCCACTGTTAAAGTGATTTTAAGAAACAGAAGTCAAGGAGAGAAAAGAGAGAAAGATCTGGGGAAATTATCCCTTTCTGAGACTAGTGAGAATTAGGAACTAGTCCAGGCACAGATTTAGTTATCTTGTCCTCCCATTTGATCTTTCCATTAGACGAAACCTCTGGGTCTTCCACAATGAATGGCTCTGGGTTCTTGCTTTTTTGTTGTTGTTTTTTTTTTTCTTTCTTTCTTTTTTTTCTTTTCTTCTTTTTTTTGGGTTGGGTTTTTTCTTTTGTTGAGTTGGTTTTTTTTGCTGATTGTATGGGTTGGGTGGGTTTTTTTGCTTTAATACCAACTACCTTCATAATATCTCAGCTGAATTCATTGGAGTTAAGTTTTCTCACTCAGTCATATTTTATTCCTGTTTTTTTTACTAGGTCTCTATTACAAATAACCACTCAGCTGAACAACATAGAAGAATTACACTGGGTTTATGGAAGCAGGAAATTATTCACTACAGCTACCTGCTCCTACTTCATGTGGTGTAAAGAAATACTACTGGGTTGTTCTGAGAAGTGTCATATCTTTTGTGTACCACTAAAAGCAGTAAAGAAAGTGCTAATCAGCATGTCCTTTATCCAAATGCAGTGTCTGATTATACAGACAATTCTTTGGCATCCCACTGTCCAGCACTGTGCTGACAAAGCATTTGAAATTTCCTCTGCTTCCAGGAGCTTCTGCAATTTCCTTGGTGCACAAGTTACTTACCTTAGGGACTGAACTAAGAGTGCTGAACGCCAGAGGAGGAGGCACTGAAAGATCTTTTCCATATGAGTATCAGTCTTCAGTACAGTAGGTATCTTCATTTTCATCATCATCTTCTTCATCCCTAGTTTTTGCTGGTGAATCCAATCTCAAAAAGTTGGAGAATTTTATCTCATAAATCCAAAAATCAAATATTCCAGCATTTCCAAGACAAAATATTCACCTTTTGGCTTGACTGTTATTCATCTAACCTTTTCATCTCCTGAGGAACTTTGGTGCAGAGACACAAAATCAAACTTTGCTGGTTTTTAATTACAGAGGATCCAGGACATCAGTGGGATTTTATTACTTATAACAAGCAAATTATAAGTAGTATATAAATATATATATGTATGTTATAAGTAGTATCTTTCCTGCTAAAGCCTCTTGCAGCAGCAGAGGCAGAACAGAATGCAAGTCTGTTTCTTACCCAACCAAGCTCAATCCACTGTATTTAAAATGACAGTTAACTGTGTTTGGCATTGTAAAAGGAAAAGAGAAGAGTCATAGACGTTTTTCCCACTCTGCTTCCATTACAAGGAAGCACTGACCCCTGGAAGAGACACAGGAACTTAGGAGAACTCATCTCAAAAGCGACTAATCAATCCTTTAATAAGTAAGACACATCCTCCCTACTTTATCCATGTAAGCTATCCAAATTAATTAGATACTGCCAGCTTGTAATGACTTAAGAATATTTTTTTCTCACCTATCAGTAACCTTGCCATGTTTATGAACATTTTGCATTAGAAATGGCAAGGAGACTAGGTGATTATAAATTATGTTCAAAGTTGTTACTACATTTTGTTACTAATCAAAAAATAGCAACAAGATGAAAAGGTGGTTACAGTCATAATGAAATTAATTATTATCTTTAAAATTACTAGGGAGTCTAATAAAAATATAATAGTGATTGCTATCTAGGAAGAAACTACAGAAGCATTCTAAATTTCTGAATTTAAACCCCCTGCCAAAGATCAATGAAAACATATACTAACATTTAGCAATTAATTATTGATAATTCAATTTAACTCACTCTCTATGCTGTTTACTGAAATTAAAGTCATTTAGTAATCAATAATCATCCTTATAAAACAAGGATAAAACTTAGCTAACAATAGTGCAGATCGATAAATTAGCTCATCTACTAGAACCTAATATTTTATTTCAGCACTCCATCTAAGAAAGAGTGGGCACTAATTTCACTGAAGAAGCCATAAGGAATATAGATTCCTTTGCACAATTTCCATCATGAGAATTTAAAAAAAAGAAAATCCCAGAAATTATGGATTTCTTCATTGCAAGTTTTCAACTATGTGAGAAAAAATAAATGGTCCTGTTACCTTGAATACAGATGGACTGAATAAATAAAATAATCTTGCCTCACTGGCAGAACAAAGCATTTCCTTAAACATTGCTTCTTGCAAAAGCATTCTGTCAACCTCAGCCCAGATTCATGCTATGGCCTTTTATGCAACTGTCTTGGACTTTCTTTCTGTTCCTACTCCATATGCTTTTTCTGTCACTTCTTTCTCCTAGGCACACAAATCTTTTGAGCAGCACTGTCTCCTGGTAGTCAACACTTTAAACAATTCATTTTCTGACATTGGAGTATCTATGTGATCTAGATGTTACGGTCTCGTATCTCACTAGTCTTAAAAATGTCAAGTTCCATTCTTCCACCTAGTCCCAAAGACCCTCAATTGCATAAGATATTCTCTTTTCTAATTAGAGTACATACTCCACAGCTTCAGTGATGTTTTCAAGCATTCCTGGTATAGTAGAGTAAATTTCACTATGCAATAAATGGTCTCTAACCAATCATATATATAATAATAGTATACAAAAAAGTGCAAATGTAGTTTGTACATTTCAATTTCTAGCATAATTTTTATAATCTTTAGATTTTTTCTTCAAGATTTTAGGACTGCAGACAAGTGAATATGTTGCTAACTAGGACCAAGATTAACCTAGTTGGACAGGATGTAAGGTACTACTGGATATGACAGACAACAGTAAAAGAAGCTGATAAGATTAAGGATAACTCCTTGACAGAAGGCTAAATTTAACGGGTGGTTAAGGGGAATGTATAAGAGGAATGATTGTACTTCATAAATAATGGATGAGGGTACTGCAGAAATTTTGGATAAGAGAATTTGCAATGCCAGGAACACATCTCAATAATACCAAATTGAACACGGATGTAGGAAGATCGGCTAAAAAATACTTATATTTTCACTGATTTTTTTTTTTTTTTTGGAAGGGAACAGACACAGAAAGATATGGATGAAGGCTGAAGATAGGGGCAAGAAATGGGAAAAGGGATAGTAAGGCAGGCAAATCTCAAGACTGATTCTTTCCATATGTAGATGCCAGCAGCTCTGTGCTTGATCACCACCACTTAAAGCAAAACAATAAACTCTCTTTTGATTCTCTTGTACCAATCATGCCCAAACTATTTATTTTGTCAGGAGCACAGGGAAGGGAATGGGAGCCCCTTTCTCTGAAATCAGGAGAGCCCTAGGACAGGTGGATTGAGCATGCTGGTACCACCATGCCGTTATCACCATGACAGTGCCCTTTCCAAGCCTGGTGGCATCAGTGTCTCTAAACACATTCTAACAAATATCTTCATTTTTTATGCAGGCCAGGAAAAGCTTCTAGTGAAGAGAGACAGTGATAACGTGCTGAAAGGCGTAGTACTCTGTGGTGGGTTGTTCCTGGCTGGATTCCAGGTGCCTACCACAGCAGCTCTATAATTTCCTTCCTCAGCTGGGCTTGGAAGGGAAAATGAATGGCTCATGGGTTGAAATAAGGACAGAGAGAGATCACTCAGCAATTACTGTCATGGAAAAACACCAGACTCAGGTTTGGGAAATTAGCTTAATTTATTGCAAATCAAATCAGAGTAGCACAATGAGGAATTAAAACTAATTCTTAAAACATCCTTCCATTACCCCTCCAGTCTTCCAGGGCTCAACTTTATATTTCTCTACCTCTTCCCATGCAGCAGCACAGGGAAGAAGGGAATGTTGTCCGCAGTCTATTCATCACATGTTGTCTCTGCCACTCCCTCCCTCTCGGGGAAGGACTCCAACACACTCCAGTGTGGGATCCCTCCAACAGGAGACAATCCTCCACACAGTCCTTCAATGAAAGTCCTTCCCACCAGCTGCAGCACCTCACAACTGCTCCAATGTGAGTCTCAACCATGGGGTACAGTCTTTTGGGAACACAGAATCATCACAGAATCCATCCCTGTAAGTGACTCTAATTTAAAATTAATCTCCATCAAAGAAAACTTAATAATTTCCATTCATCACATCTGTGGTTATAATGACATATTAAGTTGTCATAGATAAATCTTTGCCATTGAAGGCTCTTGATTTGTTTTTCAATGCATGTTTTCCATAACACATTGTGTACATTTTCAGGAATTTATTTCACTTTTTGTGAAATCGTCATGTAAGAGAAGGAAAGTAGGACAGCTAATTATTTAAGACTGTGGGTGGACAAAAATCTTATTGAAGTAAATGCCAAAGAAAGTACCTGGAAGTACCTGACTCATGCTTGTAATAGAAATTTAAAATAGAGGTGCTGGAGCAGGAACCACCATAACAAAATGGCAGAAATGCTAACATTCAAAATTATTTGACTTTTTTTCTGATAAAAAGCATACACTATGGCAACAATCTAAATAATTCATTGTCACAACCAATTCATTTGCTTTATCTCAAAATTTGCAACAAATACAGTTATGAACTCATTCCAGAAATGTTTTATTCAGACACACACCCAGCAGGAATCACCAACTCTTGATTAATCATGCATTATAGGATGGGCATTCACCATGTATCTAAGTCTTTGCTTGTTTCATTGAACCTTTGTGTGTTGAAATATTCCTGTCAAATCTGAGTAAAGTGGTAACTATAATAAGGTCTTCAAACAAGATGAGTCTTGTTTATTTTTTAGTAAAGCAGAGTAAATTGAGAGCAATGTCTTTCTCCATGAGAGAGCTTGAGTGCTGTTGAAAGGAGGACTGGAAAACAAGCATGTCAACACTAAGAGCTATGTTCACAAAAGGGTTTGCAAAACACAAGTTTAATATTTAGATGTCCTATGTCCACACCGTGGCTGATAGGCCACAAATGAGAAAAAAACAGTAGCTTTCTAGAGATTTCTTTTTAACTGAACTGTTAGAAAACAGTGGAGAAGGAAAAGAAAGTTAGTTTGGTCTATTTTTTAACTGAAATGCTTCTGATAAATGCCTCACCATGAACCAGTCTCCCTTCAGGTTATTCAAACCCTTTTGATGTACACTCAGAACACCTTTCTTGCTGGAGCATAGTCTCCTCCTCTTTTCACTGAAATGGTCTCTGTACAAAAACAGATTCGCGGCCCAAGAAGAGCTTCTGTCCTGTTTTCCCACATTCCATTTCTAATTTTCCTGTAGAAGTGAATACAAAACCTTATCTCAAAATAATGTGACTTCAGCCTTGATCCCATAAAAACTTGTGGACTGCTGACCTGCAACCTAAATAGCTAAAATTGGTGCTGTTTCACTGAATCAATGGAATTTATTCCACCTATGGATTTTCTCTATCCATGAGGTGCTAAACACTACAAATGTCTAGATCTATCTTTCCAACCCCAAAGGAGTTGTTTAAAACTTTCAGGCCAAATCTTAAAATGCTTCTCCTTAAAACTTAAAGGCAAAAGTGTGAGAGAAGAGACACCTTAAAAATGAAAGATTTAACATACAGACTGTTTTAAGGCTGTGTGATATCCATCAATATTTTCCAGAAGAAAACTGAAGCTTACACACTCAAGGTGAGACTTATCTAAGTGAATTACTAGGATCTTTAAAACAAGGATAAAGGAAACATGCTGCTTAATTTTCAATAGAAGGTTTTCAGCCAGGAAATGAAACTAAAAAAAGATATTGTGGAGGTAACTTAATAAAGGAAATTTATTGTTCAAAGTCAATTCAGAACATTTTTCTGCCTAATAATGATATTCAAAATTATTTTGTGACACAAATCTTCATTTAAGTCAAAATAATTTGCAGACAATCAATATCAATGAAGAAATTAATACACAGAAAATAATAATGAGAACACAGACAGGTCAAGGAAAATATTAACAAGGTGGATAGCCCAAGTAACAATGTATGTTGCATTATGTAATGGGATTGTAGTTTTCATTTTTTGTATTTGTGCTTAAAGCTGAGGAAGGGGGATAGAAGAAAAAAGAGCAATGAGAATCTGAAATATGGAAAGTAAAATAATTGCACTTATTTAGCTGACAAAAAAAGCACTGAATAAGGCATGGAACACCCTTCACCTATTAGAAAAGCTACTGCAGAGGGGCAGGAAATATTTGTTCTCTGTGTCCAGGGAGGGTAGGAGAAAAATTAATCAGTTTAAACTGCAATGAGGAAGATTGGATAGGTATATGAAGAAACTTTATTCAAGTGAGGACAGTAAAATACAGCATCAGACTGCCATGACTAGCTGTGCAGTCCACACCACTGGAGCTCTCCAAAATCACTTTAGAAGCACATCTGCAAGGAATGGCACAGACACTGCAGATCTTGCTTTGGGACGCGGTGATAGAGTCAATGACCTCAACCTGCTTGTGACCTGAGTGGGTCTGTGAGATACACAGTACACCAGCTAATTACCACATGTAAAGTTTAGAAATGTCCAGGGGATGTTGCACTGAAAAGGGACGATTTCCAGGTTTAACAGCATGTTGTATGCCCTTATGTTACGACTTACATGTTAACAATCAACAGGAATACATTTGAGAGACAGAAACGGGAACAGGTCTAATGTTCCCAGTTCCCACTGTAGTTGGTAACAAAAATCCGGTTGATCTCAAGGTATAAAAAGCCTAGGAACAAGAAAAGAGTAATACACCATGAACTCAAAGCTGTAAATTATTAATTTAAAATATTTCCAGTGCCTCCTGAAACACATTCTGAAAAGACACCAAACCTTGTTATTTTCATAGTGACAGCCTACAAGGATGAATTCTCTGAGTGCAGTGCTAGAGCTTTAGTGAATGTAATATACAAAACTCCACTTGAGGGAAAGTCCTCACCTTACTTACATATTTTGGAAATACCACTGAAAATATTAGATAGATGGATAGATGGATAGATAGATAGATAGATAGATAGATAGATAGATAGATAGATAGATAGATAGATAGATAGAACACCCAGTTGAAGGACTAATATTTTCCTATCATCTGATCTCAGTGTTCCCAGTACCAAATTTTTCTGTATTATTTGCCCAACGTTTACAATGTTGGGCTCTAGGCCTTATGTGTAAATGTTACTGTCAAAGTGGTCATGTGTAGAGAGATGCAGGGGTTTATGGAAGAATCTCACTTTTGAAACAAAGACGGAGAAATATGCACTGAGACAATTATAAAGAGGTAATACAAAGCAGGGAGGGAAATCAATAAATGATGGTGAGCTGGATTTTTGTCTTATGGCACACTTCACTTTGCTGGAGAAATTCAAGTCCCTAGAGCCATTTGCACTTGTAGACTGAGACTATACCAGAAGAGAATCTGCCCTTCACAAAAATCATCTGGGAACAAAACACAGGGGCAACCTGTGTGGGAAAGTCTGGGAAAGAGATAAACAAACCATGGACCACAGCAAGCACAAACTGGGCGAGAGAACACTTTTCTCTCTTCTTGGTTGTGCAATGTGATTGATAAACCAATCAAATTGGGTACTATGAATGCTAGAAAATGGGAAAGGGCAGACTCCAATGTAGACTGAAAGGATTTATTAAAATCAGCTACAGCTGTGCAAATGTAGCTATATTGATCTGAGCCCCAGCTTTTTATAAGGAAGTGTAAATACATAGAAATTGGCCAGCCCTTGACATCAGTTAAAACCAGAAGCAAATATATCACCTGCTTTAATCACCTAAATTTTCCACAAACCATATAATTTACTGTTACATTTTTCCAGGTCTATTTATGTTAGTTTATCTAAAGCATGCTTACTAGACAGGTAGGCAGTTTCATTTGAAAATGAAAGAAACAAAGAAATCTGTCACTCACAGTTTTTGGCCTCTCCATCCTTGCAAATGCTTGATTATGCCATAGTTAAAAATTTGTGTCGTATTTCTCCTTTGAATTGTTCTAGCATTATCTTCCAATGGTTTTCATTTTTGCAATATCTTTTTTCAAAAGATTGAAGAGCCAATTAACATGTGCTATTTTCTTATGCTGAAGATTGAACAATCTACTTTTGATAAGTTATGCTTATCACTGGCAAGCATTTTCTTTTCTCATCAAAAGATTTTGCAGCTCTCTCTTTGTCCTGGTTTGAAGGACAGGTGTCTGCCAAGAAAGGCAGAAGCTTCTCTTTGAAATGGGAATGTAAACCCCCTCCCTGCAAATTATTATAATTTTAAAATTAAGGGGCTGTCAGGCAAAGATATGGGAATTAGGAATAACAGTTCTTTGCTAGGAAAATTAAAATAGAAATACAGTATTACAAAGAACAGTTCCAAAACACTGACAGAGTCAGAATACAACCTGACACCCTGTCATCAGTCAGGGTGTTGGTAGCAGTCCCATTAAATGGTGGCTACAGTCCTCCTGCAGTGGCAGGTGTGGTTCAGCTGAAGCAGTGCTCCTGTAGAAGGTGCAGTTTTCCTCTGAAGGTCCAGGGATGATGTGGAAAAGTCCGGCTTTTACCCTGAAATACAGTGGAAAGAATGTAACTTACTATCCAAAATCTCAGTTTTTATCTAGGTAGGAAAGGCTTGGTTCCTCTCCCTGGCTGGAGCATCTCCCAATGGGATGATGTAATTTTATCAGTCATACAGTGGGACTCAGTGGCCCATCAGCAGATGATATCTCCCTGGAGGGTGGATGGATTGTGGAAAAGATAAAGGTGATTGCCCCATCTTGTCTTAAAGCTGGCCCATTAGCAGATGGTGTGTGCCACGGAGATAAGGAATCACTGCCCCACCCGGTTTTAACAGATGGTGATAGAATACACATTTCTGGCCACATCAACCCGACACACTCTTCAATCAGATTTTTCTTGTGGAAAAAATACAACAAGTATAGTGAAAACCAGCAAGAAGAAATTCCATCTCTGAAACCTTATGACAAAGTTCCCTCAGGGTTCTTCATTCGCCATCTTGGAATCTTTAGTCAAGTATTTGCCATTTTCAACTTATTTCCAGCTAGATTGGATCAAACAGTGTTCTGAAACATAATTTCAAATGCTGATGTTTAATAATGATCAATGGCCAGAGTTGTATGTGGCAATATATCACTTAATGCTCTACCTTCACAAGTATTTGATCTCCTATTAGAGGGCTAATGTTTAATATCATCACTGACAGTTCTGTATGAGTTGGGACACTGAACTGTATTGTGGTGTGAGTTGAGACAAGTTTTTCTCCACCTCCTCCTTTTCTATAAGTCCTCTGAGTTCATAAAGTAAATTTGCTCCAAAACAAGTATGACAATATCATAAGACTGTCAATTTTAATTCTTGGATAGTAAAAGGGATATTTATGCTGTTTCACTGTGGGTACATTATTTAACCTGTTTATATTCTTAATGAATGTGATTCAGTTCAACAACATAACTCTGGTGTCAGAGATTAAGGCTTTTTGGGAAAGGAAGCTATAAACTGGGAAATATCTTGTGTTATTTAATATGTCTGCTCTTCTTTCTGCCCAACCTATCATTCATAGAAAGCAGCAAATAGGAGAAGAGTGTCAAAAAGGAATGACCTATGCTTAGGTAACTTCTCAAAAAACAGAAGTAATCACATCATACAAACTTTCTATAATTAGAAAGTTTGAATTGCCTCTTACTTTTGCACCCACCAAGATAATTTTTCAAGGAACATTTTTCCTGCAACTCTGAACTCCAATTTAGCCTTTGTGATTCAATCTGATGAAAAAATGGTAGACAGAATGGAGCTATTTAGTATTAGCTGAAAAAAGCTACATTATGAAAGTAAATAATGCTGCTGGGAAGCAGAAAGACCTGCTCCTCAACTCTACGAGATTAGACTCTGGGCAATAAAATTACAACAGTAGAGAAAAACTTGCACAGGTAAATTGAAGGTTTGTTTGCATTAAAAATCCATCTTAACATAAGGAACAGCCAATAAAATATTCTCCTCTCAGGGACATGGTCCATGGACAAGAAGCCAAGGACATCCCAGACCTGTGCCTTGCCCTTTTTCAGGGTGCCAGGCAGGTCCTGGTGCCACACCATTGTGCCACTGGTGCCACAGGGCTAGAACTAGTCAGCTGCTCCTGGCCCCAGAAGGCAGAGATGAAGGTAAACAGACTGATGGAAGCTAGAAGCTACCAGTCACCACTGTCTAGAAACCAGAATTAGACCAGACACTGATCATATATGCAGGCACTGCATTTGTTCTTTGAGAAACTTTCATTCTTCCAAGGAATATGTAATATCTGATCACTTCATAAATGCTGAGAATCATGTTGCATGAAGTAAACATCATTAGAAATCAGTAGAAACAATTAGTAAAATGTTTGAGGAGTCTTATTATAACAGTGTCAGAACAGGCACAATTTCAACTGTGGCACAGATGATGCAGGTTAAGACTGAACATCTGTATGTCTCATGTCTGATATTACAGTAACTCAAAGAATCCCTCAAGCATAATCAAAACAGATCTCTCGTCATTCAGATGACTACTGAAAAGATATTCTGGAAGCATTAAAGAAAAATTGCAAATTTAGCTATAAAATAATGCTGACTGACTTGGTAAACAAAAATTTGTACCAGATTTTTCCAAAACACTGAAATTAAACAGCATTTTTGTTATTGTTGTTGTTATATGTTCTCATGCCTACATTTCATAAGAAAATGAAACCTATGGAAATACTAAGAAAACTTAGCATAGACTTTGATGTCTGTGATGGTGCCTTTGAGACTGATGTGCTTCTGCAATAAATAGCCTTTTTTAGCATCTATTAGCTGCTTGCTTATTTAAAAGATAACTCGACAAAGTTGGTGCCCTGAGCACCGGAGGTTGCAACCTCACACAGACTTATGCTCATACAAACAGACACACCATATATTGATTCATGCTATAAAAAACCAGCTTTCTTACTAGAAGACTATTCCAGAGTTTCTACTTTCCCTCAGGCCAAATTTCCAGTACACACACACACAAAGAATTTTCATATTTTATGATATCAATTACCTTTCTTTTCAGGGATTCAGTTTAGTCTCCTGTATCCCATGAATTTCTCATCAGGTTGGTAAATGAATACTGTGGGTGTCTGCTCATGCATCATTAGGAACCCTTTTCAGTAGCTCAAGGCAATAATTGGAAAGAAACACAGGAAGAAATTAATTTATTCTCAGGCATGGTGAATCAGATATGGGATTATACACAACATACTTGCATTTTGTTTTAAGATACATGATTGCTGTAAACAATACATAAAAGTCAGTCATTTCAGTTTTAATCAGGATCATATGAAGTATAATTCTCAACTCAGAGGTTCATCTATCCATGATCAAGCACTGGTTTCAGGCAGCTGTGTGATCTTGACTCAGAAAACTGTGACAAGGTGCAACACGAGCACATGAGCTAAATCCATGCAATGTAAGAAAAGCAAAAATACAGATAGAAATGTAATAGTTTAGATTCTACCAGTCAACACCTTGATTTCTCTATAAGGAGAAGGGGTTGAGAGGTGGGTAGGAAGGTGGCAACAGATTCTTTAGGATGGCAGCTTCAAAACATCAAGGATCAGACCCTTCCATGGGCTAACAAAGACAAATTCTTCCTGCCTGTTTAATAGCTGAGTGCACTGGTGTCTCTCCAGGGGTGTGAGTGTAAACTGGTCCTTCTGGCCTGCTGGACTTGGCTGCCTTTTTTAATTAACCAGTAAGTTAAAAATTGACATGCATTCTGAATCTGTCCTCCTACAGATTCTCTGTGCATTCAGCAAATGTCATCTGATTTGCATGACCCAGAAAGGAAGAATTACCAAGAGGCTTCACCATTGCAACTGGTCCAAGCTTTGCTGGGTCAGCGCCACAGGCTAGACACAGCTTGTCTTTATCTCACTTACCTTCTACTGAGTAGAAAACATCTCTTCACTTTTTGAGGTTGGAATACTACTTTTCCCATGTCCATACTAATAATGATAGAATGTAATAGCAGATGGGAAAAACTGAAGCCTATTTCTTTTCCTTTTGAAGCAAATAGGCAAATATTTAGGTAAGAAGTGAGACTTCAGGCAGGAACCCAATTTTTTCCTTTACTTCACCATTTTTTTCCTGTGGACCATTTCTCACTTTACAACTTCTATAAACCCACTCATCATTAGCACTTCACAAGCAGAGAGCAAGATGTGATACCTGAAGTTCTGAGTTTGCCCATTTTTTTTCCTAATGCCTTGAACAATTTCTAACTGTGGTATGTCAGCATTCTCCTAAAAGAGATAGAACAGGAAAAGACTGGGGTTTAATTCAAAACATGATCTTATTGAACACATCACAGTAAATGACCACAGACATTATTGGCAAAAAACTTATTTGTTAGAGCTTAATCTCTGATTAACAGCTTTCCCTGGCTCAATTTTGCATTCATGTGGGGTCATTCTGCTGAGATGAAAAGTGCATTTAAAGCTCTTTCTCATTCTTCTCTGAGCAAAACATGACCTAGATACCAAGCCCATTACAGCCTAATAGAAATAGCTTGACAATCACCAAACTCATTTCTCTGTGAACATTTTCTGTGTATGCCTTCTTTTTTTTGAGACCTGCTTACAAGGCTCAAGGTTGGATGCTGCATGCAAAACCTAGGTATTTACAAATGGGTGATAATGTAAATTTATTGAATTTACACTTTTTGCCCCTAGAGAAATATGCTGTACAACCCCTATGCTGCATTTTGCTCAAGTGTCATAAAGACTTAACATGAATCAAATTTTGCAGGATATTTTTGATATAGGGATATATTATATGTCCCATTTTATGGATGTGCAAATAGTCACAGGAAAGAAATATGATTTCTCAAGTGCCACAGTGCCAGGTACGATTTCCCTCATCTAGTATTAACCCTGGGGGTTAAGTCTAGCCATATTGTCTACATGACCTTTAGTGCTAAAAGGAAGACACATTTGTCCAGAGAATGATGCATCTCACCTCTCTTCCACCTTACTTTATTCCATCTTTCCACCTTAAACATTTATCTTAGGCTGACACAGATCACCTTATGGATGAAGCCACTGCTTTCCATTTGCTACAGAGGGAACTCTGATGACTAGCTCAGACTTGACAGCTTTTAGACAGATAAGATTAGACAGCTATATTATTAGTATTAGGTGATATGGAGACCACCTTTAGTGATAAATAGAAGCTAGTCTCATCAGTTTCTTTCCCTGTCTTGATTTGCAAGATCTGAATTGAATATATTACAGGTCTGTGGAACTTACTGCCTTTTTCAATGTGTTATCTTCCTTGTTTATGCAAAGACTGTTACTAACAGTAGCAGCAAAAACCAAGCAAATACCCATTCCTACAAATTATTATAGGATTTCTTCAGCAAAATTGGAAGTTATGCAGATTTACACTTCTTGAGCATCTTGTCCTTTTAGAGTAATTAGCAACCAGCAAGGGAGTCAATACAAACAATTTTCTTGATTTAAGCTTCCCGAGTACTGTGGCCCTTTAAATGTTAAGTTACCTGGACCTGAAGCAGTTATGCATGTGTAAACAAGACTGAAAATACAAAAACACCACAAAAACTTTCAGGATCTCTCTATCTACTTTTAGTTTGGGGTTGGGTCTGGGTTTGTTGTTAGGTTGTTTTTCTTGGGTTGTTTATGATCGAGTAGTAATATCAGTAGGTGCCTGCAGTAAATTCATTGTCTTTTAACATCTCTGAGCTCCACAAAAGAAAGGAGCAGATATAATAACAGAATTTTGGGGAAAAAAACAACATTGGATTTTAAATCTTACCAATTTTTAATTTAGGCATCATTACTTGACACAGTGTAATTAAAGACAGAGACACATCCATGTTTGATCCTTGATGCCTAATTTCTCTTCAGGAGACTGATCATTAAGGAAATTACTCCGAATGATTTGCAAAGAATGCAGATATTAATCAGAGATGGAATTCTCAATAAGGGATGAAGTCAAAAGGGATGAAGGGATAGGAGTCAAAAACTCCAAACAGTCACACAATTGCTGAAATTGAAGAGAAAGTGATTTCTGTGGCTTAGGAGTGGACCCTTCTACTGCGAGTAACACTGTGATACTCAAGACAATGAGGTATATGGCAGTGCTCATGCAGTTCACAGAAGCAAGTCATGAATGATTTTTCTGTCTGTTAGAGATAAGCTAGGACTTAAAAATTACCTGAGTGGTTTGACCTCTCTGACACTGTGACCCAGAGAAGTTGAGAATAATTTTGGAAAACTTTCAGCTCTTCTTTAGCTTTGGGAAGCTTCAGTAAGTACTTAGATAGAAAGAAATAAACACAAACCAAGCTCTACTCAGTGCCCACTACCCATTTCGTACTTACAACACCCCCAAAAGGCTGGTGGCAAACAACCTCTGTCCTGAGACAAGGTAGAAAAAAAGAGTAAATGGTTCATGGCTAATACTGGCATCTGTTTTGGTTGGTTCTAGCTCTAGAGCAAAGCCATATGGGCTTTACTCTAGAAGCATTTCTAAATGGCAATCAAGTGATTTAACTCTGCAGTGGCTGTTAATTTCAGAGAGCAGTAATGGCAATAGCTTCAGTCAAGGCACTGTAGTCTTTATAGTGTCTCTGATTTTCTCTGCAAATGTAACTTAGAGAAACATATCAGCTTCTTTTTTGTGATTTTCATTAAATATTCCTTCAACAAAAAGGAGAAAGATCACGAGAGACCTGTTTGGTAAAGGGTTGGTAGCAGTAGAAGTACTTTTTTTTTAACATATATAATGAATACTTTTCAAAATCCTTTTAAAGTATAAAGATAGATTTTTCCTGCTAACATGTACTTTAGTGTCAGGGCCTCTATCATACTCTTACTGTCAGTTTCTCCCATTTATGAGCCCTTTACCATTTTCCCTTCAGAACCAGACAAGCTATTTGTTTTACCAGGTGGACAGATGAGGAGAGAGGTGTGTTTTCATCCATGGCCAGAGACTCTATTACCCTTCTGCCTTGCTCTCTTTGCCATGAGGTGACAGACACTGCTAGATCACAGACTGTGTGTCCTGTGACTAATTTGTACCAGTGTCATGATGCCTTGTAGTAACATTTGGTGATGAAGAAAAGAATATGGAACCAAATTTTACACTACAAACCAGTCTAAAAACAAGAAGAGAAATGGCTCTATCTTTCCCCACATTTTCTTAGGTAATACTGTTCAGGTGGTCAACCAGATATATACACAGAGAGTATTTAAGCATTAACATGTAACATCCTTCAGAAGATTAAAATTACAATAAATGAGCCCATTTTTTATCACCTTTTCTCCACTGTTCCCTTGCAAGCATTCTGTCACCAAGAGTGTCAGTATGGTAAAAACATCAAGTACAGATAAATCTGGAGCCTCCTCCTCCTCAAGACAGAAAGTGTGATAGAAATGGTTCTGTCTCAAATTTATCTGCTTTGTCTCATACTAGATGAAGAACTCACTGGCAACACAATAAGAATAGCAAATGCTACACATTTTAGGCTCACACTGTAATTGAGAGGTGATATATTTGTAGAGATTTGCTTTTGTGGAAGTGATCTTCTGTAAGCCTGTAAGTTAAATTAAACTTTTAGATTAGCTATTGTAAAAAATGTCTTCTTTGTGAGGGCTTTGAAGTATTGGAAGTGGTTGCCCAGGGAAGTGTCTGTGTCACCACGTCTGGAAGTATTTAAAATTAATGCAGCACTTAGGGATATGATTTAGTGATGGATTGATAGTGTTTGGGTAACAATTGGATTTGATGATCTTAAAGTTTTTCCCAACCTAATGATTCTATGACTTTGCATCCAAGCTATGTCATCCAGCATCCAAAATCATTTGCCCACTTGCAACAGCTGCTACCAACAGCAGTGCTATGTACTCTTTGTCATTATCTTCCAAAGCACTTGTAGATATGCTCATGTGTGCATTTGAGTGCACCACCTTCAGACCAGAAACCCTAACTTTAGTTATGTATTTTTTGTCATGGTTTAACTCCAGTTGATTTCATACAGTCCTTCCTCACAGTAGTATGGGAACAAGATTGGAAGGCTAAAAGTAAGAAAAATCATAGGCTTAGATAAAGACAGCCCAATAGTAAAGCAAAATCAACATGCATAAGCAAAGAAAAACAAGGGATTCATTCACTGCTTTCCATGAGCAGGCAGGTGTTCAGGCATGTCCACAACAGCAGGGCATCATGCCTAATGGTGACTTGGGTAGACACATCATCATTCTAAATGAGCTGTGAATATCCCCTCTTCTTCCCCAAATTTATATGCTCATCATGATGACATATGGTCTGGGATATTCCTTTAACTTCTCACATGTAAAATACTCTCTCCCACCCAAAGGAAATGTCACAGGAGGTGAAGAGCATTAAAATGGTAGCAATACTCAGGAAGAGACTATATCCATAGAAAAAAATTTCTTGTCTCTCCATTTCTCATCCTGACCCAACTTCTCACCTGGAAATTGCCATGAATTGATTTTGTGATATTTTGTAAAAAAATGAAATGATACCCAGATATTCAAACATCCAATTACAGTGACATAAATGGAGAGGTTGATTTCAAATTTGTATGTGGAGAATGAAGGACTTCCATGCTCCTTTTTAATATATAAGCTCTACTTAGTACTCACTTCCTATTCTTAGTCATTTGAATTTGAATTCTGTCTAGGACAGAAAAAAAAACCTCCAAAAAATACCACCAAAAACAAGAAACCCAAAAACCTTGCCATAATATCTTTGTTTATATCAGTAACTATTCAGTGAATGTGGAATACATTCAATTATGTGTACAAAACTACGTGATGATATAAAGAATATATGTTCTGTAGATGAGTAAACAGACTTGATTAACTGCTTCATTAGAGCTCAAGAAAACACATTTACAGCTGAATGAGGAAGTTCCATTATACTACAAAAATATTTTGAGTTCAGATATATAAAATCTATCTCAGAAAATTAAACATGTGAATATAACTTTTTGGTTGGGTTGCTTTGAGCTTGTTGCCTTCCTATCACATAATAGGCAATAACTCGGTTGATGTGAAAAGAACTTGTTTGCCTAAAGATTCCTAAAATAATTTGAAGACTTACAATAGCAACACTTTTTAAAGGTATTGTTTGATTGATACTCTACAGACAGATTGAAGAACATGTATATTCTTCATATTTTAATCATAACCTGGGAGTACATATCTAACTCCTTACAATAATTTTTACTAAAGTGATGAAAAAATATGTTTTTCTGTAAGCATTGCATTTATTCAGTTTGGGTTTTTTTTTTTTTTTTTAATCTGTTGTGAAAATCCAAATTAAGAAAAATTCTGTGCTCATTTATTATACCATTTTGTTGCAATAAAGAGAAGATTCACTAATTAGACCAGTAAGATTGACTGCAAATGCTGCTAGGATTTATTGTATTCTTAGAAGTCTCTGAAAACAGTACAAAGCACATCCTAGGATAGGAGTTGAATCCTAAAAAAAGATGGCCAGATAGACAGTAACTCCTACAGTAAAAGCCCAGGATTAGCTAGTTTCTGTTTTGCAGAACTTGTAAGCACTGTTCTTATATCATTTTAATTTCTTCATAAATAAAGTCTTCAGAATCAAGTCAGAAGCCTTAGAGAAATCTGTACAAAATAAATGGATTGTACTTGCTTTATCTACCAAGCATACTTCTCCAAAGATTTTTCTGTTTTTCCAGATTAATTATATTGGTTCTTTACCCTTTTAATGCATATGAGATTTATCACTGTTTCTCTGTGTGAACTAACATTATGATGACAAACCTGTAACTGAGAAAAGTTGAGCAATTTAGCCTCTTTAAAACAAATTGTGAAGCATTTTCTTCTTTCAGAACATTGGGGTTTTTACAGCATTTCAAGGTTTATTGAAAAATAACATCAACAACCCAGATAGATCCTTAGCCATATCTGTTAAATTATTAGTCATAAATTACATGTAAACTCTTTCATTGCTTTCATCATCTCTCCATGTGACGTTATTTAGATGCATGTTTGTTCTTCAAATAGAACCAATATATTTATTGAACATCCAGTCATTTACTGATGATTCTGCATACATTTCCAAGACCACTTCTTTTTCTTTAATTATACCTTGTTCTACTGGGTCTATGTGAAAGTATCTCCTCATATTATTACTTTTCTAATACACATAACTTAGTCCTGTATAACATGGATTTCCATATAATTTTTTTAGGACTTCTATCATATAAGAAATATTTATTAACATTTTGTTTTTTGTGACATGTAGCTGCTCTCTTTTACATAATTTCAAGCCAGTGTGATTTTCCTTCTCCAGAGTGACTACAGCTTTTCTGGTACTTACCAAAGCATTCTCAAATAACCTCTTGTTACCCCTCAATTTTTTCATTATTTATTTCTTTCTCCCAATATTTCTTTCTGCCTACAATTGTATTTAGCCTGCAATTTTTTTTATAGCTACTTGAAAAGAGTGTTGCCTATAACTATTTGTGGATAAAGACAATGAACTAATATAATACATTAGTAAATGCTTAAAATATATGCCAAGAGTTATAAGTATGTTACAGTAGAAGGTTTCAATATCATAAAACCAAAGATTTTTTACTACCTTTCTTTTTAAACATTGCAATTCCTGTATGATTATATTGAAAAAATTATAGAGATAGCAAGGGTAAAGCTATTTGATAGCTTTCCTGGGTGCCTGTGAATACTTTGTCTGTGTTTTTAGCCATACTTATATCACTAGTTTTTGTACAACTGTTAATGTTAAGAATTTCTGCCTTGCTGCAACTCTTCATAAATAATCATATGCCCGTACCACATCCTGCTGCAGCAGGGAAACAGGAAAAGTGCACATGTATAATCACTTAGAATAGTTGAATACTTTAGCAAGAACTAAACTGATCTTTCAAAACTTTAGTCAGTATTGAGCCTTGCATAAATAAAAGATATCCAAGTGTTTTCTCAGGCCTCATATCTCTCTGGGATATTTTATAAATGAAAACACAAAATATAAAATAAGCTTATCTGGAGAAGATCTGTTTCCTTCTTTTGTGTTCCCTGGATAAGAGATGGTTGAAGTCCTGGTTCAGCATCTTATCAGTTCAAATGTTTTTTTTTCTTTATACAACGCAATATTGCATGTGCCAAATCTGTTTCAAATGCACAGGTTTAGAAGTAACGGAATCAAAAGCATAACTACATTCATGATCTTGTTCAGTCAGCACTACTATTTTGCTTTTGCCCTTGGCCTCTTAATCCATTCCACTAATTAGTTTTTTTACCCTCTAAACCTCTATAGGATGTGCCTGCTGTGTGCACGCTCTGGCCTTTAATCACCAAACCCTCCATTTTCCACACAGATGTTTACTACTATCTCCTCCTTTTATCTTGGCTTATATGTCGACTTTTCGTCAGTGGATTTGTCCTATTAATCTTGTTCTATTTTTTTAAAGTAAGGCCTGCATGCTTTTTCCTTTTCATAAGAAACACATTTGATGACACAATGGCATATGAAAGGTGTTGAATTCTAAGTCAGATCATCCAAAGCGTTTTGGTTATCTATTGAGGTTCAAGAAAATACTTTATCTAATGTTTTAAGTGAGGGGCAACACAGACTAGCTAACTAATGACTCAAGCTGAGGAAAAATTCTGCTTTAGGTTCTCTGAAATGACACTTCCTCAAAAAGAATTATTGTTTTGAAAACTAGCCAAAAGCACAAATCCAGCAATGTTGCACTTCTCTACAAGACAACTTAGTATTTTGCAGAAATTCCATCTTAAAGCCAGCCATGCCTACAGGCTACACAAAATTTAATTTATTTATGCCAATGTCTCTGCTCACTTCTATCCTTGGAGCTCAGCTGTAATGGGGTTCACACAGCTATGGGGTGTGAGAGACGTTCTCTTTGTTTTTATAGGTTTTACTCCTACCATTTTTCTTATCATGTGGAATACCAGTTTGTAAATTCTTTGAGCCATACTAATACCTTTTTTGGTTTTGCTGTGAAGCTTGTAGGATAGATCAGTGCTAGAGAAGTGGTTAAGGTTTCTTTAACATTCTCTCATGGCACTTTAGCTGGACACAACTCTCTTTTAGGACAGACTTCGCTCAGCTGAATCACATCTACCCCAAATCACTAAAATCATATACAGTTTGCCTTGCCTTGTCTCAGGGATAGCAAAAACACTACCAATGACTACAAAATGCTGTAAAGGCAGAATAAAATGAGGAATATAAACTGATCAGTTTTCTTACACTTTGCAACCTCCTTTTGGTGCAGGAAAGTTTTGTAATATTTTATCCATCAACTAGTAGCACCTACACAGTGGTTTTAAATGAAACACAAGGAGGAAAGATGACCTGCAGGTTACATTATTTGACATTATTTGACATTACTATGTAATATATATATGTATTATATATAATTATATATAATTAAAATAAATATTTATTATAAAATAATAAAAGAAAATAACAACAACTAAAGCCCCCTGTCTAATTTCTGAATATTATTTATTTCCCATTTGGTACTTTCTGGAACATTACCTTCCAGCAATTCCACCAATATACATATTTCAAAGATGTTGTGACTCCTAAATAAGCTTAATGTCTCTTGTACCTGGCCTTCCTTAATGATTAGTAATGATCTAGTGAACTCATCTCTATTTTACCATGAACAAGTTAACTAACCTGTTAATTTAATAAAACACGTTTTCACCGAGTCACATTCGTGAATCCCAGTGTTTACTGGTGCCTGGAATCTGTAGGTGCAGGGTTTAGCATTTGCCCTCACTGAACCTCAGATATCTAGAACCAATTTTACTTAGTAAATGGCTCGTCAAGTGAAAAGCCATCCTGTTCAGCTTGATATCTACTAAAGGATTTAATTAAATCCCTTTTGGAAATAGCTCACTCTCCCTGAATAAGTATAGAAAATTATCTTGGCATACATAAATGACTCTTAAATAGCTAAGGGTATCTGGACTGACATCTAGAGTTACTCTGTATTTTTGGTTTCATTGCATTTTCCTTCATATGTATCATATGCTGTATTCATTATAATTATATAAATTGTTCTTGCTGTTGTACCCTCTACCACATACCATGAACTTAAGTCACCAATTAACAGAGTTCAAGTCATTCAGGAGGATGAATTTCATTTAAGATATTAAATGATCTTTCCATATCCAGGCCCAAACCCCATTCTTCTGTTCTCATTTAAGGTTGGATCTGCTTGTAGTCAACCAGACACCAAATGTAATTGTGCCCATCCAGCTGGCAGATCCCATGGAGACAGACAAGAAAATCTTTTTCTAATGAAGATAAATCCAGTGTCAGGCAGGATTCTGCTAGCACAGAAGTGATTCTCTGATTGACTCAGTTGTAAGGATATAGGATTTATAGGAAGTGGATAGAGATGAATTTACTTTTAGTTGAAAAAGATTGGCAGGTTTACTACAAGTTATGATCCTATTTGAGGAAAGCAAAGCCTAAGGACTGGCCTTTCTAAAGGACGGGGTCATGCTGTGTGATCTGTGAAAATCACTTGAAGAATTACGCAGGTTTCAGAGCCTTCACTGACTGAGATGTGAAAACAGACAAATTTAAATCAGACTACGCTAATTAAGAGTATGCTATTATTTCACCTCTTATTTTTCTAGTAAGTCACTTCATAAAGTTTGCATTTTAGTAAGTAAAATAATTTTCAGTTCTTCATAAATGATATGAGGAGGGATGTCGAACAACAGGTATCCCGAGAGCATGGCAAGACCTTTTAAGGCTCATTTATTGCCAAGCAATGACACCTCACAAATAAGACAAAGTCCTCAAAGGTTTGCAGAGTGCTCCCTTACCGAGCTGCAAGAGCACTCTCATAGCCTCTTATTGCCAGAATGCATTAGACAGACAACAGACAATAAAGCTGAAGTCTCTGATCCACTGACACTCTCAGGATTCATCCTAGGAAAAAGTGGCAAAGCTGTTTGTGCCAGATTCACAAGGTGATTTTAGGCTCAGCACTTCACTGTCCAGCTTGCAGGCAATTTGTCAAAGAGACATTGTAAACCCAAGGCAGTAAGTGGTATCTCTACTGAGACAGAAGAGGAATCAAAAATAAATCTAAGCTCATGAAAAAGGAGTGTCTACAAGGTAAGTTACCTAAAGCAGATCAGAGGAAAGTGATCTCTGACTCACAAAGATTGGAATGAATATATGTTCGAGATTTTTTAGAAAAGCCATACAGACAAGTACTCATACTCAACTCTTTCTTCCCTCTCTGACCATTCACCTGATACCTGATGATTGGAAGGTATAGGGAAGTTTTACATTGGATATTAGGAAAAATTTATTCACTGAAACACTGGTTGTCAAACAGGGGAACAGGCTGCCCAGGGGATTGGGGGAGTCACCATCCCAGGGAGTATTTAAAGAACATGTAGATGTGGCAGCTGGGGACATGGTGGACTTGGCAATGCTGGGATAGCAATTGGACTCAATAATCATAAAGGTGTTCTCCAACCTTGTCCTGTGAGTCCATGAAAAGAACTCTATTCTTCATCTCAAAGGTCAAGTTCAATCTAAACTCAATAAGTGTAACATTTCCCTGACAGAAAATAATAACATTTTTAAAAGCAATTTGCTGGTTTTCAATAAATAATTTTAAATTCTATAAAAAAAATATATTTTTATGTAATGGTAAGTCACAACCTGAAAATTCCTCTCTTACATAATATTCTACAGAATCAGTTTGGGTATAAAGTGCCTTGCTAACTAAGCAGACCATAAATTTGCTGACAATGTGGGACTTCAGAATAGTGGATATGCTTTGAATTGTAAAAAATTTCTGAATAATGCTTCTTGTTAAACTATTTAGAAATTTTGTGTAGATTTGTTATTGTAATTAGACAGGAACCAAAACTTGTATTGGTTTTATAAACTGTACTATTTTTGATGCCTTAAGTTTTGTCTTTCATATTTTCCAGATTCTGTATTGCATTAGTACATAAGTAACTCTCAACTTAATATAAAATCCTAGCAAGTTCTCTTCACAGTTTAGCGAGACAAAACAATCATTTTCCAGCCTGAGAACCAAGGGCACCATTGCAGCTTCCAAAGTATAAACAATAGCAAATTGAGGAGAGCAAACTGGGAGGATGGGACTTCATTACCTGAAGGTGTAATTGGACAATTAATCCCAATATGTAAATGGACCAAAATTTATAAAAGTGTGAAAACTTGTGACCCAGCATCCCTCCTGGGTGTAGCCCTGACCAGGCTCTTGTACTGCCCAAGGTGTGTCCTTTTAACAAATACCTGCTTTAACCCCTTAACTCTGTCCAGCCTCTGTTCCAGGTAGCCTCTCAAAGCATAAGTTTTTGGTGACTCCACTGTGACAGCAAGGCTTCTGGAAAACCCCTGGACCAGAGGAACACCCAGCTCTTGCCCCCACTTTTGCTGGCAACCCCAGGGATCACAGCTGTGGTCCAGAGGGTATCCAGAGCCCTGATATGGCACGGAGGCATGTGAGTAACTGAATAAAGGTAGTATTTTGTTTGTTTTAGCACCTGATTAGGTGTTAAGAGATCTTTCATAATTTTGTTTAGTGTGGAAGGCTCTCAGTGCATCCAGATGGAGCAGCTTTTACCTTAATTTGCCACTCTCTGTCTCCACCGCTAGTATTCTCACAGTAGTTCAGCAAAAAGAGATTGATTTGTCCTTTTAAAATTCTGTATGCAAAAGAATTGTCCAAGTATATTGATGTTCTGTTTTAGAGATTACCCACAAAGAAACAGGGCTGAAATTTTACAAATATCCATTTCTCACTGAATTTTCAGGCAGATAGAGATTAAAAATATTAGCTTGAGGGTCTGATGACTAACCTTCTTGTAATCACTGAACAGGACGTTTTTGTTGTCTCATCTGTAATACTTCCACATCTCTTCCTACTTTCCTATGGCAGTCCTTTTCTTGGACAAGAAAGACTTTTATGGAGGTATTAAGAGAAAAGTGGGACTAATAATGAATGAAGTAAGAGGATACAGTGATACAGAATATTTAAAGTATTGAATTCTCTGTTCTATTCCTCCCAGCACTTCCACTGCCTCAAAATAGCCAGAAAAAGACAAAAAAGAAAACAAACAAACAAACAAACAAACAAACAAAACCAACAAAAAACAAACAAAAAAAAATACAAAAAAACACAACCAAAAATAAAACAAAAAAACCCCACACAAAACTCCAGAAATTAAGTCTGAACTGTTATAAAATAAAATAAACTGATATAATAAAATAATTAAGGATAAAAAGTGGAGCAAATGCATTGGAAAGCAATCACTATTCATCACTATTTCTAACATTGTTGTAGATGAGGTGATATGAAATTTTCTCAGGTAGATTTCCATCCTGAAGTTCTTAAAAAAACAACAGAAAATTGGTATTGACTGCAAGACCCTACTTATCAGCAACTGAAAATAGTTTTTTATTTACTGGGGAACACCTGGGGAAATATGAGAATATATTTGAAAGAAAACATTAATTTTCTAAAATGGTAAGGAAATAGTTATGCTAAGAACTGGCAATAAAGCGTATATGTTATTAACAGCAACATAGCAAACTATAAGGGTATAACAGTTTCTGTATGCCTTAGAAAGAATTATAAAGCATAGAAATAATTAGGGAAAAAAAAGCAATACATTAAGTTAAAATCACAGAACGAGGAAAATACATATTTACACACACACACACACATATATATATATATATGTATATATATATATATATATGTTTTTCTTTTTAGAATATCATGCAGACCATAGTATGGAAGTAGTCAATGATGTAGTAGACAGAATTAAAACAAAAGTTTGAGTTGCAAATGATGGTTTTGATATTAATACTCTTAAATTCAAATGGTGAGTTATCTCCTCCTCACATGATTATGTTTAAACTTCCAAACTAAAAGCAAATGCCAGTACCTGAATAATTTTTCTAAATTTCGCTTTGGTAAAATTAAATTAATTAGCAGGTACTATCTGCATCTCTTTGCCTCTGTTTCGAAGGTGCTCCTACAATTTCATAGTTTTAAAAGGAAAGGGTATTTCAAAATTAGGTAGAACTTACTTTGAAAAAGATTGAAACTAAATTGTTCAAAACATTCCAAATATTTTTCTGCCCCAAAGTTTCTTCCAAAGTAGAAGTTTTTCCTCCTCCTCCTAAAAAAAAAAAAAAAAAAAAAAAAAAATTAAAAAAACAGTTACCAGCTCTGGGTATTTTATACTGCTGTTTATAAGCTGCTTTTACCTCCACAGCACTTTAAAAGAACTACAGATTTTTTTTTTTTTAAACCTCAGAACAAGCTCTGTAAGCTTGTGAATTGTATGAAACTTGATAGATTCCATGGCTGTTAAGATGCAGCAAGGCAGAGTGGCAGGCACTGTCACTACACCTACCTACATCTCCTGGCTCACCAGCCAGATCAGCTGAGTGCAGCACTACAGCATCCTGACACACTTGAGCAGTGCATCATTAGTGTTATTTATTTGCACTGCTTCAACACTTGGCACGGAACATGGATCAAAACAAGACAGCCCCTGTCTCAGAGAGCTCACAATCTAAATATAGAAGCTGAAACAAAAGATAAGTGTCGACAGACAAGGAACAAAGAGAAAGCAATGATACGTGGCTGATCTTGCCATATCAGGAGACTTATGCTTTCACTTGCTTTGTTTTCAAAGAACTCCTTGGAGTAATAAAGTGAAGGAGGAATTTGGAAAAGGATAAAAGAAACATTTTTCAGTTGTTTACAGAGACATCCTCCCAAAAGACAGCCGGCTTTAAACACAGAGGTCCTTGTATAAAAGTCAAATAAGATGGCATCATAGATTTAGTAAGTGCAGAAATGACCTTTTGAAATACCAAGGCGTCAGTTGAATTATTTTGTTTGAATCAACTTATTTAAAGAAGGAAAAATAGGACAGAATAATGACTCCTCAAATATTTTTTTGAGTAACTGTTGTGAAATTGTTTGAAGGTTTGTTTCTTCCAAGGCTTTTAGGATTTAGGAAAAGCGAAAGGAAATGGAAATGGAAAAAATTAAAAAGGGAAAAATAATAGGAATAAGAAGGAAAAGGAAAAGGAAAAGGAAAAGGAAAAGGAAAAGGAAAAGGAAAAGGAAAAGGAAAAGGAAAAGGAAAAGGAAAAGGAAAAGGAAAAGGAAAAGGAAAAGGAAAAGGAAAAGGAAAAGGAAAAGGAAAAGGAAAAGGAAAAGGAAAAGGAGGGATGAATATGAACTAAAAGAGCTTAAATGATTGACAAAAGGGATACCAGAGTTTAATGCATTAAAATATTTCTTTAGAGCATTAGTAAATGTGTGAGATGTGATCTTGTCTTGGGAGCAGACTTGCTTAGCCCTCTATCTTTTGAGAGTGCTGGAGGACAGATCTCTGTTCCCTTTCCTCCACAGAATGGTTGGCTCTGTTCAGGCACTTCAGCATGTCTCTAAATCAATAATCAAATGGTTCAGTGCAAGACTACAGGGAGGTCACAACCTGGAATCACACTATCAAAGTCAGGGGATTTTCTATGATATAGAACTGCTGTAAGACAAGAAAGGAGCTATGAAAATGTACTTCAAAGAAAATATAAAGTTTATTTGAGGCAACCTAACAACTGAACTACATCTCCTTTCTATTTTAAATGTGTGACACTTTCACTTCCATGGCATTCTTTACTTCTAAAGAATGTACTAGCCCTAAGGATTGAAAATCACATGGTTTATTTTGCTCTTAATATCCGCTCTTTTTTTTTTTTTTTTTTTTTTTTTTTTTTTTTTTTGAGGAAGGGGGAGGGGGGATCTGTAATAAATACATATAAGGTTATATTTTGTTTTAATTCCCAGTAAGCCTTCTGACCTAAATTTGTAAAATATTATAAATTTTAGAACCAAAGATTTCACTAAAATTTCCTGAATCATACTTTTTAGCAATTTTCTTATTGATTTTCTGAGAGGCTATATATATATCTCCAGTAGAAATTATTTGATTTTGCAGAAACATTAAAAGTAGCCTACTGATGTTATTACTCAAATCCAATATCATGTCTCCCATAGCAGCCAAAACAACAATACCAGAGATAAGTGCAAGAGAAGCCAAATGGAAAGTGGGTAAAGTTCATGTCTCCTTACATTTTGATTCAATTTTCCATGTTTATATGTGTTTCTGTTTTTCTAATGAATCAAACAGTTCAGTGACATTAAATGATCTTATTATGGACACTTCCATTATCTCAACAGAATGTAGGTGAATGTCTGGGGGTAGAGCTGGCACAATGCCCAAAGCTTTTGCACTGCTTCTTGGCAAACATCTTATTGAAATGAAGGTGAGTCAGGGGTCATTCACACACAGAGTAAAAAAATGAAGACGATACCTACAGAAAAAAAATGCTGAATGTAAAGATTTTGACTAGAGAGAAGTAAGAAAACCAAGCCAAACCAAACCAGAAACCCTACTCCAAAAGTAATCAAGTAGCATTACCTCAGTAAAAAGTGGGTGAAATAAATGGATTTTTCAACACTATGTTAATAAACCTCAGGTCCAGCAGTTTCTAAATTGGTGCCAGAGACAGATGTATGTTCTGAGTGATATCATCTTTATCTAAATATGTCATAGTTCAATTGAAAATTATTGGCATAAAACACTGTCCTTTTGCAGCTCTTGTATTGTAGAAGCTGAGATTAATATGTGGACAAAATTAATTTTCCAGGTTCTTTACTTTAAATGTTTCCATTAAAAAGTAATCCTAATAGCTGAGTAATAGTTGCATGTACATGTAGCTTAGTGCTTAGAAGTTGTTGTTTCATCATCATTGTTTTCTATCTTGCTGATTCTATGGAGGACTAATATCATCTGTTTCTCCAAGTCAGTGTCAGACCAAAACTATTGAAAAGCCACCACTACTGCATTGGAAAAGATTCTGCATGACAGTTACAAGCTTTTCCCTATAAAGAATCATATACTCTTCACTCCATGAATCTAGAATGTAGACTGATGTAATTAAGCGATTTATAAAGCCATAATCATATTTATTAGGAGGTAGTGGGTGTGTTTTTCTGTGAAAACAGCTGGACCTTACACCTCCAACACCCATTCTTAAGCTGAGAGAGTGCAGTGTACAGAAAAAGTCCTATTTATGGGTTAACCATAACACTCTGTCCCACAAAAGAGTTGAATACTGTAATAAGCATGGAGTGAACACCACAGAGAAGGAAGGGAAACCTGTTTCCTCCAAGTGCCTTCATGATTTAAAGTTTTGCTGTTTTCTGTAGTTTATTGTCCGTTCACATGTGGCCCAGCAGGCATATATGTGAGCACAAAAGGCAGTTTCTATCAGAAATAAAACATTATTTGTATTAGCTCTTCTCATCTAAACAAGTGTAACTGGAGATTGTTGCAGTCCTCATAACACTCATTAGGACAAAATTACAGTAGAAGGAAATTACCATCAGCTTTCAATATAGCTACAAGCATTCTGAATGAAGGTAAATTCAGTAAAGAGTATTTGTGTAATACAAAATGTGTATAAATTGGCTTTTAAAACCTGAGAGTACTTATTGAAAAGGACCTTTGAGAATATGAGTGTTATACCTGAATCAATCTGCACTTGTGGAAATGCGAAGCATTCATTTCTTTTAAGTTTGACCTAAATAATAGACAACACAAATATTCCACTCATAGGTAGTGAGGAGTTAACTGTTTCTATAATTGTATTATCAGCTATTTGCTCCAGGTGGGAGAGCAGACTCATCTCACTGAGAAATGCACACAGGCACAGACACAGAACTTCACACTCTGCTTTCAGCACACAGTTATATTTATAGTTACACAGTTTGAGACACACTTTGTCTCTCGAAGCGCATCTGACTTTGCATAATTAGCATTAGAGAATGAAGAGACAAAAGTTTTTTATATGTGGTCAGTCCCAGTACAGCTATCTCTAAGAGAGAGGAATAATCCATAACTTACTTTCCCCAAGTCTAACATACGTATCCCACAGAAGAAGATGGCACACGAACAATGCACAAAATGTCAGTCCTAGCCCAAGATGAACTCAATGTCAATGTCTTCACTGACATTAATGGCAGAAGCTGCCATTCAAAAACAGCATGGGTTTATGTTGAGGCAAATTGGAATGACTGGAATAGAACTTCACCTGAAACAAATTAGCCTAGCTCCCACTGAGGACATGGTCCATCACCTCTGTGGTGCACAGAGGGTCCAGTAGTCTAAGTGTACTGTGATTATCATCCTTTTTCCTTGTGGATTTGCACCTAGCTGTTGCCATAAGCATTTGATAAAGAGCTAGCACAAGCCTGGGGGTTGTAGTACATGTTACTGTAGCAACCAAAAGAATAATATTTTTTTCATACCACAGTAATAATTTCAAGTGAGATCAAAAAGGGAATGGTGAAAGTCAAAGAAATCCGTCTAACAGGATGTCAGAGAAATATATCACGGTTATGTCAAGGGTTTTGCAGGAAATAGCATGTACTAGTTTTCCATTATAGCAGCAGAATCTGCACAAGGTCTAATGATCAAAAACATTGATTTATTCCTGTCACAAACCTTCAGTCCCCCCTGGCTTCTAATTAAATCTGTCTTACATTCAGCTCTGGTATGTAACCCTTCTGCTGTACACAAGATAAAAACACTTGCTATACCTTATGCCTACAGCCTCTATCATTACTCTGGCAAAACATTACCTTCAAACAAAGGACCTAAGAGTGGTCCATGGGGACAAGAACAATATCTGAATCCAAAGAGATAGGACAGAGGGAGGGTGATTCCATCTCAACACTAACATTTTACTATTTGTTGCAGAAATTATTTTAAAACTGAAAATAAAACTCTGAGGGCTAGACCTATAAATTTTGTGTGTACAGTTGTAAGACTAATTCTTGAATGAGAAAAAAACAAAGCATATGCAGCTAATGACCTGGACATGCAATGTACTAGACTACTTACACAAACTGTGACAATAAACTTAAGACAGTGGTCTGAGTTCCTATAAGTCTGAAATACTTCATTGTCTATATCTAATATTTTATTTCTACATTTCTAAATATTGAGAACTTAAGTTGTTCTGGTTTTAAGAGGATAAATGAAAGGCAGTACTCTTTGTTGCATTGTATAAATGTTCTGTCTCCTGAAGCAAAATAAATAATATAATTTTAAAATAAAACAAAACTAATATAACAAGCATTTATTGTAATATTTCACGGTTGAGATTCTTAAAAACTTTAATAATTATATTTTATATTCAAGTGTCTGCACAGTTTTCTTTCATGATGCATTCACACATTGTTGTTTGCTAGCAGCAATGAGACAATTTACAATCCTAACACCTTTGTATCTTAAATGATAACACTATGATCTTTCATATTTTTTCAGATGTTGTTTTTCTTCTCCAGCTTGCCTAAGACACAAAATCCACTGCATGTTCAAATGGATACCTGATAAATAAAAGATTACATTTTTAATCAGAAATTATTTTGCTATTATTTAAAAGGGGAAAATAATAAACATGCCTCACTTTGAAGGAATTTCAGCTCTGGGTTTTCAGTGATTAGTTATAGCTTCTTATTCATCTTCAGGTATATCTAAAGAATCCAGCTATTCAGTTTATAGTATGGGTTAAGTAATGTTTCAAGTGGAAAGTATTTAATAAAAGTAAAAATTCCATTCTGCAAAAAATTAACCATTTTTAAATACAATCACATATGTACATATATAAACATTCAAAACATAATTTCCAATTTCTAGCCTTCTTGTTATCAAATTATTAAAACCCTGTCATTGCTGAAAAGGAAGTGCTTAATGCCAATTAATTTTACATTTTGTTACAACCATTTGTCCAAGAGCAGAGTTAATTCAGTTTGTATTACTTTTCCTGAGGCTGAGGAGAGGAGGAGGAACCTCTGTTTTCATTAATCTATGTTTTATGCACCTATATTTCTAAATCAGTGAACACAATGGCATTTTGATCTAAAACTTTTTAAAAACAATAATAACTAAAGACCAGTCAGCAGATAAGAACACAAACAAGAGTCAGTATACCTAGCATTCATCATTCTGCATGTTGTTCCTGACTTATCTTTACTCTAAGGAGAGAGACAGAGAGACAGTTTGTATTAAACAGATTTTTAAAATATATCCTAGTAAAACAAAGAGTACATAAAACTCAGTTCTAAATTTTCCAGCTAAATTAAAAGCTTAAAAATCGGAGCAACCTGAAACATGTATATAAATGCATATATTAATTTAAGCACTGGATATGGTGCATGCTTTTAATGTCAAGAGTTGTGTTTTTGTTTTTTTTTTCATTTTTCTTCCTTATTTAATGAATACGAAAGTCACTTTTTATAGTTTTATAATTCAACAAATACCATCATTTTTCTAATAGAACAACAAAAAATTTATTTATTCATCCATGTTGGATTTTACTAATAGGCTTTCTTTTTATTTTTTCCTCCATTTGATTTATTTACACTATGTATGGGTGACTCTTAACCAGTTACTGTCACTCAGTTTTGAGTTATATACTCAAATAGCCACATTGAGTTGCATTGCCATTTTAAAATACTGCTTAAAGTGTCAAATTTTTATTTTGATACAATATTATTAAACACACATATTGCCGCAGGAATTCTTCATTTATTTTCTATTATGCTTCTCCAATCAATATGTTTTGCTTTGGAGAGATCAACACCTGGCTTTCTGTTTCTCTGAAATAGTCTTTCATGAAAGGGATGATACTGTGTGGTGATGGGTGCTAGGGAGAGTATTCCCTGGATAAAGACAATCATTTCACAGAAAGACCACAGCTTACTAGTGAAGCAAAATACTTTGATAAAGTATCTACTACTGTTAAATGAAGAGATCAATTCAAAGATTTATTCAACTTGAAAACCAGGTGACTGGATATCATCTATATGGAGAGGGCAAAATATTTTCCAGTGCTTTCACAAGAAGTTATAAACAACCAAATTAATGTGTTTAATCTTTTATTAATTTCAATTGAGTAACCTATTTATCATAAACCATATTGTCCCAATCCATTCCTAAATGGCACATGTCACTCAGAATTATAAACTTGCATGAACAAACTAAAAAAGCCTACATTGGTCCTCTTACATATTTTATCTGTCATCCAATACTTTGGTGCTGGGACCTCTTTTGTTATATTTTGGCCATTTCATTTATTAGATGCTGTATCTTTGGGGTGGGATGATGTCTTTATGAAGCTGTATATTACCTAAATCATGGCCACTATGTTTCATTTAGGGATTAACAGACTTTATGAAACAATTAATAAAATGTAAATACACTTTAGCTTCTTTGTTAAATTACGTAGATAGCTTTATATCCTTTTGCTAGTGAAAACCAAGGTAACTCCACTCAAATCAACAGAAAAAGACTATTTTATATGATTCAAGAACTTGGCTCAGATATCTGCTTGCTGTAATTCATTATGTAACAATTTTAAGTCAGGCTGCCCTTGTGCAGTAAATTGAGATCACCATATAGTTCTGCATTTGTGCAGGGAGACAACTTTCACCACTTTCACCAGAACAATTTCTGGACCCGCTCATGTTTTTTCTCATTCGTTTTTTCTTCACAGTTTCTCTCTAGGAAAAATTCTCCTCTCTACTGCATGAGTGCTTTTGCTATGAAGACGCATATCTGAGTGTACCTATTCTGCAAGCATGCCCTTACCATAGTCAGAAGATTCCCTTGTGAAGTGTTTTACAGGGCTTCTCATGAAAGAAATCAAGGAGAAGACATGAAGCCTGGCATTGCCTAGGAATTATCTCTACTAAAATACATTTTTGGAACTACAATGGCCTCCTGGACCTGTGACTGGGTGCCTTCATATGTTCCCACTCACATTCCACATCCTCTAGTTCTCAGGATTGCTCCAAACGAAAAACAATTCATATTGGTAAGATCGGGTGAAATGTCTTTTCTTTATTTAGAGACACAAAAATACAGAAAACCAAACAGAAAATGAATTAGTAATTGGGCTACCTCAGCTTTGTTTGACATGGATTCGCTGGAGGCAGTTGATCTCAAATCTTCAAAGCTGTTTAGTCTACCATCAAACTCTGTAGGAAGTCTATATCCAAACATCTTTGAATCTTTAGTCTTTTTAGTCTCCTGGCTGCATTTCCTAGTGCAGCAGGATCTTCTTGCCCCAGTCTTCCTTTTCCATTAAGGACAGGAGAAGATGAGAAACATGGGACATTCCTGCAAACACCCAGAACTGCAGCAGGTTCTGCTATTCTGTTGTCTGTTTTGTGCCTCATTTGCTTCTCATTATAAATTATATATTTTAAAAGTATGTAAAGACATAAATGACAGCCACTTGCTCAATGTAATGTAAGGTGGAGATGAGAATCAGCCTCTATAAAAGAAATTAGGAAACTGTTTTGTCTCTTGTATAAAAATGCACTCAGCAACATGACTGCATGACAGCTCTATAGCCACAAAGCCCACTGCTCTTCATTTATGGGGTCACAAAAACAGTGTTATGAATATTCCAACATTACTTTATATGTTCATAAGGTTCCCCTCAAACCACTTAAAAACAGTTACATTCATCCACTGTCCAGAGACAATACAAGCAAAAGTCCAAGGGAGAAAAATTTGTTGGAGGAAATTTAGAGGAGCGCAAATAACCAGGCACAAAATGAATGGACTTCTGGTTCTTTACTGTGTAAACAGCAGATTGTGGTACTGCTGTTGTTTGAGGATAAAAACGTTGTTTTCCAATCCCACGTAAAAGATGTTTTGTTTCTTCTCAATCTATACAATAAGCATTAAAGAAGAATAAGGCCTGTCTTCCTCCCTCGGTATCCTAGATTCATTACATTTGTATGGCAAATAAGTTCTATTCATTATCTGTAACCAAACAGTATATAGAGGTCCCACCAGAGATCAGCACCCCATCGTGCTTGATACTGGACAGTAACATAGAGGGAAAAACCTTGAAAACGCTATCATTTCAACAGACATGAGCAAACATGGAAGATAAATAAAGTTAGACTGAGTAGCTTACTCAGGGTCATAGAGTACACCTCCGGTAGTTTGGAGATCCCAATTCACTGCAGCAGGAAAGTCCAGCTTAAAGATCTATGCCCAGTTAGCCAAGGGAAGATGTGTAACCCCTGTTCATACCTGAAGGGCCCTTAGGAAGGAGAGGAAGAGTGGTTGTATCAGACAACTCACTGCCATATCTCTTCTTCCTGGAGCTCCTCAACTGTGGATGAAGAGAGAGGACAGAGATCAACACCTTAGGACAGAAGTTAACTGGACCAATTCCCCTCTTCAAGGTGTCTTTGAATACCAAATGGAGTATAGGATGGCTGAGTTTCCTACGGCAGATGACAGAATGCATCAGTTTCAATGCAGATGTAGATAATAAATCCAGTGGGTTGGGGTGCATGTTTCACAGTCTGGACTGCTCAGAAGGGAAGGTAGACATGGCAGAGGGATTGAGTGGCACATGACAAAATCCATGGGGTTTAATACCACTGAAAGAAGACACAGAACACATATAAAAGTTTACTTGAAACTGTGTGATATCTGCTGATACACCTAAATACATTATTTGTGTTTTCATTAACCCACTTCTCTTATTTTTTCTGTGATTCAGATTTTGAGACCAGTTCTTTTTCTAACATTGATTTACTGAGTCACAACCATCGTTTTATTTGGCTGTGCTCAGACTCCAGCATCCCTGCTCACAAATCTAAAACTGGGCCTGGAGAGTAACAGAGTAAATCCACCTCCACTGTGCACCAGCCTCACAAGTAGTACTTAGATACATAAACTGTTCCTTTGAGTATTGCTGGAGTTTTCTTTTCATTATTACTGTGAGGTAAAGCCTTAATGCAGATCCTCCAAAATCTTATGAATACCAATTCCAGAAAGGAATTAATACAATATAATAACAAATAATTAAACTAAATCTTGTATATACTTTACAGATGCACTCTAGTCATGCCCACATTTTGTCGTGTGGACTGACAAATGCAGAATGAACAATTTCATCCAATCTCCATTTATTCTGTCATCCATTTTCCTTTGCTGGCTAAAAGTCTTTCCTCTCACTTCTGCATTTATTTATGTTATTTCATGGAGTGAAATAGTGAAGAAATAAGCATTCACTTGAATATTTCTTCCCTCATAACGTAAAATATGAAGGACCCTAGGGGACCAGGTTTTAAAAAACAAGAGCGTATTTCCAAAAGTAACATCAACAAACAGAAATATTTCCAGATACAAGCTATTTGAATCTCCAAATATAATATTTCTCTTTGATTCACTGCTCTATCTTGCCTACAGTTAGCATAAGAATTACTTCAGCTCAACAAAACTACTTACAGAGAATATACATGCAGTTACATGGAACCTGGCTTAAAGAACAGTTTGGTTTCTGGCAGGACACTGAAGGAGCTAAGCCTTCATTTCAGACAAAGGAAATTTAGTAGCAAACCTGAAACTGGTATTGTTCTTAATCTCTTGGCTCCAAATGAGACACATCAAACCCAACAGAGATAGTTACAAACCTCCCTCTCAACAGTACTCTTCCCTGAATACATGCATGCACTGACACAAAAAATTTCTCCATAGGTCAACTTATGGGAAGCCTGGCCTGGTTTTCTTCAGTTCACAGAGCCTTGTTTTTATTATTTCAGAGCTGAAAACATGAAACAAAATTTTTATACTTGTACAGTGCCTGTAACAGATTTGTTTCAACACTGCACAACTTCCACTTTACTTGCAGCCTTTGTCAATTTCATAATTTGCCATAAAACTCAGAGTGATAATTTGTTTTATCTGCTTGAAAAAAAAATAAAGAATTGCTTTTTAGAGATTATATGCACAATTGTATTTGTGAGTTTCATGTATTAGTAACAGATCTTGTGCTAAACTTCTTAATCACTTTTTCATGAGGCATGATTTTAAAATATTGTTTGACTATAATGAATGTTCATTTTCTTACAAACACCATATGAAAATATGACACATGATATGCTTTCTCAAAAGAACAAGTTATTTCTGGTGTTGCAGTTCAGAAGTGCTGATACAAACCATCTGATCTACTGAGTATGATAACTACATAACACTTTTTCAGGACAGTAAAACTATTTAGAAAGTCTGCCTTTTTAGAATGACCCTCCATGAACCTCAGAATGTGACAGATTTCCCAAGTGAACCATAAACCAAACACATCTATTATATATATAAGTCGATTATCACTTTCAAATATAAAAATATAGTAGATAATAAAAAAATCTTTTCAGTAAGACATGAAATTCCAGCTCAGGATAAATATATATGAAGAGGAAAAAATAAGGAATTAAGCACAAGGACCACTGTCTTCACCAAAAAAATCACCTGTGAAATTAGTTTCCACTTTCGTTATTGTCTTTCATATAATTAATGGAATACACCACATGTCAATATTTTTTTCTTTTTTCCCCCTTTTCGGAGTAACTGAAATATTGCAGTTAAATAAGCTTGCAGTGATAATAATATTGCAGTATAGTAATATTGCTGTGAAAACATAGGAAAATTTTGTAAATTCCAATTTTGAAACATTTTCACTGAGAACTTAGATATTCTGCTTAATGGAAACCTCAACACTACCTTAATTGTACTGTATCATTTGGATTTATTTTCATCCTTAAGGGAGTTTGATCCTTTTCTGTAAGTACCTTAAATATTCACTCACTGTAAGGGGATCCTGTACATCTACCTTCATATATATGTAGTCAGTAGGCTAACCTGTATGTAGTCATTGGTTAGGGTGAACTTTTTCACATAAGTCTGTAGGACAAAGTAGGTTTTTGACAAAATGCTAATCAAATAACAAAAGAGCAAAAATACCTGGAAAATATTTATTTTTGCTTCAGTTATCTTTTCTAAAAAAAATTCCACTTCACAACCCCACCCACTATCCCCAGAAAAATAAACCCTAAGAGAGCAAATCTGATGATGATTTGTGAGCTCAGTAGGAGGGTGCAGTAGCTGGTATTCCAGTGCACTCAGTAGCCCAAAAGAGATGATGGACTTACAACCTGATATGGTGAAAACTTGGAACACTTAAGGGTGCAAAGTGACATTGTATTGGGTTTGCATGGCCTGGGTTTGGAAGTGGGGGGTTGCTACAGGGGGCCTTCTGAGAGAAGCTGCTGAAAGATTCCTCAGTGTCCAGCAGAGACAATTCCTGGTGGCTCCAAAGACGGACACTGTGACACTGGCCAAGGCTGGGCCAGTTAGAAATGGAGGTGACACCTCTGTAAAAACATATTTAAGAAAAAGGGAAAAAAAAGGTCGTGCCATAGTTTTAATTGTTACTAGAGAAGAGCAGAGTGAGAACATGTGAGAATGAGCCTGTGACCCCAAGGGAGATCCATGAAGAGAGAGGCCAGTGCTGGAGCAGCCTGTTGTTAAAAGACAGCACCCCATGGAACAGTGACCCACACTGCAGCAGTTTGCAGGGAGCTGCTCTCGTGAGATGGAGCCATGCTGGAGAAGTTTGGGGAAAACTATCTCTTGTGGGAGGGACCCCATGGTGCAGCAGATGAAGGACTCCTCTCCCTGAGTTGCAGAAGAAAACCTCAGCTGATGAACTGACCATAAACCCCTTTCCCTGTCTCCTTGCACTGCTGGATGTGGAGGTAGAGCTGGGAAAGGGTGGGGGGAAGGTGTTTTAAGGGCTTATTTTACTTCTCATTATCCTGTTCTGATTTTGTTAGCAATAAATTCACTTCATATTTCTAAGTTGAGCCTGTTTTGCCCATGATGGTATTTGATGACTGGTCTCTCTCCCAGTCCTCATCTTAACTCATGACTCTTTGTCAAACTTTCTCTGCTCTGCCCATTTTGCAGAGTGGAGTGGGAGAGAGCAGCTTTGGTGGGTGTCTGGCTAGCCTTAGCCCATGGCATCCATTATTGAATATACTTTGGCCTCCATGCTTCTTTTTATTTTACTCAGCAGTAAATTGCATGGTTCTGAAAAAGATATTATGTATTTCTTTATAAGAATCAACTAAAAACCAAACAAATAAAGGAGATGAAATTAGAACAGACTCTATTTATTGAATTTTTTAATTATGTATGTATTTATAGAACAAGATTTTCCAGTTAAATGAAATAAACTATTTCTTACAAAACTTTTTAAGTTCAACATGAAAACTTATTTTGACATGTTAGTGTCTTTGACACAATCTGAAAATTGTGCTTTACAAATACAGTAAATGTTCCTATAGGTCACAATTTCAATTTTTGTGTAATGCTGTAACTTCCCATGTTTGTTGTTGTCATTTATATCAAGAATAACTTTCATTACCTTCTGATTAAGAATAATATGTAATCAGTATTCACATTAACTATGAATTTTAAACATGCAAATGTAGTTTCTAAAGTAAAAGTATTGACATTGAAACTGAAAAAAAATAACACAAGACTGATTTCAAGGTGTAAAATCTCTCAAGTACATTTTGTCTCAAGTTCAATTCCTATTTGTTTAACAAAAAATTGCTAGGGAAAAATATAATCACTTTAAATTATTTGAGCTGGCATGATTTCTACTAGACTCACATGCATATTCATCTAGTGTAAACTCTGGAAAATGAATGATCTTTATTCTAATAAATAGTAATGATTTCATACAATCACCTTCATCTTAATGTAGTTCTCTCCATTACCAGTGATGAGATTCACACCAGCTGACCTATAATAAAAGACAGTTGCCTTAGACACCAAAGCAATGTTCTCATAGAACAGCACAGCACATTTTTAAATTAAAAACATTTCAAGGGAGTGATCAATATCACTTTGACAATACCATAAAATTCATTACCAAACATGAAGAATAATGAAGCATGACAACCATAAAAGGTGCAATGAAAATGCTCAGTTAATAAGAAGAATGGATTTACCCAATTGGAGCTTTCCAGTGATGGCTTTTTTTTTTTTTTTTTTTTTTGGGGGTGGTTTGAGCATTTACCTTCCATTTGTTTAGTTAAGGCTGCTTTTTCTGCCAGCAATGCTCCCCTTTGGCACAAAAAAATACCACATCAACATGATTAGTAAGATTTCTAACATGGCAGATAAATGGCAGTTATACAATTGCTCCCTCCAGCCTGTGCTTTAAGGTTAAACCGAGGCCAACCTCACTTCATTCTAGACTAAGCTACCCAAGCAGGAGATTGTCTCATGCCTAGCCCTCAGGGTCCTTATAGGTGTTACTGCTTTCTTAACACCCTGCTGAGAGGGTATCCTGGTTTTGGCTGGGATAAAATTCATTTCCTTCTTAGTAGCTGGCACAGCATTGAGTTCTGGGCTCAGTGGGAGAATGTTGAAAACACACTGATGTTTTCTTGTTGCTGATCTGTGCTTATCCTAAGCCAAGGACTTTTCAGTGTCTCAAGCTCTGTCAGTGAGGAGGGGCACAAGAATCTCGAGGAGGCACAGCCAGAACAGCTGACCCAAACTGGCCAAAGTCGTATTCCATACCATAGGATGTCATGCCCAGTATAAAAACTGGGAACAATTGGCCAGGAGAGACATCACTATTCTCCCATGAGAGGCATGGAGATTTTAGTCAGAACTGACTGTGTCTCCCTACCCCTTATTTAATGAGCTCAGGAGTTAATGGAAGGAAAAAAGACTCTGGAGGTCTGCCCTAAGGGAATATGGAGAGAGGACCAGCAGCAGTCTTTAGAAGTTCTTTAATGTGTACAGTTAGGATTCCTTTCAACACTTGAGCACAGCCAGCTCTAAATGCCCATAATCTCTCTGTTGCATTTGAAAGCAATGAGCCTCACAAGATTTCTGCCTGTTTTACATCGTCAATGAAGTGCCCACAACTAGCAGGGAAGAGAAAGGATGCAAAAGTTGATCTTGCAATATTTCAATATAAAGTCTTGACTATAATACTCTCTGGAAGGCTTCCAGGATTTGGTAAACAGGTTGACAAGGAACAGTGTTAAAACATGCTTGCAGAACTAATGTGAGGCAATGAGGGGATTTTCAGAAAACTTTGAAACATATCAGTCCTATAAAAGTGGGATTATTTCTGTCTAGACCAATATGGAATACCCCTTGTGGTATTTGACTTCAAAATATAAAATAGTTGAAGCTGTTTATTTGGTTTTGTTTTTATGAATATTAGGGGGAATCTAACAAGGGAATTAAAGAAAACAGTTTTAGATTATTCATACTCTAAGGGCAAAATTTTCAGTCTCCAAAAAAAGATACAATTCAATAAACTTCAGATAGGAGACATCAAAGAATCTTCAGCACAAAAGCATGGATCTAAAAATAGACAATTAGATCAAAGGAAAAGGTGTTTTTCTCATAATAAAAGTCTATAAATACTGGAAAACAATAAAGTAAGATGAACGAACTGAAGGGACTGGTTGGAAGTGAGGATATGGACATTGCAAACATAGAAAAACTTCAACTGAGAAATTAATCATTTATGTGCCTTCAGAAACAAGATAATATATAGCACTGAAAAGTAGATTGGGCTGTTAGAAAAAAGTTCCAGAGTCTAAAGAAAACTGAAGGTCAAATACAGCAAATTAATTAACCATAACAATTATCTCAATTTATGTAAACAAAAATGTCATACTTAGATTAAAGAATATATTATTTGGTTTGCTTTATATCATCATGATAGTGCCTCAGAAATGCTAACATATCGACCACTACAAGGAATGAAAAGAGAAGCATAAGTTGTTGCTTTAATTATGTGGGAAATTGTAATAATGAGTTACAATAAATATTTAAATAGTGAGATACCAAAATGAGTGCATTTTGAAATATCCAAGAGGAGAATATGAAGTAGCTGTAGTATAAATGTAGTAGCTAAATCTACACTGACATAATTTAAACACTGTACTTTGTCTCAAACTTCATTCAAAATCTAATTGAAAAGTTTTCCTTCCTCTCCATACACCATCATCTTCACACAAAAAAAAACTCCTGAAGAAAAGAAAACCTCCAAGAAATCACGGTAAAAACTAATTAAGAAGCTAAAATGGAAAAAAAAATTATGGACAACGCTGCTTAAAAACATTTTGCCAGAAGAAACATACAACTTCTGGCAAAAAAAAAGGTGTTAAAAAAATAAAATGAAAGGACTAAATCCAGACCACAGCTCTTCTTATGGCAAAGCAAGGGTTTTCAAAGCACAAGAGCAGTTGTGCTGAGCCAGACCAAAGGCTGGCCAAGCCCCATGTCCCACATCCATCAGTGATGACAAGCAGATTTCTGAGCAAGATCAAAATGATGATGCATGCTGTGAATGCTCTCTGAACTCCACAGTGATTTACTACTCAGGAGCTTCTTGAAACAGAAACAGATCTTTAATAGATCAGGTCTCTGGTATTTCTATCCAATATCTTAAAGTGGCATTGATATATTTGTGCACTTCCTTTTTCAATGCATGCAAACCTTTAGCATCCAAAATATCCTGAGTAAAATTCTTTCAAAGTGTATCCCATGAAGATGCAGCTGCCTCCAACTTGACACTCAGGTTTGGCTTGGTTTTAGAGCAACCTGTTTTTCAGATGTCTACAGATAAGTATGTTTCTTTACAGAGTAACAAAAGTGAAAAACACAAACTGAAGCGAGACGCAGCAATTAGTAACTTAGAAATTCAGGAGAAAAATACTGAGATCAATCTACTCAGATCAATGGAAAAAGCATAGGATCTGCTTTTTGGCAGCACCTAAGACCAACCCGTGCCAGAGCACAACAGGGCTGACTGACACTTCCCACCATCATATGACTGCTGGTCCAGAGACCATCACAAGGCATGCAGGCACAGGAGGGGTAATTTTTGCTCCCCACTGGGTGCTCTAACCAGCCATTAAATCATTGTGTGCTTGTAAGTTGTTCATATATTGCTTGCAATGTCTTTTGTATAAAGTAAACTATACTGAAAGAACAGTGACCTGGGGAGAGAGAGTTACCTACCTACATATTATGTAGACAACTACCTCCTTTTTTTTTTTTTTTTTTTTTTGCTTTGAACCTACCACCTGCTAACAGTATGTGATACTCTCATTCTCACTTTGGAAGAGAAAATGAACCATCTGTCTCTTCTTATCTATTCCTTTTCCCTTATGATAGGACAGATTTCTGTCAAAGCCTTCCCTAAATTGTCACTTTTCAGACTGAATAGTCCTGGGCTATTTATTAATTCCCTTGACTGCTATTCTATATTTTTGATTATTCTTGGTGGCTTTCTGTGAACCTCTTCCAGTTCTGTTACACCCTTTTTTAGATTTTGGGATAAGAGCTTTTTCTACCAATATGATTACATTTTCTGTTTTCTTTTCTACTCTTTTCTTTATAGTTCCTCACATTCAATTTATTTTTGACCACTGCTGAACACTGAGATGACATTTTCACTGAGCTATTCATCATAAGATCAAATTTCTGAATTATACCAGTCAATACAGAGCACATCACTAATGAATAAAGTATGCTTTAAAAGTAGAACTTGTATCCAGATGAGGAAAATGAAAAGAAATCAAAGCATAAGGTCTACTTTTCTAAAAGTAAAAAAGGATGATGAAAATGGAATAAACTCATAGACAAGTAAAACTAATATTAAAACATGTATATATTATTTGGTTTATAAGGGAAGAGTTTGATAGAAAAAGGGCTACAAAGGTGGCCCTTCAGAGAAAAAAAAAAAAAAATGGGGGTTGTTCCTCTGTTCAATACAGCTGACTCCAGACACCTCTAGAAGGGGCCCACTTCTGGCCAAAGCTGAAACCATCAACAATGTTGATAACACCACTGGGATAACATACTTGTAAAGGTAAAAAACTGCACTGAATGTGTGAGAAGAGTGAGAATATGTGAGAGGAGCAGCCCTGCAGACCCCAGGGTCAGTGCAGAAGGAGGGGCAGGAGATGCTCCAGGCACCAGAGCTGAGATTCCCCTGGTGCAGCCCCTGGTGAGGCAGCTGTGCCCCTGCAGCCCGTGGAGGTCCATGGTGGAGCAGAGATCCACCTGCAGCTCCTGGAGCATCCCAGCCAGAGCAGGGGGATGCCCAAAGAGGGCTATGACCCCTTTGCTGGGTCCTGGCAGAACCTGTGGCTGAAGGAGACCAGGCTGAAGCAGTCTGTCCCTGAAGAACTGCACCCTGTGAAAAGGACCAGTGATGAAATAGTTCATGTAGGACTGTCTCCAATGTGAAGGACTCCACAATGGAGCAGAGGAAGACCATGAGGAGAAACATTAGCCCCATTTCCCAGCCCCACAGTACTTCTTAGGGATGAAGGTAGAGGAGTCAGCAGTGAACATGAGCCTGGGAAGAAATGAGGGTGTAGGTAGAAAGTGGTTTTATATTTGTTCTTATTTGTCATTATCCCACTCTGCTGGATAAATAAATTAAATTTACTTCCCCAAAGTAAATGGTGTTTTGCCCATGATGACAGTCAGTGGGTGGTGTTCCTGTCCTTATCTTGATCCACAAATTACTCAAACAAATTTTTCTCCCTGTTCTGTTGAGAGATGATGGAGATGATACAAGAATAGAAAAGTTGTGGACACAGCAGAAAAGCTGACTGAATATTTTACATCAGTAAAAAAATCGGAAGGAGCTTTTCCTGTGACAAATGAGTCATTAAAACAGTCTCAGACTGAAGTGTCAGTGGAGGATATTTTAGAATAAATTAGTAAAATAAAGAGTAAAATATCTCCAGTACCATATGTTATTCCTTCGGAAGCTCTGAAGGAGCTCAAGTAGTAAATTGTGTAATTGTTAACTGTAGTATATAATTTATTACTAACATCACCATTAGTAAAGGAATTGAATTTGACAAAAGCTACAGATTTATAAATTTAACATTCGGGAAGACATGTGAAATTATAGGTCTGTACATTTGCCTTCCTTAGTCTGAAAATTGCTAGAAACTCTTGGTAGATTTAGCAGAGACATAAATGTAGATGGAGCAATAAGAGAGAAAACAGGGCTTTTGTGGAGGGAAATTGTGGTTCACAAAACTTTTAGAGTTTGCTAAAAATCAATATGCATGAAGATAACTTTGATGCAACTGGCAGAGTAGTTTTGGATTTGAAAAACTTTCTGACATATTCCTGAATAAAGAGAGAAATCTATGACAAGATGACAATAAAGAGTTTTCCCACAGTGGAAGGACACTACCATTGATGTGTCTGAATGATTTGACTTGTGATGTTCATTGGAAGAGATACTTTGTGGAAAGATTACAAAAGTATTACTCACTGTATTCCACAGTGAAATTAATTGCAAAGGTTTGCAGAAAGATCTCACAAAACTAAATGAGTCAAGTTCAAGGTCACTAAATGCAAAGCAACATAAATGGAGAAAAAAAAAGATAACATATGCACAATTTGAGTCCTTAAATTACCTGTTATCTTATGAAAAAAGCTTTTGGAAGGCTCAGTGGAAAAGAGCACAGTAAAAAATACATTATTAGGAAATTATTAGAAATTACAAAAGAAAAACAGAGAACAAAACAGTCACTATGGTGTTACATAAACCTGGATTGGGTAAAAAATTTAAATTATTCTCTGACATTCTGGTCACTCAGTTAAAAATCACATAACAGACTATTCTTGAAAACTTTCCCTTGCCATTTCCAGGTGACATGTTCAGGATTATGAAGTGAGCTAGACTAGACCTGAGGTGTGCCTGACCCCTGTCTATTTGATTTTTTATCATTTGATCTAGTAAATTATTTTAAACCTCCTTGCAAACCTTGTGCCTCTAACTCTCCCAAGATCTTTGGAAAACTAATATAAAGGGCTTCTTATCAGCCTCTACTTCTTTTTGGTTAATCAAGCAGAGAATTTAGGCTTCTTCTCTAAGCAACTCATGGCCCCACGTCTGCAAACAGTCCACACTTCATCTCTGAAGGTTGTATTTCTATGTCTTCTAGAATCTATTCCAAATTGCATCCATTTTAGGAGTTCTTCTCTACATGAAATCCTTTCTAAAACTTGATTTTTCCTACCTCAAAATGAGTGAAATATACATCTTGCTTTTCACCATTTATTATTAGCAAAGAATTTTTCCCTGGACAGCTTTGCAAGAACATTTAGGTATAAATGTTAATGCACTATAAATGTCCATCTGATCTGTTTGAGCATGGTGGTAATAACACCAAGATTGTGGGTTTGATCCCCGAATGGGCCATTCACTTAAGAGTTGTAGTCAATGATCATTGCAAGTCCCTTCCAAATCAGAATATTCTGTGATTCTGTAATCTAAAAGTACAGGAAACAGATAGGTATCTTTCATAGTGGATAATCTAAAATTAGGTTCCCTTCACAGCTGAAATCCATGTCCTTATGCCATTTTCATTTAGGCTAAAGAGCAGGGGAAAGAAAAGAAAAAAGAAAAAAGAAAAAGAAAAAGAAAAAAAAAGTTTAATTCATAATCTTCCTACTAGGAACAGACGAGGAAGACTTCTTGTTTCTGGACACTTTTGGAAACATAGATTGAAGAAAAATCTTTGTCCAAAAGTGTATTTGAAGTACCAATGCATAGTAAATTCAGATACAGTTCAGCTGAATAGCAAGACTATTGGTACAAAATGAATATATCAGCATTCATTTGTAATTCGTGGCTTTACACATAGAAGGAATGAATAATCCCCTAATAGGGGAAAACTGAAGGGATAAAGCAGAGGTCTCATGTTTATTTCCTCACTTTAATGACAAAACCAAGAAACGGGGTAGAAATGTCACTGACAGTTTCATGTGATGGATTGGTCTATATGCCTGAACATTAGGAGCAAGCAACCCTCAATATCTGAAGGAAGACTGCCTAGCGTGTAAACATTAGATAGAATTGAAAGCGGCAGTTTCCACAGGCCCCCTACCAAGAGAATGCACAGGGGGTGCATGTGCTTTATTGCTTGACATTCATGCATAAAGACAGCACAGCTTCTGCAATCTAAGTGAATCTCCTTAGGTTTAATGTTCCATTGAAATTTTGCTGAAATGTAAAACATATTTCAAAGGAACAAAACATTTTCTCAAGCAGAGACCATTTTACTGTCATGGTAGATTTTTCTCTTTTATGGAAGCTAATTCCTGAAATAGACATATATTGGAAAAGCCAAACTGCCAGGGTCACTGCTGGCACCACAGAAGTGTTCAAAGTAGCATTTTAACATCAAAGAATGCCTGTAATTGAAGCAATCATTCAAAGCACACCAGCAGTGCTGCAGTTGCTGCACTGGTGCAGCACCCCAAACCCATCACATGCTGTGACAGAATCAGATTTCACTGATCCTTGGCTTGGTTTTTGCTTCTACCTTGGACCATTCAATTTACAGCATGCATCCTGAATCCACTGTATTGGCATAACTAAGCAGTGTCAAAGGGTTGGACAGGGGTAAGAATAATTGGCTGAAGGTGGTGGCATTCTGAGTTTCTTAAACCAGATTTGCTGAGAAAGGCAATTTTTCATGAAACTGCAGAGGAGGCATAAAAGAACAGAGAGTCAGGCTCATATTTGTTTGAAGAACAGTAGGAATGTTTTTCCTTCAGTTCTTTTTGTTATATTCTACTTAAGAATAAGAAGAACTGACTAAATTTCTTTCTTCAATAGAATGTTTTTTTATCCATGCATTAGCTAGCCTTAGTATCAGAAAAACAGTGCAGTTCTGAATACAGAGCACGGAGACTCTGAAAAACAAAAGGTATTTGCAATCTAACAAGACTCTTGCAGCATCTGCCTTGTAGAAAACTCACAGGGGAAAATACACATTTAAAAAACAATTTGGTTTAAAAATTGAAATTAGAGGCTTCAGACAATTTTCTGGAGAAACAGCAAGGGATAAAGTACAGATCTATAGAAAGAAAATGCTGGGCAAAATTAAGGCAAACACATAAAAATGAATTCCCATTAACAACTATCAATGAGACACTTCTAGTCATATCTCATGTTTTAAGAGGATAGCATAACTACTTCAGTATCAAGCTCAAAATTTCATCTAAACAACCATGCTGTGATAATACTTCCAGTGCTTCTCACTCAGCATGTAGGATAAGAGCTTCATAAAAGGTCTATAAAAAGAGGACAAATGTGAATTTTGTGAGCATTGTATTGCTTTTTTTCATGATATTTCAGCTCTACAGTTAGGTACTCTTTTCATATTTCAAGCCAACTGCTATGTGTATTTGTTGTTCTGAAGGGGTTTTTTTTCTCTCAGTTTTTTTTTTTTTAAACTCCCTTTGTGATTCTTAAAAAAGTTAAGAGGTCTCTTGAAGCTGTTAAGGATCATGTGTCATCACTGGGCTGCTTTCACCATGCCCACCTCTTTAGGAGGTAACCTTGCTTCTTTCTATGAGTCTCACTCCAGAATGACGTTGGGTTAAAAAGTCCTATGGGTGACAGATGTAGAAGCTGCAAGCCAGCTCTCTTGGTTGTTTATGGAACAAAGGCTGAATTTCAGCCTGTTCACATTTAGGTTCTAAGATAAACAGGTTCTCCCTCTTGAGGCTCTCAAAGACAGCTGCTGTTCTCCATTCATTATGTAGGAACCCTTGCTATTTACCATTGGAGAGTGAAGTGTAAAACTTAGTCCAACTTTTGCCTTTTTGCCACTCAAACTGGAACCCAGACAAAATATGATTTTCTTTCATAAAGAGATGGAAACCTTACTTTAGAACAAAATTTCTCCATGGAAACTGACTTAGGAGCTTTGTGCTCTGTTCTGTTTGGGGATTTTTGTTTGGGGTGATTTTTTTTCCTTATTTTTCCTTTTTCCTTTCTTTCCTTACTCTTAAGAAGACCGCCAAGAGTGGTAACAACAACACATAAGCCTGGTTTTTTAGACCATTTTTCCTCCACTGTACTGGTACAAATACTGACAGAAGATTAATCCCTCTTCTGGAGCATGGGGAAATTGGTCAGCTGAAGAAAATTCCAGCTGCAGACCTCCATACTAACAAAGATGATACTCCTCCTGGTGATGTGTGAATATTATGAGAATTAGTTACAGATCCCTTTCCTGCTATGTTTACAACTGACTGTGCTACTGCAAGGAACATTGACAGAGCAATACAAATAGGTTTGCACACTGCTGGGATTAGTTTCAGTAAACTGTTTTGCTTGTGCATCCAACCATGAATCATTTATGACATGAAAGTATAAAGTAACCGACGAACTGCTCACAATAAAATGGGGCAGCAAAGACATTTGTTAAGAGTTCTTATGATTGTGAGTACCTTACTGCATCCCTAAAATTCTCTTTTTGTGCTTTGATAAGAAATACTGTAAAACAGAAAAGCAGCCAAGAAATGAAGGACAAAAGGAATATACCAATGTCTATATTTTAATTGCCTTTGAAAGTTTCATTTGAAAAAAAGGGAATAGGTAACAGAACAGTACTTTCTTATTAAAAGATTATTGCAAAAGGAAACAAAGTCTGACATCTGTGTTCCTATTAATCAATATCTTATTCTTTGAAAATTCCTATTGTTCTTATTGACATTACTTATGTAATATATAAATATATAATAAATAAATATAAATAATAAATATATATAAGTCACCGTGGCAGAGCGTCTTAAAATGGATATGACCTTGTAGTATGCAAAAAAGTTAGAAACTGGTTTTATAGACAGCTGAAAAATGATTAGGTAAGGCAGAACTCTACTAAATGATGTATGTGTTGTTTCTCCCATGCAGTTTTTATCTAGTTTGATATATTCAGCCTGCAGCTGTAACATGACAATACCATGAAACACACACTTCATTCTTACTGATGTGTTGAAATACCCAGGGAAATGCTTGTTGCAGATTTGTTTATTGGTTTTCTTCCATTTCAACTAATAAAAAGCCAGCTATCAATATGGTTTCTGCAATATTCCCAAAAGTTGTCTCTGAATGGGGTTAATTTAATCACAAATGCTCAGTATTCACAGTAAGGACACCATCATTCATAGACTTTCCTAAAGTAATTGAGTTCATGAATAGGACACAAGAGTTGAAATCCCTAATGCCAAAGCCTGAATGGACCATTCAACCGTAATTGTCATGAACAGACGTATCACACACTTTCAGTACTTCAGGTGTTTTATTTTCTGAATTCCCATAGGTTCTCTCCCACTTTCTCTTTGAAAGGGTGTTGGTGTGACCTGGTCCTCACTGTCACATCTGTCTGAGCTCTGCCAGTAAGTGACAGACGGTTCACATAGTTAGCAAATGAGCTCCACTTCTAAATGATACTGTTTTCCTTTCCAAAAGTGTATTCCATACAAGGTCAGTAGAAAAACTTTGGAGGTTCACAGTTCATTAGGGAAATGAGCTGAAGGGCTTGCTGCAGCTGGAGTTTATTTTAAATCACACTGGAATCTGTAAAGCAACAACACCAAAAAATTATTGTCAACAATGCTTTATGTCTGCTGTGGTCACCTTCCAGGGAATTGATCCAAATGAGGGAGCCTGCAGCTCAGGAGTCTGAATTCAAAGCTATGCTCTCAGGAAAATGTGGTGACAAAAATTGTTGGACTAGATTTTCAGCTGGTGTAACATGGATGACATGTAGATTTTAGGACCTCAAGCTAGTTTCACATCAATAGAAATAAACCAATTTACTGTCTCTAATTTTTTAGTAATAATCTCAGTTAATATCTCCAAGCTGAGTCTGTTTTGCCTGTGACAGTAGTCAGTGAGTCATGTCTGTCAGTCCTTATATCAACCCATGAATCCTTTATCTTTTCTCTTCCTTGTCAACCTGTGGAGGGGAGAGATAGAGCATCTTTGGTGAGTGTCTGACATCCAGCCAGGGTTGACCCACTGCATAAAACTAAAGCTCTGAAAAAATTAAACCTGTCCAAGGTTATCAAGGGCATCAAACAAAAATTCTATAGGTAAGTTGGTGATAAAAAGAAGGCTGGAGAAAATGTAGGTCCTCTTTGGAAGGTTCCTGGTTACCTGGAACATGGACAAGGCTGAGGAACATGACGATTTTTTTGTCCACAAACCAGTCACATATTGGGCTGAATCTAAAACAGCATGGCCAGCCTGTCAAGGTGAGAGATTCTGCCCCTCTACCCTGCCCTTGTGAAACCTCACCCCAAGGACTGTTTCCAGCTCTGGACAACATGACAAGGATACAGACATGTCCAGAGGAAGCCACAAAGATGGTGAGGGCTGAAGCACCTCTCCTGTGAAGAGAGGCTGGGAGAGTTGGTGTTATTCAGCCTGGGCAAGAGAAGGCTCCAAGGAAACCTTAGAGCAGCTTTTCAGTACCTAAAAAGGGCCTCCAAGAAAAATGGAGATGGACTTTTTACAAGGACATGTAGGCTTTAAAGTGTAAGAAAAAAGATTTAATTAGATATTAGGAAGAAGTCCTCACTATGAAGGTGGTGAGACACTGAAGCAGGTTGCCCAGAGATACTGTGGCTGCCCCATCCATGGAAATGTTGAAGGCCAGGTTGGATGGGACTTTGAGCAACCTGGCCTGGTGGAAGGTGTCCCTGCCCATGGCAGAGGAGTTGGAACTAGATGATCTTTAAGGTCTCTTCAAACACAAACCATTCCATGATCCTTTGATGTATTTATCCTATGATTCATATCCAAGTGTACTCTATTACTTTTTGTTCTTTGCCCACACTATCATCTGAAAGTTTAAATTTTTATTCTGCTACCACAGAAATCCACCATCTGTTGCAAAGAAAATTTATTGTTCAACTTTTAACAATCTTAAGTGCCGTATTAAGGTTGTTTCTGGGTCAAAATCCTTGGGTGAAAGAACTATGTGGGATAAATACAAACACAAGAAATTCCTATCTTCTCTTCTATATTTCTATGTCATAGAAATGTATGACTCTCATTCGCTATTCCACAGATACACCTCCCCCTCCTGCTCTGTTCAACTGAGAAACTGCTTTCCTGAGCTGTGCTTTCAAATTTGCCCTTTTTAATTTTGGTTTTTTTTTGAGACAGCTTCCTGTAATTTCTTCTCCCATTCACCGTTGTTGCTGTTATTTGTTTGCTGTGACACTTGATTCCCTCAGTGGGAACAACTGCTCTCTGAAAGATATTAATTGATTAAACTACATAATTAAGCCACAACTTGACTGCCTTGCTCTCTCACGTTTTCCTTGCCATGCTTGCATCTTTTTTACCATGTTGATCTGAGACTGTGTGTCATGGCAAGAAGCAGAGCAGCACTGCAGCATTCCTGTGGAGGGGAAAAGGCACTTTCTTTGACCTTTACTGCAGGTCACTCAAGACATAGTCCTGATTTCCCTGTGAGTTATTGTTTCCTACTGATAGTCATTTCTAGGTGAAATTTCCTTGACACCTGACTCAAAAATGTTTTCCTCTTCCCTGGGTGTGTGCCCAGCTCCAAACCAGAATATAACATGCAGGTGTACTCAGTCTTCTTGCCTGCAGCTGTATGCCCTAATCGCCAACAGGAGGGAGCTTTAACATGTCAGAAACATGTGCCATTCTCCAAACAGGTGCCAGTCTGGATATTTAGGAAGAGACCAGAGTCCCAGTGTGCACTAGGGTGCTTGGCAAAGCAGACATCTCTGCAGAGCCTTGGTGTCTGCCCACAGGCTGACTGCTGCTGTGTGACAGAGCTCAAATTGTAAAGAGTCTCAGTGGCATGAAGATTCTGTGGGAAAGAAGAGTGTAGCCCCTCCAGAGGTTTTACTCCTCCTGGCTAAACAAACTCAGTCTCTTCTACCTGAATGCATTGACTTGTGCACTGAGTGAACTCACCAAACTCCATTAGCACAGCTAGTGAAAATATTTTATGTTTTGGAACACAAACCTGCACTGCAACTGGTGGAAAAGATACAGAGCAGTCATGCCTTGCGAAGCAGAAGTCCAGTGTCTACCAACACACAGTTCTTCTGCATGTAGCAGGGATGGATGGTAGTCCTAATTAAACACTTCATGAGCTGGTGATTAGAACATTGTGTTTGCATGGGAACATCACATGTTTTCTAATACAGTAGAGTAACCAGCAGAAGAGATAAATCCCCATAATATCTCAGTCTCTTGGGTCAGTATATGGGTCTTTGTCTTGCTATATGCAGAAAACAGTTTTATTCCTACATCCAAGCAAGCAGATACTGCTACTGAATGCTCAGCATCCACTGAAATCAGTCAGCCTTCACAAAGTTCTAAGCAGCTGGCCTCCAGGAAACTTGCATCTAGCCTATGTGTGATTTGAAATAGAGATTCTACATGAGTCTAGAGCTTACTACCAGACCCCAGCCATTCCTTGAGCTTCCATGATAATGATCTTTTGGTACTGTCTGGCTGTTAGACAATATAAAGCAATGCTACAGATCACCATACAAGTTTTGTACATTTTTCTGTTTACTGTTCTTTGTCTCTTCTCATTTTCTTTACCGTGTTTAACCTCTTATATGCATCTCTCTCCTGCCTCTTTTCTTTTTTTAGGCAGCTTATGTGTGGGTATCTGTATGCAGACTTTTGAAAATGGGTGCTCTGGAAAAGAGAAGAAGCCCAGTAATCTCCTGAACCAACTCTACAAATAAAAATATCTGTCTTCCTTTTCCGTATACTCCATGCTGCTCCTTGACTAAAACTAAAGCTTAACCTGTCAGGCTTGCTTTAATCCTTAAAAAGTATAGATGCAGCAATGATCTTTGTAGAAGTAAACAGAGATAAGCCTACTCTGAGGAAGTGAGGGGATTAGTTGAGTATCTCTGAATGGTTAAACCACTTACAATCATTCTTTGTAGTGTATCTGTCATGTGTTTATTATCTTACTATGTATCAAGAAAAAGAGTGTCAAAATAAATATGGGCAAAACATATTCCTTAATCAGCCTTCTCTTTCACTGCATGCATGTGATTGGCCCTATAGCAGAGCTCCTGCAGAGCTGCATAACACCCAGGGTGTTTGCTTACCTGGAGTGGAAGAAGTTCACACACTGGCTGAAAATCATAAATACCAGGCTCGGATACAGCTTGTTATAGTTTGCTCCACTTCACAAGAATAACCTCCATGAATTATTTTGACCAACACCATTTTAAGCTAGCACAGCTAAATCATTTGTGCTTTGAATGTCTAGCAAATAATTCATTCATCTCTCAGCAGGTATTCAGAAAATAGATTTTCTTGGCATGCTAAGCAATATATTATCATCAGAACTATCACTGTCCTCTCACTGAAAAGAAGAAATAAGCAGATATTTGTGGCTGGAGTGTAAAATCTTGTTTCAGGTTGTTACAGCTCATTTTAATGTATAGTTAAACAGCCAAATGATGAACTGCTCTCAGAGAAACTTGTTATTGATCAGATTAATTATTTTCAATACTTTCTTCAATGGTTTTCAATACTTTCTTTCAATTACTTCCTTCAATGGATAAAACCTGACAGTCTTCTTGTAAATTGTGTTTGAAATGAAGATTAACAGTTTTAGTAACATGACTTTTTACCATTCCTTTAAGTCAGATTGACATTCTGGCATTAAAACACACCAAGACAGAATGTAGACAGGTATAACTGTGGCAGTAAGCGAAATTCTTTTAAACAAAAATGTATCAGAGTCAAACTGATAGTTCAACATCCTGTATTTTAAGCACATTAGACAGGATTTTTGAGAAATCATGGATCCAAAAAAGATGTCTGCCTTTTAGTGGGCCCAGTGCAAATCTGTTAGGTAAAAAGTTTTTAGCAATAAGTAAAACAAGGTTTTAGACAGCCTTCTTGAGGATATCGTGGAGAAAAACAGGCATCCTAAATTGAGTTTATTTAATAATTGAGATTATATGACTTGGCTGGCTGCAATATCAGAAGTTAAAATTTGTCAGTCGAGAAGGTCATTCTCTGGGTTCCTTCTAAGATATTGTATTTTGGAAGAAACAAAATGGCGAGTTTAGGTTAGACCTTGGAGAATTTTAGAGCTGAAAGCAAATATTTATTTTAAAATTTGATATCCAAGAAGCAGAATTAATGTATATAACAAGAAAAGGTACTTCATTTACCAGGATTGAAGAGTGGGGTGAAGTTTCTTTAGATTTCATGACTTGCAGAGCTGGTCTAAAGTATGTTTACAGACAAATACACATTTTATTTCCCGGGGGAAAATGTGTCATGTACAGCTGAATACATTCTGAAAGCAAGGAACTACTCTGGTGAGCAGGTACAGCACTGGGAGCAGTCAGGGAGTAAAAGGAAAAGCCTAGAGCACCATAGATTTTCATAGCCAGTAAATCTTCATGGTCACAGAGCAGAAGTCTGAGAATGTTATGTTTTCATTTGACTATCACATAGTGGAGATTAGATAGTGAAGATGGGTGGGATCTAAATGCCTATATCATCCTGTGAGTTTTAGTCCATAGCACAAGGACTTGTAAATTGTGAACTTATGCATAGTCACATATTTATTTTCTTATAAGGCTGTTTATACTGCAGCAAATTAAAGACTTTTATGTGAGAAGCTGTCATAAGGGCTTGATATGATTATAACCAGCCTATAAGCAGTTTATTTTTCTGCTCATCCCTTTTTCTCTGTGACATATTTACCCATGTATGGAACAAATACACTAACCTGCTTCACTTTGAAGCAGTAATTGGATACAGGAGCACACATGAAGAGGAAAAAAAAAAAAAAGAAAGTGAGAAAATATCATTCCAAAGTGATCTGTGTTTGAAAACAGGTAGTGGGAATATTCAAAGAACCTGAAGCATTTGAGATGCCAGTGACAATTTTACTTTTAATCACAAGGACATTCTGGTGTTGTTTCTACAAACCTCTGCTTTGATATTTTCCTACCTCCCTTCTTTATATTCTTGCTTATCCTATTACCATTGTCTGTCTTTAGACTGCGAGCTCTGCAGAGCAGAGCATCTCACTGTGTTTGTTTAGTAATGAGGATACCAATCTCAGATGAAGCCTGTAGTCACTGCTGGAAGACAGCTATAATGATTTTGCATTCACTTCAGAAACACGTGTAATAGAAACAGTTCAACATTTTTACTTCTTTGCAGAAGTCAATATACCACCGTGGGACAATATCCTTTCCTTCCACGCTCTGATCCCACACTCCCCCAGTGCAATGTAACTCTTCTCCCCTGTTGTGTCAGTAAAGGTTGTTTACTGGCATTAACTTAATCAGTTAAATCATTTATTTAACACTAGTTAAAATTCACAGCCATGTCTGAGAAAAGAATTTTTGTCCAGTGGCCAGTTGATTACCTCTACAACACATATGTTTAAAACAATCCAGAACTACAAAACTGTCCTTCCTGGGCATATTAGCCCAATTTTTAGCATGAACTGGTCTTTATAACAATAATATGTGAGTTTTAACATAACAGAAAACAACACTGCTTCACTGTTGATCATCTGAGATGCAGAGCAAGGACAAATAGTAGATTTATGTCTTTCAGCTGGAAAACAGGAGGGCTGGGATATGGTTTTCCATGTCAAAAATATTTCCTTTAATATTTTAACTTGGATTTAAGGGAATACTTAAATGGACTACGCAGTTTACCCTCATACATTGTATCAGTTATTAAACTGATAGTTAAATTACTGGATCAGGAGTCAGATGTACGTTCAGTACTGGGTTTGCCTCAGATTCTCACTCTGACACTGAGGATCATGCCAAGACTCTGTGATTTAAGTTTCCTAACTCAGGCAAAGTAACTGTATTTTTCCTTTAGTATTTGAGATATAAAGAGTAGAAATAGGGAGTATAGGAAAAGAGTAATACTTCATAAGAGTACTTTTCTGAATAAATTCAGGTACTGCTACAATACCAAGAGTAACACAGCAGTCTATAGTGTTAAACAGAAACTTTAGGGCTCATATGATATAATAATATTGTAAGGGTCAGGAGGTAGGATGATTTATAAACAACCTACTATCATTTGTAAAATGGAACTTGAAAGTCTTTAATATTAGGTTGTGACTAAGTCTTTGATTGCTTCACAACTGATATCTAGCCTGAGACCTTAAATATTAGATCCTTTTAATCACTTTATGCTTGCCTGCTTTGTTTCCTGAATAACTATGGAAAAGCATTTGCAGAAGACTGACAGAAAGTAGGTGTACAGGTTGATGGGCTGCCAGCTCTGGAAAAATTAGAGGTTTGGTGGCTCCTTTGAATAGTGGTCTGTTTTTTAATATGAAAAACATCATTGCCTCAAAAAAAATCAAACAGAAAGTGTCTCTCTGTAAAAAGAAGCAACTGACATGAGTTGTAAATTTTGGAAAACAAATTCTCCTCCTGAAGCATAGAATGGATGTGTATGGGAGGAAAGAATAATGAGCTGAGAGCCTTCAGACTCAAACAGGCTAAAAATAGCTGCTCTTTAATTTCCTAGGAAATTTCCCAAGCCACTGGGATAATGTACATAGGAAAGCAGCTTTCTCACCAGTTTCTTTCAGAGCCCTTCACCCAACACACCCATCAGCTGTGGCCTGAGCCTTCTGCCCGTTCAGGCCCTGCTGGAATGCCCAATGCTCCTGATGGGCTGCGCTCGCTTGGTGCGTGGCAGCACCACTCACTCTGCAAGAATGTTTAGGCAATGTTCAAACCCAAAGAGCAGAACTGAGGCTTCTGAAGCCTGGAGAGGTGAGACCTGGATATGACTTCCATCCATGGTTCTTAACTTCTAGGGTAAGTAATGAACCTTGTAATTTAAGTCAACCTAATTAAAATAATACCGGATAGAGAACAATAAGGAGCAATAATTAAATCTGGTACTACAAACCAACACAGAGCAAGTGCAGAATGAGTGCTCAAGGGGCATGCTAAAGGTCTTTTAATCAAAGCAGATTGATGTTAATTGAAATAATTAAAAAAGAAAAAAAAAGGCTAAATACACAACTTTAAATGAAAAACGAAGAAGAAAGCAACAGCTACTCTCTGCTGCCTCTGAAGCAGTGAGGAATAAAAACTATATTGAACAGATCAGTAAATATAAGTCTTTAAGCAAAACAAAGGACAGATGGATCAGAGAAACCCACCAAAATATATTTCTAATACATTTTCCCTTCATGGAAGCATAGGACTGATATTCACGTGAATTTTTATTAGTTTAACTCACGTACTGTAATGGTACAGAAGGATATAATTTTCTTTACTTAAGCTTGACAGCAAATGGAGGGACTGAGCACAATACCAAAGAGCACATTTTTTTCATATGAGTGAACTGAGGTCCTTGAAACAAGCTGAGTAAGAACTTCACATATTTTTCCTTAGTTTAAATGTGTGACTAAAGAGGTTACTGGCCCTCACGGCTGCTGGTTGCTGGTCACTTTCCCTTGCAGACCTCGCTACCCTCTCCAGTCTGCTAGTTCAGTAATTAAAAGCAAATTAAAACTGCTCAGCAAATTTAAATGGTAAGTTCTGGACTCTGTTGGGTTTCTTTTAATTTTTCTTTTTTTATTTTTTGTCCCACTTCTTTTAATTGAAACAGAGTAGAAAGTGACAAATCACGTAGATTGAAGCTGTGGCAACCTCCAGTAAGAAGCAGGAGCAAGTAGAAGCTGCTTTTCAAGCTGATATCACTATATCCAGAAGACAATTTGTAAATAAGCTGTTCATTGTCCAAGTGGCAAGGGGTAATTTTAAGGTTAGATTTTCCTAGCCCATGTTCCCACGCAAGCAGTATTTTTGCAACAGGAGGAGAGAGGACAGAGATTTGAAAGTAGTCTTCAAGAGATCAAGAACTTGAATGGACCCTGTAGACCCTGCAAGGAACATGCAGAGCAGGTGTGCATGTCAAAGATTGGACTGTGAATCACTGTTAACTGTGAGTTTGTTCAGAGCCATAACTAAGATTAATATGGGCATAGACAGTGTATGCAGTGGTAGGAAAATTGACTCAGCATCCAATTAACACGTGGAGATAAGAAGGCTCTGGGGAAACCTTCCAGCACCTTCCAGAACCTAAAGAGTGCCTATGAGAAAGCTAAGAGAGGGAATTTTGAGAAAGGCATGTAGTGATTGCACAAGAGCTAGTGGCTTTAAACTGGAAGAGAGTAGATTTAAATTAAAGAAAAAATCCACTATGAGACTGTGAGACCCCAGCACAGGCTGCCCAGGCAAGTTGTGGATGCCCCATCCCAGGAAGTGTGCATGGCCTGGTCAGATGAGGCTTTGAGCAGCCAGTCATGAGAGATGCCAGTCTAAATCACTGATCCTGAGAAGTATTTTGGCCTGCCAGAGACTACCTTTTCCATGTCTGCAAAGCATGAGACAAGTTAAAATTTGCTTCAGAAGGAATTCAGAAAATACATCTTAATGCTGTTACATGGCAACCATGCAATTGAAAAAAATTGAACAGGACCTGTTTACATATTCTGGTAGTCTTATTCATACTGAAAAGCAGTGTCCTCTTCTAACACTGAGAAGTGACTTGTATCAGTAGTGCTAGTAATATCACTGGAAGCTAAGTGATAAGAAATACCTCTCTGATATTAGTCAAACTCCACAATCTGGATTTCTGAGGTGGATTCAGTTTATAGAGGTGGTTAGTATGGGAGCAGGGTGAATCTTCTGATAAGTTAAAGAACCAGAATCTGTACATTATGCCTACATTTATTCTTAGATTTTTTATTTCTTTTTAAAAAAACAAAGCAATAATATTAGTTCAAGTCAATACAAGCCTTAATAGGACAAAATAGTTCAGATAGACACATCTCAGACAGTGTTTTATTGAAGCAAACATCATAGTAATCACACAGTAAGCTGCAGATGCACTGATAGACTCATGGACAGACAGAGAAGTGAACTAACACTGAATGGAAGAAGTTGTCCTTGCATTAGCACAACTGTACAAATTAATAATCTTACTTCTCCATATTGAGAATTGCTTGAATTTAATGTCTTTTACCATTAGTAACAATCTTGTATGTATCCAACCATCTCTTATGAATACAAATCATAAAACCATAGAAAGGTTTGGGGTGGCAGGGACCTTAAAGATCACCTCCATCCACCCTAGCCTTGAAGAGTTCCAGGGACAGAGCATCCGCAGCTTTTCTAAAAACCTTTGCCAGTATCCCACTACCCTAATTCTTTCTAATAACTAATTTAAACCTTACTTCTTTCAGTTTAAAGCATTACCCTTTGTCCTGTCTCTATATGGCCTTGTCAGAAGTGCCTCTTCTGCTCTGCTGTAACTCTCTTTAGGTACTTGAAGGCTGCTCTAAGGTCTCCTTGGAACCTCTTATTCTCCAGACTGAACAACCCCAGCTCTCTCAGCCTGTCTTCACAGAACAGGTCAGAGCTTCAGACCTCTGATCATCTTTGTGTCCTCCTCTAGACTTGCTCGAGCAGCTTGATCTCCTTCTCAAGCTGAGGCCCCGGGGCTGGGGGTGCTGTTCCATGTGAGGCTCCATGAGGGTTAAGGGTGATTCCAAAGTGTAAGTCTGACATGATTGTATCCTATTAGAGGAGAATTGCAATTACACAATCAGTGAAGGAAGTTCTAACCCAGGCAAATGTATCAATGTTTACTGTTTAATCATTAGATCATGTTTGTGCCTGGCACAGTGGAAGCTCTGTCCACAGAATATGACTCCAAGGCATTAAAGTAATACAGACATCAAAAATTAGCCAGGGATGAGAAAGTAATAATGCAAAGGGGTGGATTAATTTCCTGCTGATGTCAAATGCAGTCATGCTGACTTTAATGGGACAAAATGAAAGACAGTGTGAGATTACAATATGATAGGATTTATAAATTCATTAGAAAGTACAAATACTCTTCCTTGTTTACATTTAAGTTTTCATTTTAATTGTACCTTAATATGTCTTCCTTGGGCAACAAATAGATGTGACAAATGATGCCAGGTAATTTGTTGTAATAGATGCAAAAAACTAGAAACCTGCTGTGAGCCATCAAACACTTTTGGAGGTCAAAACCATACTGTTTGGTTCTTAGTTCTGGGAAAGAATTTATTGTGGTAATGTTACCTGGATACCAAACTGCACACAGACACTTGACTTTGCTGTTAATGTGTGAAAAACACTTCTTCAGCAGCCACCTGCTCACAAGCAATTGCAGTGGACTCTCTCACTCTTGTTATGCAAGGAAATGCTTCTCCTTCTGTTATAGCTGTTGGTAAAGTAAAGCCATATACATTGTTTCCACTCTTAATTCCTTGAAGGATTATTTTACGAAAGTTTCCTTCTCTTTTTTTTTTTTTTTTTAATTTACATTATTTCTTAATATGTCCATTGGAGCCTCCCCTTTTCTCTTATCTTTTCCATTTCTGAGATCCCACAAGTGGCAATTCTACCTTTGTGGACATAACAGTTCCTCTGTATTAATGTTATGCATTAAAAGCTAAACCCATTAGTGCTTATACAGAGAGATATATGATGGCCTCTAGTGGTTCTCTGTATGTGTGCAGATCCAATCTTCAATGCCCCTCTCATTTTATGACTATGCATGCAGGAAGAAAAAAATTATTGATGTCCAGCTGTTGCCTTTTAGGAACAAAAACATTTTGGCAACAGTAAAGGGAGCTGCACAATATGTCCAGAAGAGAAGGTGATCTCCTCCATCAAAATATAAACTGGAACGTTGCTAAGCACTGCTCAGAGAAGTCAATAGAAAACAATCACAAATCACCTAAAATGTTCCTCGTCCTTTGGACTGCACCAGAGATGAGATCATTCATTCTGAATGGAGGCATCCTTCCTGTATTTGACAGCCAAAATCATAGCGACCTTGCATGCAGAATGGGTTCCCAACTCTGTTTCCAGATGAACTGCAGGATGACTGACTTTTAGCCAACAAATGCATCAGTCTCATCTTTCTCCTGAGTCACATCCAGGTCTGTACACGAGCCTGTGCCTACAAATGAAGATGTATGGAAGACTCTTGGCTTCCTAGCCAGGCTGTGTATTAGATGTTCACACAGAGTACATCAGTAGTTCTCACTGCAGTCCCTCAAACCTAATGTACCTGTTTCTCAGCTCTGATTGCCACACTGACAAATCTGTACCCTTCAGGACCTGACTTTGGCTGGCCTGAGTCAGAAGCTCCCCAATCCAAGTGGCCAAGGAATTAAAATATTATGGCTAGCAGCATACTCCTCTGCACATTGATGCAAACTTTCAGGCTATTTACCCCTTAGGAAGTCTTCCACAGAGACCAGTGCACTTTGTAGGAGCAGGTTTGCCGTCACAAGAGGAGAAACATTATGTTCCATCTCATTTCAACTCTGTTACCCTCTGAAGGATGTGTTGTTCTAGGCCAGGAAATATTTTGATTTTAAAATGCAGCTATGGCATGTAGACAGTTTTCCTCCTAAAAAAAAAAAAAGGATGGTATGGTGAGCAAAGCATCTGAATTAAAAAAATATTTATGGCTGGTTAATGGCAACATAATGTTACACTACTTTACCCATATGATTCTTCAAAGTTCTTTTGATCTACTAATGTTGACATCTCTTTACATTATAGCTCCCATATTTTAGGGATTTTGATTACTTTAGTTCAAAAGAAATCTGCATTCCCAATAATTTGGTATCCTCTGTTGTTAAAAATTATCCACAAGAGAAATAAAGAAACATGGCAGCAAGAAAAAAATACAATAAAGTTATAAATCTCAAAGTATTTCAATTCCTTATTCTTTCTTTTTATTCTTCTTTTTGTTTTAAGTTGTACATTTTTTTACTCTTTTTACAAATTCAAACTTTCATTTTTGAGACTTATTAGATAGAAAGGCACAAGGAAAACAAAGAGATGGAATATTCTATAGATACATCAGTCAATGACAATCTTAACTTTCTACTTTAATATAGCTGCAATATGCTTAAGTATAGTTTCCAAATTTCTTATTTACACAGATGACCAAATAGAGTTTTTAAGAACTGAAAGATTAGAAGACAAATTCATAATGCCATCATTTTTTTCTCAGACAGGAAAAGAGTCTAACAAAAAGTCATTTAGGACAAAATAATGATAGGTCTTGAATCTTGACATTGAAATTCTATCAACATAATTAACAACCAAGAGGCAGATTGCTTGACTTTTTGGCTTCTCAAGAATTTAGAGGTAAAATATAAGATAATACAGCTGAGGGAAGTCAGACATGAAAAGATGACAGGTGAAAGGCTGACAACCCTCAGAAATTATCTAAAACCCTTCTTTCTACATTATAAGACATTCTAAAGTATTTTGAACAATGTTGAAAAATTGCCAAGAAAATGCATTTCCAGCTGACATCTGTTAAGTTTGGTCTCAACCTTTCCTGCTTATTTCCCAACAAAGTTTTCTGGTTGTAATATTCTAAGTGTGATCATTGCTTCTCATCTGCTACACAAGGTCTGTGCCTATGTCTCCTTGTTTATTTGCATTTTTTTTGAGACATAAATGCATTTGCAAAAATAATTTAATTAAAAACAAAACAAAACATCCATACAAAAAAGGGCACTAAGAAAATAGCTTCTTTTAGTGAAGAATATTTGCATATAGATAATTTACATGTAGCACCCATTTAGCTACCCACAACAGTGAACAATAAATATTTTATTCCATGTACCAGTTGATGATGATATTGAAACACTTTTACTTTTGTCTCCAGACTATCTCATTCCCTTTGGTACAGTGTATTACTTGTTTTGCTGACAGCAAACACTCAAACATCCGACATTAGATCACTTTCAATTAAGTGTGTTAGAACCAAACACTAAAGCTCCAGGGAAGAGGCATTTCGACTTAATGCCAGTTAAGTATAGGCTGTCCCTGTACTGAAAAATACAGGTGATTTCAGACAAGTCCTTTAGACTGTCTGGATTGCACAGATCAAAACTGTTTATGGATTTATTCGCATTCGACTCTTCCTTTTCGATTTCCTTATTGTGACATATGGTTTTACTCATTCTTTTCCTAGATCCCACTTGAAAGCAAAACTCTGAAGCCATAGGTTTCAAGGTTAAAAAACAATGTATCAGCAAAATATTTTCAAAACTGCACCTGGCTTTTTTTTACTGCTATAAGCATAGAAAAGATATCTAATAGAGATTAGAAGTGGTTAAATGAGCTGTATGTGGGGGAAGAATCACTTAAACAATACTACAAAGCAGATCTATATTCTTAATATACTGATGCCTTCTGTTTGAGGAGATTGTGTGCTTTATTCTATCTTGGTCACTATGTGCTGAGCTGCAGAGTTTTAGAGAACTGGACAAGACATGAAGCTGATGATACAGGCCTAAAAAATTGGCCTGATTCACAGGGTTACTGAGAGCCTATTGAAGTAATTGGCTCCACAGCCACTAAGCACTTCTGAAAATAAACCATTTTCTTTCATACTCACTAGTGTGAAATGAAGCATGACCCAAAACACCTGCCATCTACAGCTGGTTGGAAAGTTCAAGAAGCTTAAAAAGAAATGGAAAATAAGATTTTCACTTTCTCTTCTATTTTAATGTAATTTTTATGTAGTTGCTTCTCTTTGCTTATGAATGGAAACCCTAATTGCAGATCCTTACCCTAGAGAATTTCTCTCACCCAGCACAAACCAAGCTGCCAGCTTGTTTGAAAACTCTGTAGGTTCAAAAATATCAAGCCTAGGACATTATTGAAAGGGGAAGGTAAATATCTCTTTCATTATCAGGAAGCTGATACATGGCTGCTTCACTTCTTAGGTACCAGGAGAGTCTGTTTTCCTTCCATGCTGTCCCTTTGCTACTGTTAACACTTGCTGCACCGAAAATCCTGTCCCTAATGAGGTCAGGAGTAAAACTATTATTGATTCTTAGAGTCAAGGATTCAGTATCTTTATGTATTTTTCCCTCCATTATGTGATAAATGTTTGTGTTTAGAATGGATAATTAAATAGTAGTTGTAATGTACCCCAGTAGTGTTTTTTGGACAAATTTCAAACCTTGTATTTAAAGAACCAGACTCTGAAACTAAACAAAATCTGTACTTAATTACTCCTCTGTAGATGTACTAGGTTTTTGTCTTTTTCACAGAAAATTGACCACTATTTTTCCCTTGAGACAGAAGGCCCAGTGACATTCTGAGTTAAATGGATATCAATTGAGCCAATAGTAATAGAATTAAAACAAAAAGCATCAATAATTTAAATCCATTGTGACAAACTACAGGAAGAATCATATCGTTGTCTTTCAAAGACAGTAATAATATAATATAATATAATATAATAAATATAATATAATATAATATAATATAATATAATATAATATAATATAGTAATTTCAAAGGCAGAACTGCAAGAATGTGAATATTTTTAAAATATTAAAATGGGAAGAAGTCTGCCTAACGAAGTAGAAACATTTCATTGAAGATTAAAGAGTTCAGGTTTTGTGAAGAAACTACTAATTCGTAAGTACAACAGTGTTCTGGGCATGCTGAGTTGGATATTGTCATGGTAGTGGTGAAATAATTTCTTTTGTGGTTCCATTCACTGTCTGCCAATGTCCTCAGAAAACCTTTTTTGCTGTTATGTTGTATGAGAATGTTTAACCTACTCAGATGAGATGAAGTACCAAGAACGTGACTGTTGGAACTGTTGTAACAGATATTAGGTGAGTTGGGGCAGTTGTTGCAGTTCATAATTTGTAGGATCCCTGATTTTGTGGAAAGTTTATGTGGGAATCAGTTCTAGATAGGGATGTTTGCATATAGATATATGTATGTAGGCTCCAACACGTACACCGAATGTCTTAGCTCTTCTTCAATTAATATGATCAAACAATGACATGGAGGGATTCACTCACTTTCAAGAAGATATGGTTGCCCACTTGTGTCTAGGAGATGGAGATGCTCTAGGGATACTGCCACCGTTTAATCCCAGCCAGCAGCTAAACCCCACACAACCAGTGGTATGATGGTGAAAATACAGTGGGATGGGAGAGAGAATTGGAAGGGGAATGGGAGAAAACTCGTAGGTCAAGATAAAGAGAGTTTAAGAACTAAAGCAAATGTTGTTCATCCCAGTAAATTAGGCAAGGAGTTCATTCATCATTTGCCAGGGGCGGGCAGGTGTTCAGCCATGCCCAGGAGAGCAGGGTTTCGTCACATTTAATGGTGAATTGGGAAGACAAACACCATCACTCTGAATGCCCCCTCCTCCACCTCCCTCTTCCCCCAGATTTCTGTGCTGACCATGATCTCATACAGTAGGGAATATGGACGAGAGTGGTGCTTCTATTTTCTTTTCTGTCCTGGTGGCAAGAATTGTTGGTGAGTTTATACTTCAAGACTGCATGTAATTTCGAATTTGCTACTCAGAGCAAATGAGACCCAGGGTATATAGGGGACAATCCTGAAAGTATACAGCAGAAGCTAAAGTAATTTAACCCCAATGAAACAGTGAAATCAGAATAAAATTATGCATTTCAGTTTCTTTTTGAAGGAAATAAAATCTCTGCTTTTCAGCCTTTTTTTTTTTTAAATAAAACATTTTGAATGGCCATTGAATTGGAAAATCACACCACCAAATAAGTCAGGAGTTATTTCTGAGACCATATCTCAAGTCTGACAAAAAAAAAAAAAAAATAAGAAGTAAAATCATAGAATCATAAAATTATAGGGTATGTTTAGCTGGAAGGGACCCATCAGGATCATAAGGTCAAATTCCTGAATCTACACAGGACCACTCCAAGAATCAAACCATGTAAGCATTGTCCAAACATCTCAGGTTTTGTGCTGTGACCACTTCCTTGGAGAGCTTGTTCCAATGCTCAACAACCCTCTGGGTGACAAAATTTTAATATTCAACCTAAATTTCCCCTGACACAACTTCCTGCTCTTTCCTCAAGTCCAGTCACTGAGTGATCAAGTGTCTGCCCTTCCACATCCCCTCATGAGGATGTTGAAAATGTCAATGAGGTCTCCCCTCAGTCGATGACAGGAAAAGGCGTTGAACAGTGATATCCAGGATTCCCTCCTTCATTAACTCTTGATTCTATAAGATGAACAAAATATTTAATGATAAACTTTTTATAGGTGTTTCCTATTTTTCCTGTGAGGTGATAATTTTTTTCTTGAACTTATGTGCCTTATAACACTCCTTAATTATATGGTGAAAGGAAGCATAAGTTCTAATATTACATAAATCTAATAAGCTTTAATTAATTTTTTTTTCATAGCATAATTCAATTTGAGAAATATTGTCAAGATTAAAAATTATAAAAACTGCATTTAAACTTTGGATGTGAAATTATATTTGGTATAAGAATTTATGGCTTAACCATGAGCTGTCCCAGGTACCTTTCAACTCAGATAATACTGAAATATGGAAAGGAAAACATCCTGTGCACCTACATCAGCTACTTGTACAAAGCATCTGTCTCCTTGCTACAGATGAACTGAGAGAAATGCATGAACTGAGACATTTCTGACCCATTCAAGGAGGTTCATTTATTAAAAAAAAAAAAAACAAACAAATAAAAAAACCACCCTAGAAAGCTAATTTAGACTTGTTGTTGAAGTTTATAGACTTAAATTCTGCATGGCAGCAGTTAGGTAAAGTGAGTGTTAATGAGAATTGCAGACTCGTAATTTCAAAGTCCTTAAGGAAGATGATGATGGATAAGTCAGAGATTTTCAGTGGCTCTTCTCAAAGCACTGAAATCTTTTGTCAGCTTGTGGCTGAATCCCTACATAAGAAAAGTTAGGTTCTCAGTGTTTTGAAGATTCTGATATAATTTATTTTATTAAAGGCTAAATTGCAACAGAGGAATGGTGACAAATTGTGACATATAAATACAATTTCTTTTAACAAATATGTAATGATAAAGCTTAAAAAAATACAGACATATTTACATTCAGTAATATATCTGTTCTAAAATGCCTGACTACTTACAAGGATTTGAGCAACGAAAATTATTTTTACTTGATTTTGTCATTTTATCTTTCTTCTTAATTTTTAGTGAAAGATAATCATTAGGAAAAGGCTAAGACTTGACAAAAGGATGCATAAGAATTCTGTGTCCTGAGAAGGATAATAATGTATGAATATAACTTCAGAAGTCTTTTAAGAGACAGTCTGAAATTCCATCTTCAAAAACTCATTATGTTAATCTCTCAGAGTTCACAGAGTTTGTTATGGCTAGTTCTTCTCTTGCTGTGAGGCACTGGAATATTAATGGCTAATGATTCAACACAATCAGCCATTTGCAGAAGTAGTAAGAAGGAGATCCTGTGAGGAGGGATAATACTTTTTATCATGCCAAAGTCCTTCCCCACAGGCTGGGCTTAGATGTGAAAACTCCCCTTGGGGAAGATAGTGGGATGTTCACACATTCACATCTGGGCCTGAAGATATTCATCCCTTCCAATGGGGCATGGATGGCTCAACTGCTCTGACATGAGAGGCAATTGTTGTGTCTTAGGAGGTGCAACAGACAGTGTAGGAGTCTCCATATCCAGAGAGGTACCTGAGCATTCCCACCCAGGCTGAGCCTGTACTAACCCACTGAACTTTGTAGTTTATTGGCTACCACCACTCCTAATGGATCAAGACTGCAGCAACCACTTCAACAAACCAAACTGCAACAACCAAGTCTTTGTGAAAAATTACAAATAAAAAGCTGTATTTAAACATTCTGAAATAGCTAATACTATTTAAAATAATTAACTAATATTTATGCAAACTGGATTGCAAATTTTAGGGCAAGAGTACTGTCTCCTATCAAGAAAGTAAGATCATAGATTCACAAAACCATGGAATCACAGAATGAGCAAGGTTGGAAAGGACCATAGGTGTTTACTTGGTCCAATATGTCTGCTCAAGCCAGGTCATCCTTGAGCACATTACAGAGCTTTGAATTCTGGTGCTTCTTGAATATCTCCAGAGGGAGATTTCACAGCTTCTCTGGGCAGCCTGTTTCAGTGTGTGGTCCCCCAACAACAAAAAAGTTCTTCCTCATATTCAGGATCTTCATGAAAACATAATTTCCTCTCTGTTATGTATCCCTTGGATACTGCTTCCAAGATTCACAAGATTATCATATCTTTTTGTCTAAAAAAATCCATCATTTATGGAGAAGTTTAGGATAATCAGGAAATTTATATGGCTGACAGCTTGCTAGCAACTTGGCATTAGTTCTAATGTACACCAGCATCTAAAACAGCAAAGAAAAGTAGGAAAGTAGATCATGAGATCTTAATGTACAAGGAATTATGAGTAACATTGTCACACTAGGAATTCCACTATTTCCAGTAGACAAGGGAATTTGGAAGATTTTAATCAGGATAAAGGTTTCTCAGTTTGACTGAAAGCTTGCAGAAAAATGTCATGGGGGCACTTCTCTTTTGAGGAGGGGAATGATAGAACAGCTGCCAAACAAAATTAAGGATTCTCCTAATAGCTGCTGTGAGCTTAAAGCTACAGTCACTTCCCACTATCATTTAGTTTTATTTGATGACTTGAGGAAAACATTTTGAGCTTGACTCTAGAAAATGAGACAAGAAAATGAATGTGAGATGTCATAGATCAAAAAACATTCAGAAAATGTGAGGATGGCAGACATACAGAAATAGGAGAAGCACCATTCCTAATGAAAAAGAATAATTCACTAGGTCAGTATTTTTTAATATATGTTGTAACCATTTTTTTTCCTGCAAATAACATATTTCACTTCAAGTTTTTGATATATTTTACAAATGCTAATGAGTTGAGCTTCAGAGCTGCAGCTTCCTGATGTTAAATGGATATTAGTCACATATCACAGAGGAGAAAACTTGTGCTAAGTCCTTGTAAAAGCAGCAAATTTTGTGTGATTCTGGAAAGTCATAGTGTCTTCACACTAACATGGGAATGCACTGCAGAACAGATTAATGATGGGTTGTGTATAAACTTGCTGTGATTGCTCCTCTGTGCACAAATGCACTGTACATTTAAATCAAGTCTGAGTGCTACTGGGCATGTATATTGTAAAGGATATTAAGAAACAAGGCACATACAAAGAAGATAGAAGGAAACAAGTAATGTACAGGTAGCAAGATCAGTCTGAATAGAGCTGATTACACACTCAAATTTTGGTTATATTTCAGCCAATCAGACAGATTGCAAATATGAGTACTTGTAGGGAAAAAAAAAAAAAAAAAAGAAAAAAACATATGTATCAGGAGAAAATTACCAAAGAAGAGCTTGGTAAAGATCACAAATTAATAGTCTGTCTTTTGCTCCCATCCCAAGCCAAAAGAACTACTCACTGTCTTCTACATTTGGCTTTTGCAGCCAAAATTCATCTTTGAGGGAAACAGAAAAGCCAGAAGTGGCAAAAATTATCCTTGTAATTTATCCCTTTATTAAAATGGAATCCTCTCCACAGTTACTCAGAAATCTCTCTCCTATATGAGGCTCAGTGCCTTGCTCTTAGGAGAGAAAAAAAAAGAAAAAACAAACAAAAAAGCATAAATAAGTCTTATTTAACCTTTTCTGAGAAAAAGAAAAGTGCATCAGGAGCTATTTTTTCTTTTTCTCGTTTCTTACTCAACCTATAAACAATATGCCATCACTGAGATGATAAAAAGGGTCCTTTTATAAGGACAGTGGTCCTTTGATGAAAACATGTTTTGCCATTTGCTTTATTAATAATATTTCCAGCTTGCCAAAAATCTCTGGGACCTTTTCAGAAGTCTGGAATCATCACTCATTACTTAAAGCAGAAAAAAACTCAATTCCATTGCAAACTTTTTTTTTCTCCTGAGCAAAAATCTCAAAAAAAAAAAAAAAAAATTAGTAAAAATTTGGAGAATATTTTTGTAATTGCTGAGACTAAAATTTGTTTTGAGATACACCTGAAAGCATATATTTATATGCCTGGTCTGAGACAACTTAAGAAGTGAATTGCACTGTCACGTACTGAAAAGCTCAGTTTTAATACTTTTATGTGTTAGAAAGGTTTTAAATGTGATGGGTCCTATCTTTATCAATCTGTAGCAAGGTTAAACTAGTAGAAAGACACTAGTATCAATAAGATGGGAAATTATTCTTCACTAAATAATTTTGACTGGAATAAAAGGTAATCTGTAACTGATACTTGCAATGGCATTTCTAGTTTATTGGAAATTATTGTAAGATTAAGAAATATTGAGGAATGTGGCTACACCTACTCTCCACCATTCTGACAGGGTCTCCAAGATTCTTGGCAAACAGAATGTAGATACTGCCTCACATGAAAAGTCCCCAGACTTGGTTGCACCCTTAAAAACCATAGTTATGAGAGGAATGTGGGATTTGTCATTACAAATCAGCTGTGGATCTGCTGGTAGATAAGGCTAGCACTGAGAGATAAAAGAAACAATGGGATGGATTCCACTGATTGTTGAATGGAAAAAGATGTTTGCCTTTACAAACAAACTGTAGATTTGCTGATAAATGAAATTGGATTTTGGAAGATGAAAGGAGCAATGGGGAAAAACAATGAATTCTATAAGAATTAAAAATTAAAAGGGAGGGTTATACACTAGAGGGGAATTTCAGGTGTCAGGTGTTTTGGGAAGTCTGTACCTCCCAAGTACCTCAGCCAATGGGGAAAGAGAGGGAAATGTGGCCTGGAAAATAGGATAAAAAAGGAGGCTGTGTCCTCCAAAAATTTGAGAGATCCCAGGGGAATGCCCTATGGCCTCTCCCTTTGTTTGAATAAAGCAAAGAAGACTCCTCTGTCTCCTTTTTGGACATAAACCTCTGGTATTTGTGGATTAATTTTCCTGACAGTTAGTAGATAAGGCACAAAGCTGAAGCCATCTTCTCCTTCACACTTAACAGATAATTTTTAAATTTTATTCTGTGATAGTTTCATACAAAATAAATTCAAGTTCTTGCCTCACAGAAAGATTTTGTAGACCATGCTGGATAGTGTTACCAATCATTTAGAAAGTAATTGAATAACCCCTAAAGATCCCTCATGACAGAGATTTAATAGACATGTTTCACAAAAACAAATGTTGATAAAAATCAGATAAAGATTTCAGACTGGAAAATGAGCAAAAATCTCAATAAATCTATTTGGTTAAATGGTTTGGACCCCTCACTTTAGAAACTGTATCACTGACACTTCCAGTGGCCGCAGTAAAACATAACTTCGCTCCCAACAAAATTCACCTCATTTGGATTCCTGTCTGCACAGTACCACTACTGTGTTTTTCAACTCCCTTGAAAATCCTGGAGATCACAAGGTCAGGACAAGCAGGCTCCAGCACAGCATCTGTGCTCTCTCTCCAACCCCCCTCTCACTAGGATGCTGAGGGTGGGCAAAGTCTAGAGAGGGGACACAGCCAGGAGAGCTGACCCCGACTGACCAAAGTCGATATTCCACACCATCTGCCCATAAGGAGAAATAAGGAGAAAGGAGGAGGTGGATGGTGGGAACAGGGGTGTGGGCAGGGCATTTTTTATCTTGTTACTTGTCTTCCAGAGCCACCCCTGTGCATGCTGAAACCCTAATTCCTGGGAAGTGTCAAGACATTGCCTGTTGATGGGAAGTAGAGAATAAAATCTTTTGTTTTCCTCTGCTTTCTCATCTTTAACCTTTGCTTTTCCTTTATTAAACTGCCTTGTCATCTCCCGTGAGGTTTTTTACATCTTATTCTCTCTCCAGCCTTTCTCTCTGAGGAGAGGAGTGACAGGGAGGCTCAGTGGGCACCTGATGTCCATCCAAGATCAACCCCTTACACAGAAATTTTAAGTTTTTTCACTATCAATCTTGTTTCTCTTGTCCCTTCTTAACTCTGTTCAATTCCTTTGGAACTTTTTAACTTGTTATTGTTTAGCAGAAGACATTTGCATGTAGTAACTGTAGAATAACAGAAATGTAGAAGGAAATTTTGTCAGGCCTATCTCATCAGTATCAGTAACTGAGTTTTCTTCAAAGTCATTAATGCTGTGTCTAGAAAAGCAAAAAGAATTTCACATTTTATTTTCCAATTTGGCTCATATATTTTCCAATTTTTTTTATTCATATGGAAGAAACTGGACAGATTTTGAATATATCATCAAAATACTTTTTTCATGTTGAACACAAGGCCTGTCCAAATTACAGCTGTTTTCCCAAATACAATGTAAAAAGATCACACTGTAAAAAGGAAAAGGAGAAAAGGGAAAAAAACATAACAAATTTAAAAAGTGTTTTTCTTCATATTTTAGTTTGTGTATAAGAACATTTCTCTTAACTTTACAAAACATTCTGAAGTAAAAAATTCAATAAACTGAAAAAAAATGCAATAAGGAATGAATATCTGTTTAGCTACTTTGTTTTCATGTTACTAATCACCACAACATCTAAAAGATTACAGCTATCTCTACAGGCAATAAAATTAACATATATTGAGTATGACATATTCAATTTCTCATGTCTCTAAAGAGGTTTATTTCCATACATGGACCTTTTTCCTGATTTTTGTAGTTATATGTGATGAAATTTGTTTTTAAACATGCACTCTTCAATTGACATACTTCAATGGGCGTATTTTAGGCTCTAGTTCAGAAAGTAGTGTTGGACATAATTTCTTGAGAGAGTTCATTTCAGATAATATTTTACACCTAAATTTTGTGTCTCTTTTTCTGAGGCTCCCAAGCTACTTTGTAATGTTGAATGATTCTTCATTATTATGTATTGGATAGATAGGTAGATGTGAAAGCTATTTCACTCTTGACCAGAGAAGATGGGATTCTCCTAGCAAAACATATTAACTCAATGTCAAAACTGGTCTTAGAAAACTAGAATGGTTGCACTGTGCTCCAACTGATTAATTGTACCTCCTATTGAAGTCTTCTTATTTAAGTGGAGAACTTCAAGGTCAGACAGTATGTATTGAAAATACACCAAAAATTCTACTTAGTTATTGAGGCAGATGAGAAATTATGCACTGGTTTATAACAGGGCGGTGAAAGAATTGTGTTCTACGTGTGCAGATGCACCACTGGTTGAAATTATATTCTTTTATTGTGTGTTCAGAGAAGGAAGAATTTTGTCTGAACTCTGTGTCCAGAGACAATTACATAAAAAGCATTGTTTTAACATGACAACTATAGAAGTTAATTCCTTGATGATAGTACTGATTGTTTGATAATAACTAAGTGCATAGAATTTTCTCAGAGCTTTATAACTGTTTGATTTTCAAAATTATTACTTTAGGATTAAAAATGTCACATTAACAATATAAATTCAGTACAAATGAAAGGCAGCAATAGCAGACTGAGAGTTCCCAAAAGCTGGGAGATTGTCATCTACATATCACATATCCTCAGTGATATTGTAATGATCAGAGTTAGGAACTTGTTAAAATCTTTTATCTAAATGCAGAAGTGAATCACAAATAAATGTTGATCAAAAATGTGGATTGAAAAAAGACCTTTGAAAAGTTAATTCTGAAGAAAAGAGCAAAACACATATTGAGTTAATTAAAATTAATTGATTAATTAATTAATTGATTAATTAAGATTAATCTCTTTAAAATAGCCAGGCTTAAAGCTTGACACATAGAAAACCTGTACCTTAAGAAGGAAGAATTTATGGCTTGAACTGCCTTAATCTGGAAAATATTTTAATATTTTAGGAGGCATTTCTTCTTGTCCCAGTAGACATACATAGGTAAGAAAATTTTGCTGGTTTTTCAGCAAAAAATTTTGCTGGATTTTTTCAACAAAGAAGTAACATGTATTTTAGAGATTAATTTAAATATGGAGATGAAATGTGAGAATTCTGCATAATATCATGTTTGACTTTTTGGAAAAAATGTAAAACAACAGGAGATGCCAAAGGAAATAGCTGTCAGTAGCTCCTGAATTCTTCCTCTGAGACCATAAATGATTTCAATCACTCCAGCTGTAAGCTTTTTACAGCACAATACTGTCTTCATTAGAAGCAAATGCTGGACACAAATCAAGCCTTTAGCTAAAAAAAAAAAAAAAAAAAAAAAACAAAAAAAAAAAAAACCCACCAACAAAGCCACGATAAAGACAATGACCAGGAAACAAATCTTTAAAATAGCCAATAGGTTTATTTTTAATTGTCAGATTTCCTAATAATTGGAACAAATGATTAATTGATAGGAAAAAGGGATCACTTGGTGGTCTGTCTTTTTATGTTGAATTGAAAACACAATTTAGAAAAATTAAATTTTAGAATGTTAGGAAGCTTAGGAATGTAAAATAAACATTAAAGTATTCAGAGACTGATCAGATAAACTATTGTTCCTTTTGGTCTAACATCTAAAGCAGAAAATAAAAACCATCTGTAAATTACATACCCTGGTATTTCCTTGATGTATTGCTGCTATCCCAGACTCTGATCTCAATGACCCTTTTCAAATCTGAAGAGTGTTTAGGCAATGAGTAAGTTACAATGTGGATTTATCCAGATTTAATACAATAGGATTTTATCCAAATTTCAAACTACCAGACAAGTTACAACAGTGTATATGACACCTTTCAATCTAAATTTTACTGTCAGAAAATACTACAAAAGCTCTTTATGTGAACCAAGGAAGACCTCCAAAGATCAGATGAATTTTAGTTCTTCTCTGTCTTAATTTTCTGTCATTATCCTGGTGCATTGTCAAAGACATATATTTATTAATTATATGAAATAGTGAAATTACCAGGTTAACATATGTAAATATGTATCTCAATGTGTAAACTATTTACACATAAGCAAGACACAAAAATTACTTATATGCCTTATAGTAGATACAAGAGGACTAGATTGGCCTCATCTGACTGACATATTTTAAGGCAGCAATCCAAAACACTTATCTGCTCTTCAGTCCACTGGCTGGAAGACAAAATATTGCATTGCTCAGATAGGTAGAATATGAGTTCATGTGAAATCAGGGGAGAATAAAAACTCTCTAAATATTTTAGGATCACTTCAATCAACAGTTTCTTTTAATTTACTCCCTGAACAAAGCCACTTGTCTCTAAGACAAATCTGAGCAGAGAAAGTTGAGACAGACTGAATGGGGACCTAACTCAGCACTTTGCTGTCAGCTCAAAATTAACTTCAGTAGACTGTCAGGAGCAGGAGTTAGCTCTGGTTCATAGTGCAAGCTTCCATCCCCGAGCTAAAGCTCTAACAGGTCCTTGAGGAATAAGTGACACCTTTTCAGAGAGAGAGAGTGCTGAGTACAAACCTCCCTAACCCTCAGGACTCTGGCATTGCTTCCACTGTCACAGCTCGTGCCAAGAATTTTTTTAGCTAGTAGTGGCCCTGAAAAGCACATATGCTGACTGATTTGCACTACCAGCTCCTAAACTGGTCTGTGCAGCTGTGGGTTTCTTGTTACCTTCACCTTTCTAGGAGAATCACCTTAGGCCAGAGAGTGATTCAAGAAGCTTCCAATAACCTGACTTTGAGATAACTGTTCATTCAATCCAGATGTCAGGAAAATCAAGCAATAAAAAAACTTTAATTTGAAAAAATTAATTAATAAAACAGGAAAAATGGCCATGAAGATTCCAAAGGCTTGTTGGAATTGTATATCAAAGTGGAATAAAAAACATTATTCAATATCTTATTAATACTGAGATTAAGTCTATTAGGCACTTCTTTCCAGCATTTGCAGACAAATTAAAGATATTTATTAGCCAACATAGTAAGGATCTTTGTGCTTTTTTTTTTTTTTTTTTTTTTCGCATTCCACAGCTGCAACTGGATTTTGTAGAAGAAAATAACGTAAGTACACTGGATTTTATACTTCCACTACTACTTGAAGTCTGTTCAGGGGTCCACTACTGCTTAAACTCTCTCCTCCTTTTTCCTGCCTTCCAGAACTAATTTATTCTTAAGGAGACAGATTCAATCTTCATCACCTGAACTTCATCCTTTTGCAGTGAAACTCCTAATGTTATTTAAACAGTTCAGTTGTTTCCTCTGCTTGACTAAACTACTAATAGCTTGTTAAATAACTGAGCTAAAGGCAAAAGGTACATTTCCCAGTGAAGCTTTCCTAGAGACTTTCTGAGAGGATATTGACTTTGCTTTAATTGTCCATGACAAGCTAACTTTTAAGCTCCCAGCCCAGAAGTCAACTGTATACAAGGTCAGTGTAGGTTTGAACAAGAAGTAGCTTCTCATGGAAGTGCCAAACTCATTTGCAAGGAAATTGAAAGGACTGAAATACTAAATCCACCTGGGAAGAATGTGAATCAATGTCTTGAACTTATGTGTGGAAGAGACTTCAATAGTGATGAGGGTAGGCAGGGAGGGTGTTGAGGCTTCCTGTTTGTGAGAAAATAGCTAGAGAATGGACTTTTAAAAATTGACAAAATCAAAACAGAGAGGTACTCTGAGACTTGCCCAGATGCTTCTGTAGGGCCTTCCTACCCTTCAGCAGATTGATACTGCTGCTCAACTTGGTAGCATCTGAAAAATGAGGATGAACTTGATTCCCTCATCCAGATAATTGCTAAAGATATTAAATAGAACTGGCCTAGATACTGAACCCTGAAGAGCCACTTGTGAACCATACCCCACTTGTGACTGGCCACCAGCTGGATGTGGTACAATTCACCACCTCTCTCTGGACCTGGACATCCAGCCTCATGCCTCATCCCCTGGTTGTCCTGCACCTACTGCACAATGGTACTCAAAATTTTCTATTCCATGACTTTCTCTAGAACCAAGCTCAGGCTGACAGGCATGTTCCCCAGATCCTCCTTCCAACCCTTTTTGTAGATGGGTGTCCTATTTCCAGCCTCCAGCCAAGTGGGACCACACTAGTGAGCTGTGGCTCACTGTTGGTAAATGACATAGAGTGTCTTGGCAAGCTCTTCCACCAGCTCATTCAGTAGCTTTGGGTGGGTCCATCTGGCTCCACAGACTTGTCTATGTGATGTAGTAGAGTCACTGATCAGTTCCCTTTGAATAATGGGGGTTTCATTCTGCTTAGCATCCCAACTTTTATTCCATCTCAAGTTGCTGGGCACTTGGAGAACAAGGAGTCTGATTATTAAAGACTGAGGCAAAGAAGGCATTAAGTACCTTATTCTTTTCCTCATCCTTTGTTACTATATTTCCCCCCACATTATATAAAGGATGGAGATTCTCCTTAGCCCTTTTTCTGTTACTAGTATGTTTATACAAGTATTTTTTATTATCATTTTCAGCAGAAGAGAGATTAAATTCTAGCTGGGCTTTCCTCTAATTATCTTTAAACCCTCACAATATCAATTGCAATGTCTCCTGAGGCACCTCCCCCTTCTTTGAAAGGTGATACACTTCCCTTTTTTTCCTGAGTTTGAGCCAAAGTTCTCTGTTCAGCCAGGCTGATCTTCTCTTTCCAGCACATCTTTTGGCAATGGAGATGGCCTGCTCCTGAACCTTTCGAATTTCCTTGTTGAAGAAAGTCCAGCCTTCCTGCCACTCTTTTCCCTTCAGGACTGCCTCACAAGGGACTTTGTAATGAGTATACTTTTCTGACTGCAGTCCAACTATCAAAGTGGCACACAGGAAAAGAGCTCTTTCCTGCTGTGTGGTAGACTTCTCACACCTGAACTATCACATATCAAGGATTGTACACACTATCTTTGCAATAGGTTCGTGCTGGACACACTCACTTTCAACAGCAGTTGAGAACAGACTTACTCCCCTGCTAGGTAGGCTTAAAATGGTGTGTAAAATGAAGGCTTACAGGTTGGTCTAGACAGAAAGTTGTGAATCATTTATGTGATTAAAACTGTGTTCTTGCAAAAAGGATATAAATCGCCCAAAAAGCTTAAAACCAAAACTCGTTCATTTCATTCAGCTGGGCAGAATGAAAATTTGGAAAGAAAAAAAAAAAAAAAAGGAAAATTTTATCAAACACAGATAAGATACAAAGTATATTAAAGGAAAAGAAGGGGCCCAGTTGTCCTCCAGAGCAGACACTGTTGATTTGTGCCAAGATTTGCCACTGAATGCAAGCTTTTCATGACACAGAATATAAATCAGAGTTATGCCCAGTGCTCACAATGTGATAAAGACAAAGTCATTCCTCCCTCCTGCATCCTGCAGAAGCCATGAGATCATCTCTAGGACACCGAGCATCTACTTGTGTCATCTTCAGGTCCTATGTATGAGCAAGCCCAGTCCTCTGCTGAAATGCACAAACTGAACAGTTAAAGTGCTGAAGATGGTTTGGACATTGAACACTCACATTCTTTCTCTTTAAATCACCTCCAACAAGAACGTCATCTATTCACTGGAAGAGTTGCAACTTTTCAGCTCCATTACACGCTTACTGTTTTGATGTGCCCTCCCATCAATCATGCCTTTGTACCTGACAATTTTTCAGGATTACCTGTTTACACATCATCATCTTGGTGCCCAGTATCTGCTCATATGAGCCTGTTTCCAGGGTTTGACGCTGTGCTCCTTTTACTGTCAACATTATTGGCATTACCCTCTCTTCTCTTTGAATGTGCCTCATCTTCTAACACCTCCCACTTCTACAACAGTTATGGGGCAAACCCACCACAAATTACTTGAGCCAGTTACTCAAAAATTATTACATGCAGTTGCAGGTCCAGCACAGTACACTGAGGGTTGTGTTTATATTTTCCACACATTTCCTAGCTCAGGCTTAACACAGAGTGTCTGACTCTTGCAGGAACAAAATGTTCATTTATACTGAAGTGCAACAGTGCACTTAGCTATCTGCTCTCATTACTACAACTTTATTTTCTGGAAGCTTACTAACCTAATTGTAATTTATAGACCAAATGTTTCAACAAGAATAACATTTCTTTGTTTTTCTCTGATAAAATACAAAGTTAATTTAGACTTATCAGCATATTTCTCGTTCATTTACTTACATATAGTATGTTTTTTAGACCTAAATTTTCTCCTGCTTGCTTTTTCTAAAAAGTAAAAATCTCAGCATGATAACTACATTGTGTTCATGCTGCAACATCAAAACGAAATGCTTTCAGGCTAGACACTCAGAAATGATAAATGTAATTAAAGCTTTGCTTTAAAATACTTCTCAGATCTTATTGGCAGTGAAAAGCACTTCTCCTGATGTCTCAGTGTTCCGGCAGCTGTGCTTAGTGAAATCAGGTTAATTTCCTCTTAACAAGTGCAAAAATAAAGATTTCTACTTTTGTGGGAGGTGTATCAGCTTAGTAAATATAATACTGGGCACCAAAACAAATATTTTCAGAGAATATACAACCTAATAATTTAGTGTCACAAAAAAAAAAAGACACTTGTGCTGCACTTATTTTGTTTTCTGAGGTACACATCCATTCTTACTATAACTTTGAGGTTTTCTATGTTGTAATTTCATATTGTGTACCTTTGATAAAGTAACTGATCTGGGGGAAAAAAAGAAGTGCAATATGCTGAACATAACTAGGCTGTAGCAAAATCCTTGAGAAATGCCACGTGAAAAATTCCTGATGATCATGAATGGACAGAATGAAAGAAGCAACAAAAATAAATAAAGTTTTTGCAACAACAGCATTTCAAAGCAGGAGTTACAGAACAAAGAGTACCAGACCAGAAATAATTTGCCACCTAATGAGTATTTTTGTTAATGATCTTTGCCACTAAAAGTAGAACTATGCTAATGAATATTGTCATTGAAGAAAATTTGAGAGGCATTATCAATAGGGATGACCTTGAGAACTTGAGACTACAATACTTGCAATAGGAAAAGGAAGAATAACAAAGTACTAAGCCCAAGGACTCCTGCTAGAAAATCAGTTTGAAATACAAATGAAGGACAAAGTACACAGAATACAGGAGGGAAGGAGAGTGGCTTTGCCACAAATGAACCTGCAATAATCAGGTCATGGAGAAAACTGACTGGTTTAGTGGAGCCAAAAGTGTTTTTCTACAAAATACCAGACTAACAACAGCAGCTAAAGAGCCTCCAGAAGAGAAGAATGTATTTTAAAGGACAATTTTTTAATGTCCCATTTGGTTGAACATTAAAAAACTTTTAGCTTTAAGAAGATTATGGAATAAACCTGCTAAGGATTAGATGAAGGAATACAACAGGTATCCCAAAGTGACAGGGTAAATTTAAATGTGTGGCCTTTTGTATATCCCTGACATGGCAGAATACTACATCAGGTGACCATGGTCTCTGTGTCAGAAGCTGGTAGAGTTAGGAAAAAACCTCATCTGCTCTTTCTTATAATATATTCTTGATCAGCCATCTTTCTAAGAAAGCATTAATCACTGAAAAATATCTCCACAGATACAGCTTGTGATAAGAATAATTGTAACTAAATTGTAACTAAATAAATGTAACAAAAAAAAAAAAAAAAAAAAAAGAAAATTATTAGACATGTTTTTATCCTTGTGATTTTTAGTTTTAGGTCTCCAGAGCTAGGAAGATGTGTCCTAAATGTAGTAAAGGCAAACATTTGTGTTATTGAAACACCACTGTATTCAATTTTGTTTTGACATATAATTCAAATGTTCAATCCAGAGCAACTGCTACATATAAGCATTCACAAAAAGTGAGATTTTTCCATCACATAAAGGGGACTTTGAATGGCTCTGCAGACCACTTAAAGCCTTCATCCTGTGAACTAGAAGGCATTTATGTCTTTGTGATATAATGTCCTCAGGACTTCATTGACATTTACAAGATGTGAATTTCTGCTAGGCAAACAAAAAGTTGCTTCATAAAGCCTAGTCCAACTAATAGTCATTAGTTTATTCTCAATGGACATGTAAGAATTCCTTTAAATAGCAGTCACTGTAATTTGAAATCTCAGTATAAACTTACTTGAAAAAAATATAAAAAGGTATTCAGAGAAATGAGTTTCTCTTTTGAAATGAAAAAGTGCAAATCAAACAGAAAATGTTTGGTCTGACTGCTGAAATCGAAATATGAAAGAAGAACAGTGGATAAAGGAGATAAAGCAGAGGTTAACAACTCTTACATGTCATCTCTGGCCCCCTTTGAAGGAGTAAAGTTCTGCAGAGTCACTTCCTCTGAAATCTGAGAGTACTACAGAAGAAAAAAGAAACAAATCTGACTTGAAAAAATTGGAATAAATGTCAAATCTCAACAGCTAAGGAAGTATCAGGGTCCTGTTATTCTTTAGAAAGGATGGGAAGAAGTAATCTAAGAATATTTTCTCCTGTCTCTTGTGCCTTGGAGACCTTTTTGTTTGATATGAACCCCTCCACATCTAACAAAGACCCTCTTCACAGAATGGAATAAAGGATATTTTTTCATTCTACCCATTAGTCCTTAAAATGAAGCTGCCACAGACTTCCACCTCTGAAGGAATTTTATGCTTTCTTAGGACAAGAACAAGAGAAAAATTTACTTTATTTTCTTTGAAGGGTAATAGATGTTCAAGCAAAGGCATGACAAAGGCCTGCAAAATTAGGCAGTGTAGGAGTAATCGAGAGTCATCTAGAAATTAGAATTGAAAGTGTAGTGGTTGATATGACATCTGGCCAAATCTGACTTTAGGTTTCTAAGTATCTTCCTACTCTTAGTTCCTCTGTCAAGAGTGAGGCTTTATCTGAACTCACATACAGCTCATTGATTCACTGTTGTTCCTTTGTTAATCTTAGAATTCCAATTTGGCAACTCCCCTGTGTCCTGCCCTTCTTCTGGTCCTTGAATGTTTTGCTCATAAACTCTCGGTCCTGAAAGTGAATATGAATATATTCTGCATCAGAAAAGGAGATAGGCAGAAAGAGGAATTATGAGGAATTAAGAGGAGATGTAAGAGGCACTTAGATATTGTGCTTAGCAGCAATCACTCATGGTGGACATGGTAATGCTGGGTTAATGGACTATGAGATCTTGAAAGACTTCTCCAAACTAAACAATTCTATGAGTCTACAATTCTAAGATAATAATTGCAGCTGTCTATCATGGAATTTTTGATTCATGTTGATTAATGAGTAGTTGAATGCTTTTCATTCCATAATAACTGGAAAGAATAGGAAGCCACAAGGCAAAACAGTAGTTTTCATTAAAAAAAACTGCTAAGGGGGGTGGTCCTCTGGGTGTTTGACTTACTTTCAGGTGCAAGTCACAATGCAGACTTACCTACTAATCAAGGTGAAGGTTTAACCACAGGGGGAAAAGAACTGCTTTTATTTTAATGGCAAGGAGAAGGGAAGGAATTGAGCTGTACTCCGTTCCACCAGGATGTATTCAGAGTGAGATTCTGGTTCTTAATACATTATATGACATAATCCTCATTTTGGAATGGGAAATAAGGAAGGTTCTTGCAGCTACAGGCCAGTTAGTCCTACATCTGTGCACAGCAAGATGATGGCATAGATCTTTCTGAAAACTAAGGCACAGTGAAAATAAAGAAGTGGTCGGTGACAGCCAGCATAACTTCCCTAAGAGCAAATCATGTCTGACAAGTCTGGTGGCCTTCTTGTGGGATTGCAGCATTGGTGGGTAGAGGAAGAGCAACTGACATAATTATTCAATACTGTAGGTCATTACTTGATATTATGAAATTTCCTCTTTTCTCTGCAACAAGGAATGGGTATTTGCTAAGAGGCTACAAGTGTGTCTGGCAGCAGCCATGGTGGTGTTTGAGAGACACAGAATACCCACAGGAAGTAAACTCAGTAATCCTGCACTGACAATGAAAACTGAAAGGTCTCTGAGGCAGAGTATACTGACAAAACAAGCTTGCAGTCTGTGAGAGAAAAAAAAGTGCTTATTGAACAGACAGGTTAAAAAAAAACCCAAAGAATCTGAACCTTCTTCTCCTCTCCCTCCTTGCTCCACAGTAGTATTCAGAAAAAAAACCAAACAAACAAGATTTTGCATGCAAATAAAGAGGATGACGTTTATAAATCACGTGACTAATAACAATAAATGTCTCTCTTTCTAAACAGCCTAGAAAAGGCCCAGGTTTCTTGAGTCAGTGGGTTGTGGTTCGTGGTTGCACTTTTCCCCTACCAGAATTACTTTTTACTGAGCTGGTGGTGATTTTAGCAGAGTTGCTGAGTTGGCTTTCCTCGTGGCCCATAAATTCTGCATTCTTTGTGTCCATTATCAGTAATGCATTCATCTCCCCCAGCTTGGTAAGCACTTGGACAACAGCTCCATCTTTATCTTATCTCAAACTCCCATCACAGTGGCTTGGAACAGTCTGAGTTCCAGGTATCCATAGAGGGATATTGACTGGGAGTGAGGGAGTGGCATCAGTGGCCAGAGGTGTCCTGTGTCCCATAACTTGGGGTGATTTTTCTTTGACTGTGATATGTTTATGAGCAGTTGCTTCCCCTCACAGTTTGCCAGAGGTAATTTTTGTCTGGTTGTGTTACCAGGATGTACCAGCCAGACCAGGCTGGAGTTAGCATCATCCTGTTGCTCCTTTCTGTGCTTATTTCATGGCAAAGTCCTTCTGTGGTCAAAAGTGTTTGAGACAGACAGCTCTGCTCTGTAAGTCCTTACAACAGGTCAAAGAGTAAGTAATGTTCCAGACACTGGTCCTGAGTGCTGAAATTTTCCATGCATAAGGGCTGATTCAAGTTCAGTGTTTCTGCAGAAGGCTCCAGATAGAAAAAATTCCATTGTTTCCAAGGGAAAATATATTGTCTCTGACCAAGTTAGAAAAAAATAAATAGATTTTTCTCTGAGCAGCCTAGAATCTTTGTTTTGATATAGGATCTGTTGTGAGTTTTTATCAATGCTGTGTTTGTACATCTGAATATTTGGCCTGACAAAATGGACTTGAGGAAAAGGAAGGGAAAAAGATGTTCCATATAAAAGGAAACTCAGAGCCACTTGGTTAAGGGAAACCCTGCACTTCCTGGATTTCACAATTGGTGATCAAGGATCTGATTTGCAGAGATATTAATCATTCACAGCTAGATTCAAAGAGGTTGGGAGCTGGTTTTGAACATAGTGGACACTATGTAGAGCTAAGTACCCTCTTATGGAGAGAAAAAAAGGGAAATATCTCAGAGCCTCTAATCATTCAACATGAATTAGTGAAAATTTAGTGCTTGCTTATTTTATGCAGCAGATAACAGTCCATTGTTCAACTTTGACACTGGGAAATAATTTAGCTCCATGAAGGTACTATGGGAATAAATTAATTCATTTTTGAAGTCCATGGGTACCATTGCAATGACTGCAGTAGCCAAGATGCTGAAAGGATTAATACTCTTGTATTCACTGGAGGTTTTGGATAAAGTAGGAGTCCTATGGATGAGGGGGAAAGTTTATGTATATAAAACCCTTGTGCAATCTTAATTCTATAATTTTCTAGCTTTTAAGTTCTAGGCTTCACTGTCTTAAAAATATTCTTTTCTGTTCTTGTATTTTTTATGCAATAAATAGAGAAAGAAGCAGAAGTTAAAATGTACATTGTTTAACTAAAAGCAGTCTCTGTGTTCCCTTCCCTTTGTCTCTGGAGGGATGTTTCTTGTGCTTATGTAAAGCTAATAAGAGGAGAGAAAACTTGGATCCTTTTTCATTCACTGAAGAAAACACAGTAACATATTTATGCAGCACAAAATATAAATTATTTAGGTGGTGGGCCACAGTGGCCTCTGAAGAAAAATGTTATTTGTCTTACTAATAGACTTTGAACACATACATGAGGAAAAAACAATAAAAAATCATGCAGAATTTTATCCAATGCTTGCAAATTAATTGACTAACACTTCAGAAGAAAAATATAGAAACCTTTAAATTTTATAAATAAAGCCAAACTAATTAAGTTTTCTTAGATATAGTACAACATTCTAAATATTCAAAGACAATGAGGCTTCAAATTTGCTTGAAATCTTTCCAGGTTATTTTTTCCCCATTAATAACCTCAGCACAAATATTTCTATTCTTAAAGAGTGCTCTTTAACCTCCCTGATGCACAGTAAATGCACTGTGTTAGTAACTCCCACAAGCTCCAATACAGTCCTAGGAAGAAAACGTGTGATTAAATCTCACAAAATTTTAAAACCAATTCAGGTGCAAACTGGTCAGTCTAGTTGTGCAGGTTTTGTGATATGAAGAAAATTGTTCCCCAAGCATCAGAATAGATTGTTCAGGGAACAAGAGGTCACCATAGCTGGAGGCATCTTTAAGACATGCAGATGTTGCACTTGGGAACATGGTTTAGTGGTGGACTTGGCAGTGCTGGGTTAATGGTTGGACTTGATGATCTTTTCCTTAATGATTCTATGATTCTAAGAGATTAAATAGACCTTGACTTCAGTGTATAGCATTTATGTAGCTGGATAAAAGTAAAAAATTCAGTTTAATAATTTATTTAGGCTTATTGCTAGTACATAGCATGCTTTGAAAACTTAGACTATTAAAGCAGTACTTGCTAATTCAATAATCATGAAAATCATCACTTAAAAAACTTACTAAATGTGATGAGAAGCTTCAACTTTGTGTAAATATTTTAATGGTGTAAAAAGAGAGCAACAAAATGAGAAGGTGTAGTAGATTAGGTACTGCTAAGAAAAGTTCTGGAGTCTGGTTTTCTTTTATCCATGGTGTTTTTACTATGTTATTCCTTGAAACTTAACTCAAGTCTGAGATTAATTTTCAAATAAATCAAATTAATTACCAAGGAAACAAGAAGTAGATAAATGTAACAAGGGCAATTGTAACTTAGGAAAAAAAAATAGAAAATCATATATAATGCCAGGGCTCAGAGGCTGAAATATTTTATTTCTTTCAATAAGTCTCATATTTGTCATAAATCCTATAAAATACTGTTGTGGACACAAGCAATAGAGCTGCAAGGCTTCATGGACCTGATTATCAGAGTGCTGAATTAGAGAAGATAGGAAAGGTACAATAAAAAATGCAATCTACGTATTAGAAAAGCTAATTCCTATCATAAAACAAAGCCAGGATCAACCTTTTGTTAAAATTTTCTTGAATTATACCAGATAATTGTGGCTAGATTCAGAACAAATGTTCAGTAAGATTTGAAAATTCAAACACTCCCCAGATAGTCTCTCCAAGATTTTTGTGATCCAAGGTCTTCATCTGCTTCTGGATAACCTTATTTTAATCCCATTATATATATATTCTAAAAAATCAAACCACACAAAAACACACACACAAAAACCCACCCTGTCTGCGAGGGGAGAAAAATTCTAAAAGCGGCACCTCCACTAAAACGAAATAACATCAAAATAAAAGATAAAGAAAACATGACCACTCAAACACCTTGATGATGTCACTTGAGGAGGAATGCTCCCTACTGACACTGCTTCATTCCCTCAGCTGCCACTTGTCTGTTGACTTACCACAGGCAAATCTCTTCAATCCTCACCACTTCAGCTTCCCCATCAGTAAATCAGGACTGACACTTCACCTATTTTGTAAAGTACTCCACCTTCTATTGGCAGAATTCTCAGCTGGTAGCTCAGCATTATGATAAATGTGAGATTTTTGACATGCAAAAATGATTATGCTTTTAATGGAATTACAAAATATAATTAAAACTCAAGCTTGGTACTATGTGATAAAAGTAATCAAAATGTGTGACAAATTATTGTTTTATTGTGTCTTATATCATAATTATGTATTCCTAAACTATGCTAAGAAGCTCAAGGATGGTTTTCTTGCCATTAAAAAGATGAACCCCTAGTGATGATTTTGTTTTGTTTCAATCCAAGCCAAGAAAATGTATTCTACTGGGAAAATCCATGAGGATCCCCTGAACAGATTATGTAGCACTGTTGATCACTTTGAACCGTGAGCAAGGGCAAAGTATAAATTGTTAAATGCTGCTTAAGAGTTTCACAAAAGTAACAAAAGTAACAACAATGAACTATGCTTTGGTGGCAGCAAAGTGTAAATGGGCAAATATTAATAATTGCTTATATTACTAGACTCATCCCCACTCTATCAGGAGGTGATTAAATCTATGGGAGAAAAGAACCCATTGGCTGACACTGACTACCAGGACTCACTCTCACTCAGGAAGTCCCTAACTGTGAGTTTCTGAAGGATAGAACGTTCTTCTGGTGACATCTCATTATGCTGTTTGTCAGCTCTTCTTTGTATATCAGCTTTTGATGTCTATATATAAATTTGACAATATCTGTGCCATCAAAGTAAATAGTTCTCATATCTGAGCAGTAGTTGGTTGGACAGCTGCCTACTTGCTTCAGAGAATGAACACAAGCAGCCTTAAAACATGGAGTATGTTCAGAATAGTGAAAGGAAGAACCTATGTTAGACAACATGTTAGAGAACAATAGATTTGTTGAGGCTCATGGAGATTACATAGATGTTAAAGTCAAGCCCACTGATCACAGCTTACCTACCAGTCCTCTCCAAATATTGAAGGCAATACATTTGTTCAGGCAAAATTTAAACATTATAATACATGCTAATTTCTCCTGGTCATCCTCTACTCCTTCACATGAGGATTGTCACCACCCCCTACCAAGTACCTGAGACAAGGCTGACCAGCCTGCAGCTCCCCAGGTCTTCTATGCTGACCATCCTCAAAGCAGGCAGGTTGCTTGCTTTTTCTTGTCATCAGGAATGATCTCACCTGTCATGATATCTGAAAGATTAAAACAGAGCAGTCATTAAATGAGGGTGATAAAACACTGTAACAGGTTGCTCAGAGACCAATAGTTGATTAGTGGATCCTGCCTCTTCCCAGAAACCCTCATGGTTTTTGATGCAATTCCATTCAAGATGCCTAATAGATCTTCTTGGCAACACCAGCCATGAAGGGCAAGGCTTATGCCTGATCTTCTATGCCTACCCCCTAAAATCCCCAGGTCATTCTTGAACTTGCCAGGGTGTCCATGGTAGTACCATGATGTTGAAGGGAATATCAGGAAAAAGCAGAACTCTGGATGCCAGACTTGATGATGCTGCATCAGGTGTACTTTTCATCCAATCAAGTGTAATCAGTGTTCTGTTCTTTCCATACATCACTGAAGAGATGTTTGTATGGATTTCCACAAGCAGATGTTGCAATGTCAGCTCAAGCCAGCAGTTGTGGAGCCACACTGACAGGTGTTGGGAGAAATATAACATCTCCATGGAGAAAGAGGTGATGTGTCAGCTTTAAGAAAAGGCAAGATGGCTTATAATTTCATTTGATGGAGTTCATGGCTCTAGTCTGGGCCCATGGTGGGAAAATAATGACTGATTTTACCTCCTGACAGAACATCCTTAACTTTATATTAATGCTCCATCAACAGTTTCAAATGCACTATATTTTTCATCATTCAGACAAGTATGCACTATAAGGCAGCAGACTACCTTCTATGTGTCCTTTCACAAAGATTAATACATTTCCCTACTCCTACTGGGCTAAAAATATGTTTCATTGCTTGTCTAGTCCCCTCACTAATTCCATAGGTAATTTCATGTGATGTTAATTGCTGAATACTTTTCTATAATGTTAAAGGGTTTATATTCATTTAGCACTGATTGAATCAAATAAACAATTTTCCAGGAATTAAATATAATTTTTAAGAGCAACTGCTACCCATCTGCCATGACCTAGTATTTAAGGATAATCCTTTAACTTGGATCTAATTTAATGGCCACTTTCATCATTCAACTAGATTTAAACCCACATTCTTATTTTTTCTGAATTTCCTCTTAAGAATATCCTTTATCTTCAGTAAGCAGGGACTAGAATCATAGCTAACCTTTGCCTTGCAGAACTGTAACTTACTTTATTTATTTCTTTTTATCTGAATCACACTAATGCTTAGCAAAAGCTAAACAAATCCTGATTTCTCAGTTAATGTGTTTTACTTTAAAATGGGAATTATTAATCATTTAGTGTTCAATCCCACAAGGCTGAGGACGAACATCTGCTGATAACCATCACAGAGCTACTCAGCTGCTGATGATTGTGTTGCTATCACACTCAGAGCCTGATAAACTGCAGCAGATTATTCAGATCCTAAACCCTTTGCAGTGGGGATTATGTCTGCTTTCTCCCATGCCACATCTATTACAGCAGAGAGCTGACTGCTAGCATTTAGCAAATGCTGAGAAATTACCCGCTACAGGGCTCTGCAGCAACTGGCTATAAGTGATGCTGATCCATAAAGATCATCCCCATCTGGCCACAGGAGAATAACTGGTGATATCTGTCTGCTGGGAAGTGTGCAGTACAAAGTGTCCCTTCAGGTACCTCAGTCACTCCCCCATAAACGACTTAGATGCTTTTCTCCTTCTCACAAAATTACTATTAACTCCCAACACTTGTTGTCAAAGGAAAAATAACAAAAACAGACAAGCAGACTCCAAACCCAGCAACCAAGCCAAGCTCTGCTTCCTCCCATGGGCAATCTTAACCTTTCCAGGCACTGCAAAATAATATCAAAATTGTATAAATTTCCTTTTCCTCCTTCCCATGCCCTGTTGCCATCTCACCTCACCTCAACCCCAAATCTCACTGTTCATTTCATCCATGACACATCTGCCTGGAAACCTGGGATGTGGGATTTGGCCTGCCTATACGAATGCAGCAGCACAAGCTGGGAACTCCCAAGATTACTCTCAGCAGCTTAAAGCCCCACTGTCCTGATCCCAAAGGTTATCCCGAGGGAAGCAGCTCTGTGCCAATATGGCCATGAAGCAAAGGCAGATTGAGTCTGTTTGTTCCCATCTGTGCACATATGTCCTGAGAGAGTCCTTGCCTGAATCAGCCTCTCTTCTGGGAAAAACAGTAACAAGGTTGTGCAAGATCCCAGATTTTTATTCATGGAAAGGCTTGTTACAGTGAAAGCTGTATTCATTCATGATCTTAATGAAAAAAAGGTAATTTGGTAGTTCCCAGAAAAAAGTACTTCCAAGAAGCTGATTGATCACTCAGAAGCCTGCACTCAGAGGAACTTGAATTTTTAATATTATTTCTGTGCTTAAAGTGTAACATTTATAACACAAGTGCACATCTTCAAAGAAAATTCATTCTGGGAAAAACAAATAACCAAAACATAAACAAAAAAACTCCACCAAAATTTACTTTATTCCGTTTTGAGACCATTTTCTCGGTTTTAGCTCAGAATTTCAGCTAGATGGACCAGTTCCTGGAAAAATAGTTGGGTTTGATCAAAAGGTAATTTTCTGATGAAAAAGGTATTCTGTTGGAAATCCTGGAACAATTGTACTGAAATCCTTAAAATGGCTGCCCTTCATCAGCTGCATTCACCAGACCATGCCAGACATACTGGGTTTGATCTCTCTTGGTGTAAATTGATTCAGTTCTTCTGGCCTCTGATGTGTTTCTGATGCTTTCTATACAGCCTGCTTCTGAGCTCACATACTGAATTTCATCCTGTGATTAACAGAGCTGCTACCACGGGGAATAATACTTCATCCTCAATGTTTACTACAGGCAATGAAAAGAAAAACACATTTCCATTAGACAATTTTGGCTGGGCTTAATCACCCTGTAAAGGTGCTAGTACCCTGCTTTGAAGGTAGGCAGAAGATAGGGTGACCCTGCTTGGACAGGTGACAAACTGAAGCTGCTCACAGCGCTCTTTGTACGTGAGGCAGAAATATCTCCACGCCAGCCTCTGGAGACTTTTGTTTTTCCAGCCTTTGCAGCACTAAGTATGACAGTGACAAGAAAGAAGATGAAGAAAAATTATGAGGCTGAGTAATCCTTCCCTAGAACAGAGCTATCTCTTATGAACAGGTGCAGTTTTAACAAGAGGATGGGGAACAGAGCTCTATTAGGCACAGTTAGTGTGGCATTTGTGCTGTAAGTTATTATGTTCAAAGCCATGGCTGTGCAAGTCCCATTTCAACCACAGCGTGGATTTCACTGCGTTTGACTTTTCTTATTAGGCAAATTCCATGGTGTTAAAATTTATTTATTAGTAGTCCAAAGTATGAGATAGGTGGGTGCATTTACAAATGGATAGATAAGGCATCTTCCCTAGAGAGGTTTTTGGGCCTGTTCTGAACATAGTTCAATTCATCCTGGATCCAAAGTCTATTTCAAAGCATCTCATCAATTTAAATCCCCTAGGTGTGGAATTAATAAGGATTAGATAAATTTAATAAACAATGTAATCTTCAGAAAGTGATAACATTGTTTAGCTTTCTATCTCTTTATAGTAATAATCTCTTTATCCATACTAATATAAAATGCCAAAGTTTCTATTACCATGTATCTCAGTCTGAAGCTGTTACAAAGGCAGAGCTCCCTGAAAAGGATGTCAGAGAAAGGACTTTGTGACTAGACCAGTGGGTTATGATTCACTGTAAACTAAATCTACACCATTTATATACCAAAGCTTTTAGAACAGTGTTTGAATTTTCATAGACTTACACTAACTTTATTCAGGTGGAGAAAAGGAAAAATTCCCTCACAGAATGACAGCAACATAAGAACCTCAAGGATTAAGAACCTTCAAAGATTTCAAAAGATATCCTATCTTTATTAGTTTTCGTTTCATTCCTGGGGTAGAATTTGACAGCTTTCCCAAATAGTAAAGTCCTAAATTAATTTGCTTTAATCAACAGAACTAAAAAACTTAGTATGTTCACTAAAAGCACAACTAAAGATCTCATTTAAAGACATTTTCAAGAACTGTAACAGAAAGTTATTTCTGTTGAAGTCTGAACAAAACTAGCTAGTGATACTGTTTTTTTTCCAGAAACACTGCTTAATTAACCAAGATAAACAAAAAAACCTTGTACATAAACCATGCTTTTTTCTAATTGTTTCTAATACAACGAACATTCACCAAAATATTCCTCTGGTTATGAACTTTCCTATTATCTTCTATTTCATCATTGTCTGAAATCTCCCATAAAGTATTTAATTAATGTGGAAAGAGAGATGATAATTAGGATGATCATCTGCAGGTCAAGCAATTCAATGAGATATATTAAAGGCTAGAGGAGAGTTATAATCAAAGAAGTGCAATTTCAAATCAAACATTTGGTAGATAATTTTCTTGATGTGAATTTGCAAACATTTAGGTAACTATGTGAATAAACTTTGCATATGCAAATAACACTGTTGAGGGCAATAAAACTACTCAGGTGAAATGTCATAAGTGCAGGGAGAGTGCAGGGATTGAGCAGCAGAAATTTAAAGCCCAAGGGAGTTCCCTGAGACCTATGGAAGTCATTGGAGGGCAGTGGAACAGCATATGAGTCTAAAGAGGCACTGGGTGCACACTCATGGGTGTAATCCTGTAGTGCCAGCTATTCAGAAGCTGTCTCTAGAAGGGACAGTTTTTCTTCTTATTCTTCTCTTTACACAGCAAAACCATTTGCAAAGTGAGACTTGTCCTTTGTTTCCTCCTCTTCCTCGTGTAACCTCCACATTTTGAAATAACAGCAAACTTTTTCCTCTGTTGCTTTTAGGACCATCAGTGAAAGATGAAGCAGATGTTCAAAAGCTGAAGATATTTCGAGGGCAGGGGCCACACACACATCAGTTTTTTGCTTTTTTTTTTCAATGTTTCTTAAACCAAACTTTTGTGACTGACAGGGATTCTGCAATCAAGTGGAATTCCCTTTGCTTTCACAGGTAGAAGCTGTTGCTCTTCTTTCTAAGCTGCACCACCACTGTGCTGCAGCCAGGAAGAGAAACCTAATTTAGATAGTAAGGTGAAGAAAAGTGTTAAAGAAGGAAGAACAAGGAAGAACATTCCATATCATACGTGCTTTTTTATGGACTGTGGAACTTATTAATCTGTGTTTGACTTACAAAAATACACAGAATTCTCTGTTTTCCTCTTGCATACAAGGCAGATCAAATTATTCACACAGCTCATATTCATGTTTTCTTCCCTGATTGGCATCTATGGTTGAAAGCACCACCTTCTGGCCAGTGCACACTAAGTTTGGGTAGCAAGCAGACAGAATTTTTATAGCTATCAACTGATAATATTCACGCAATTTTACCTAATGTATACTGCAGAAAATTACACATTTCTGTCAATGCATGCTCATTGCATGCATATCCATATCACATTAATGATATAGAAATTAGTATGAAATACATTGGTCTAAAAAGATAAAGATCTGTTTTTTTCTTATGTCAATATAATAGTAAAATTTATTTTTTAAAAAGTGAAAAATCCAGAGTGAATACTCTCAATGAAATACCTTGAAAAATATTAATCTTTCCACTTTGATTTTAGATATCGGGCAAAAATGATCCTTCCCACAATGAAAGAATGTGTTTGCTTATCTTTATGTAGGTATAATTGAAACTATTAAGATTACTTTCATGTCTAGAGCTTACATATGTGAGTGGAGTTGCTAACAGAAGTTACATTTGCAGCAGCTGCATTTACAGTAGCTGTACATTCTGCTGCATTTCCTATATCTCTCTTAGAATCTGAAAAAAGGAGATGAACAATTTAAGACCTGTCACTGTATTATAAAAGGCAAAATAAGGAGTTATTTAGCAGAAACACCCAGTGGAGATAAAGAAAATCATTCTACACTGCTCTGTGACTCTTCAGCTTCTTCCAATTGTTCTCCTTTTATTGTGTTTTTTTTTTCTGTTTGATCTCTCTGTGGACCAAATCAAACCTTCTCACTTACATTTCTACTATAAAAAGATGGATGATACCTTTTCATTCATTTTCTATGGAAAAACAAGGTAAACCAGACAATTTTTATCTTAGATTTGACAAATTTAGCTTTTCAATTTCTTATTTATGAAGATATTAGGAACATACCTGTTAAATTCATTAGCAGAGGAAAGCTGATTATTTATTCACTCAAAGCATACTATGTTTATTTATCTGATTTGTCTCACAAAAGTTGGCAATATGTACACAGACATCCTATTTTTCCAAGATGTTTTGTAGACATCCTCTAAAGTATAGTATTCCTGGCTCAAGAAATATGAACTCTACAGCCTGTATGTCAGACACTTGGATCAATACTTTGGGCATTGGACTCCACAGCAAAAACTCTCAGTGCCTTTAATTGGGCCAGACATCTGCATGTTTCAAAATGCAGAAGCTGACATTGCATGCAGAATTAAAGCAGAAACTGGATTTTTTTCCTCTCTCTTTTTGTAGGCTGTAAGCATTTGGGGAGTTCTGTGCAGCATTTCCCACTTTATGTTCCATCTTGCTTGTTTTCTAAAGGCAAGCATAAAAAAAATAAAAATCAAACCAGCAACAGGAGAGTATTAACAAGGAAATAAACAGGAGGTACATCCTGAGCAATAATTCTTTGTAACCACCTCTGTTAAATCAAGCCAGGAGTTCCAGGGAGTTGTATAGTTATAGCTCCTTCCCACTAAGGACCTTGAGGCTTGTTAATATTTTTTTGTTTGCAGCCCTGCTGCCCATTTTATGTCCACCTGGTGATATTTAAAGTAATACTACATTATTTCCACAACAGACAGAGACCAACAAATGCTAATTACTCGTTATCTGACAGACCTATAAAGGGCAATCTAGATAAGTATCTTAAATACTGAGGGGGAGGGCCATTCTGCTTAATTAAAGGGGCCCAAAAGAGGGTTGGTACAGTGAGGCAGACCTGAATCAGGATGAATTAGAATGAACTGGATGTGCTTTATGCTCCCCCTTGGACATATCTCATTTGTCTCAGGTGAAGAATGTGAGGGGTCCAGGCTGGTGGTACAAGCTCAGAGTGGCTCAGGTACAGCTCATCATCACATCTGGGTTACAACCCCAGACCTATTCCCCTTCAAGGATATCCTTCAAATTCACTCCTCCAAGCTCAACAGTGTACTGTCAAGTGTATGCATTGGATAGCCCATAATTTCCTCCACTTTCCCCACAATTTAATATCCCCTTTGCTTTCTGAAGTACTGCAGGTCTCTCTATAATGATAATGTTCAAGTATTGAAAATGTTAAACAAGAGCAGCTCAGTCACTGATATCTATCCCAGTGATTTCTTATGAGCAATACAAAGTGTTCATCTCCCAGAAACATCAAGCTTTCCTATAAAAGGGAAACATACTATAGAAGTGGACCCTAGAGAATTATTGTGCAATGTCTTCACTGAAGTGGTGATTAATTCACAGTAATTTACCTTGAGTTGTTTGAGTATATCTTTCACAGTGGTGTGATAAAAGCCTGATTTTATGTTGTTTGTTGGCTGGCTTTGTTTCACTTGGTGCCTGGTTTTGGTTTATGTTGTATTTTTTTTTTCCTTTTGTTTCTAGGACAAAGAAATATGTATCTGTGGATGAGATGTTTAACTATGGGCTTTATCTTTCCAAATTAATGAAAGATATATTCCTGGCACAACACCACCAAGTTCTGTGCCTGCTTCTATTTCTTTACAGGCACCAGAAAAACTCACTTTTGTTTCCTCTAGCAAAGCAGTTTGTATAAGTCAAATGATTTCTAATTTTCACAAGAGGAATTTATAAAATCCAGCACAGCTCAGTTGTTGCTACAGCTGCCTCCTCCTTAGTTATTTATATGGCAATACAGTACAGCAAAGCAGGGATGGGAAAGCTGCACTGACAGAAAATGAAGATAGCATAAACAATACAGATTACAGCAGTAAAAGCAAAGCTGGATATAAACCACTACAAGTGGAATCAAGAAGGGAGAAAACTGTATGAAATATCAGATTGTTGAGAGCGAGTTAAGCAGCACAGTTGGAGCTGGGAAGTGAAGTACCAACATGATCAAGAGTGTGCTGCCTCCCTTTAATGTTTAGGTTATGCTTTCTCAGGGATCAGAAAAGCATTTAGTTACTCATTTAAACTCCATTTAACCCACTAAGCCCCTGACTTTGTAAGAGTATTCTAATTTTGCAGCAACAAAATTAGCAACTAAATTAAAAAACAAACAAACAAAAACAAACCCCCAAAACCACGACCTCATAAAGATAATTTCACACACATGTTCCTTGTTCTTCCCCAGAGAATGAGAGATCATGACATTCAGTGTTTTGAGTGATGCACATTGTAGGAAACACCAAAGGAAAAGCACAACATTTTTTTTTCTTCTTTTTTCCTTTTTTAAGAGTACATTCAAGTTTTATTTGTTTAAAACTAAATTCTTTTTAGCCATTTAAGGTATAAGATATTCTACTTTTATAACCAATGGATAAATTTGCCCAAAAATGGATATTTTGGTTGTCCTGTAATGTGCTTGAGTAATCCATCAGCAGATGTGCTGAGAAACTGTGTAAGAAAAATCCTTTCAGTACGACCGATGTGCCACTTTACAACTGCTGCAACTGGAAATCCAGCTCCTTGGTGGAACTCTTGACCAAGGAACATTGGAAACATCCCTGCAACAGCAAACAGAGGTGTTGTTTGCAAACAGCAACATTCAGTTGCTCCATGTTTTCAGGCATTCACACATCTTTACTGCCCAGAAGATGCTCTTAGAAACTGAGGTGCCTTTTAGGAGAGGTCACCTTGAGAAACTCTGGAAATTAATACCTGAAAGAACCCAAGGGTATTTTTACCTTGCTAGGGAAATGAGCTTCAGATAGACACTAAAAGCAAAGTCAGACCTCAGACATTTACCTGTCACATCCTTGTCTCTAGACAGTTTAAATAAGCATGTTGGTGCTTGCTCAGTCTGACAGTTCTTCATGTGTTAAAGGTCAGGATACAAAGAGAGGTGCCCAGCACCTTTTGCAATCACCAACTTTTAGGCAAAGCAACAGGACAAAAATGCTTGGAGCTCAATTTTTTTTTTTGCCATTTTTGATCATATCTAACTGAATTCAATTCCTGCTTTATTCCTCCTTCTTCTCACCTGATACCAACACTTTCACATCAATGGAGCTATTTACAGGGTGTATTCTGTATTAAAGAAATACCAGAGGATGAGATCCTAATGCTAGTGATCATAGCTAATAGGCTTAATTAACTGGTCACGCTCCCCAGATTACTTTGCATTAATAAGCACAATGATTCTGTTTGCTGCCTGAGCAAACACACTTTAGCCTAAAGAAAAAGTCAGAATCCCAGTTCTGACTAATAAATACCAGTCTTTTGGAAAAAACACACCAGTATAAGGGACTGCTGTTTTACAACAACTATTTAGCACAACTCTTCTAGTAAATAAAGCCACTGCAAGCTGTACAAAATAATATTGTTTATCATCAACATGCAATAAGCAATAATTGATATGCTAAATAATCAGAACAATTATTTAGACATAATTTCTCTCTGATTTGGGATAAAATCTCTGTCAGAAGCGGAAACACAATTTTTTTTCCTACTTTAACTCTCCAGACAGAAGTTTTTCAAGCATTAAAAATATGTTGTCAGGGGACTAGTAATGTCAGCTCATATTTGTGTCATAAAACTTTACAGAAATGGCTGCTTAACCAAACAGGTGTTGAGGAAGAACAGAGAGGGAGAGTTCAGAGAAGAAAAGGGAAAAAAAAAAAAAAGATAAAGAGAAAAACAGATGGTGACCAAGAGAAATGGGGGAAAGTTTTGTGTATACACAAGTCATGAATTAAAAGAAAACAAAACAAAATTCAAAATAAAAAAACAAGAAAACAAAGCCCGTCATTAAAAAATACTCTTTTTACTCAGGACCATGAATCATAAAGCTTTAGCATTCAGCAACGTAACAACCATCCTCCCTCACCAGTTATTTGCTCCTACTCTAAGCTAATCAGACATCAGCAATCAGAGCTTAGTTATGTAAAAGTCAAGGCATATAAAACAAGAGCAGCTTATATGTTTACCCTCCTCCAGCAAAATGATAAAGAAATAAGGAAACAATAGCTTGTACCTACTTTTTCATTTATGTTGTGTAGCCTAACTTTGGCTTCTTATGGCTGGTAATTTAATTTGGCTCTGCTGAGCATATTGAAAGACAGAGGAGAGGCTGTGCCTGCAGCCCTCAGGAAATAGCTACCTGCACTGCAGGAACAGAGGAGCCTGCACCAGCTCACTGCTCCTTCACAGAATCACAGAATGGTTGGGATTGGAGGGATCTTCCAAGAGCATCTAGTTCCAACACCTCTGCTGTGCCCAAAGACACCTTCTACTACATTCAGTAGCTCAAGGCCCCACTCAACCTGGTCCTCATGATAAATCTTTATCATGTAAAAGTACCTATATCTCTTCAATTTATTGGCAAGGATGCTGTGGGGGACCACATTAAGTGCCTTTGAGAAGTCTATCTAGATGAGTCCCATTGGTGTCTCTTTACTCCCTGATGTAATTCTGTCACAGCTCACTAGGTCAGGCAGGACTTGGTGAAGCCACAATGTATGTCTCTAACAACCTCCTTGTCTCCCATATGCTCCAACAAATCTTCCAGGAGGATTTGTTCCATCTTACTGAGACCAGCAGTGAGACTGACTGCTACTTCCCAAGGTGCCCCTCTGGACACTTTTCACTGAAGAGGAGGATGACAAAGTGCTGAAGGGTCTGCTGCAGAGGGCAGAAGCCCTACACAAACGTGTATCCACATGGCAAGGCAAGTGTAGGGCTCCTTCTGTTTCTAACAGCTGCAGGCTTTGTGTTAGCTTAACAAAACAGACTTCAAGACTTACCAGACCTTACCTTGGTCTATCTCAAGCTTTCATACCTCAAGTATGAACTTTTTAAATTGGTAATGGCAATTGTCAAATGTTCAAGTGATGACTATCTTTTTTTTAACTTTTACTTTTTTATGTGCAAGATTGTGCACTGTAATAGTTTTATATATTTTAAACTAACAGAAAATAGTAACAAGCAATGACTGTGCAAAAACACTTACATGGCTCTAGGACAAGACACAGCCTATAAGGAGGAAAAGAATGAGATGGGCTTGAAAATACTGGCATGAGATGACATCAAGGATATGAATAGTACACCCTAGAATGTGGGCAGAAAGAAGGGTAGCAAAAAGACCAATCCTCCATGGTGTGTAAAACACATGCACACTATGTAGCAAATACAGATGCAATGTGGGCTTGCAGACAACTAAATAAAGAGCAAGTTATATAATATTACTAAACACACAAATGAACCCAAGAAGATTTTAAAGAGATGAGGAAGAAGCAGTCACCAACAGTTTTAAGCTCTTCTCCATGCAGGATGCATGATGATGATGACTGCCTATACCCTTCCCCTCTGACTGAAGGTCCCAGACATGCAGCAGAGGAGTTGGGTACAACTTCATATAATGGGGTAAATATCAGATAGTTTGTGTGCAGATCACTTTAGCTGCATATAATTTGCATTGTAAAACTCTTGACTATGCATAGAAAGCATGTTATTTCTGCCTATAACAAGGTTTTGAATGTTATAAATGGGTGGGAGTTTAAGAAACCTGTTCTGTAACTTGGTTGCAACAAAATACTAACAAAATAAGGATGTAAGAATTGATCTCTCAGCGTGTATTTTTTCTGGTATTATCACCTCCTGCAAATTAACCATCATAGAAATCTGGAAGAAGAAAGGAGAACATCCCACATGCCACCTGCTCAGAGGCAGGAAGCAGTCCATCCACAGGTTTTTATGCCATAGTACCAATCTCTCCTCCTTGTAGGCCCAAAAGAGATTGGCCATCCCAATTTTCCTTTTGAATGTTTTCAGAACAGAGGAATACTTCTTTGTTGGTAGGTCACATTCTTTTGTTTTATTGATATAAATTTAGTAATTTAAAATATAAATCTTTTCTCATCTGACAAAACTGGAGAGAATTCTTTGCAATATAGAACAGCAAAATGTATGTAACTCAGACGAAACAACATATTCAACTCAAGACTGTGCTTGAACATGGACTTGGCTAGTGCAGCAAATGAAAATCAGTAAACAAGTGAAACAAAATCTTTTCAAATCTCTCCAAACTGCTCTCATGTGGCTGAGCTTGCACACAGATTCCTTTTTCAGTTGTGTCCTCAATAATTTGCACTTCTTATTCCAAGATGGAGAGTGCAACAGGATCATGTTTTCCTTGTTTTCTCATGCTTCTGTAAATTTACTACATTCATGGAAGTTTTAACATGTGTGTAATGTGATATCATTAGGAATATAATTTCTAACAAGAAGAATGTATTTCTCTATCAATACTTGGTAAAAAAGTATTTCACATATGTATTCAACTCACTAAATAATGAAAAGTATGATTGTTTCCTCATTCAGGGCTTAACACTAGTTGACTAACCTTTCAAGCTGCTGAATACCTTTCACTCTGAATGACATCTGTACAAATCTTATAAGTGAAATTCCAATATGTAGAAAAAGAAGTGATTTTTAGTGTGTTAAAATCTTTGTCTACTGCTTTGACAACATATACAGTAGTAAATAAATAGTTCCGGATTTTGGTGTTAATAAGTAAAAATATCCATATTGGCACACTAGCCACAAATGAAAAGCAATGACAAGTCTTTTTATAAAGAAAGAGTTATTATTTTGTCAAATCAAGCAACATCTCATTAATAAAATAAGGATTTTGCTCAAAAAGACACTTAATCATTAAACTGTAAGCCAGTGAGAGAGATTACATTGAGGAAAGCACTGGGAAAAATAACTTTAGAAGATGAGTCTTTGCTGCCAGTCAAATCCTGTATCAATTATACATTACATGTGAAACATCTTGCTGGCTGCAACCTCCTCCTGCACTAACCAAATCTTACAGCCAGGCAAGGGGAGCATCCTTTCACTAAGAACAATCCAGATTATACCAAGCCTTTTATTATCTCAGAGTGAAGGTTGTGCCTGGGTACTGCTAAGATAAAAGGGATACAAAAGCAGGTCAACCTCATTGTATGGAATTGCCTTATGCAATCTGATGAAGTCTGGTTTATGTATCAATATGTTCCATTTCCCTGTTAGACAACATACTGCAGCCCAGCTATGCCTCCATAGACATAGCATAACACAATTTAAAAAAAAAATCCCAGCCACTTTCTGAAAAAGACAGTACCACTTCAGGGAGGTGGGATAGCACAGGCAAAACCCCATGAATCTGTGATTTTTTTCTTTTATGAAAAAGAATCTAGTCCATTTTAAGTTTCTTTTTAATGTTATTTTCTTCTTTCTTCTTTCTATATAATTAAAATAAAAATATGAGTTCATTTCCTTTTTAGCTAAAGAAAATCCAGCGTTACTACAAGAATATAAATGGAATTTATCCAAATTTGTGCAGCAAACAATGCAATTGTAATCTGGTTTTCAAGTGTCACTATATGAAAAAATAAATCACAATCTGTCTGGAAGTAAATACTGAAAATTTTAGAGCATTAGATAAATTGCATACAACATCTCTGCTGTAAATGAGACATTTTGCTAGAAGAAAAAAAAAAAAAATGAATAGTTCCAAAAAAAGAGAACTTACATCAATGGCTATACTCATAACATAACAGTTAATCCATCAATCAATCTATATTTTAAGATCTGCCTTACTACTCAGTCAGACTCTTTTATTATCTGCCTTCATCAGAGATACCAGCTCATTTTTGCATTCTCACTACACTGTTTCTATTTGTATTTTAAAAAAGACCATGCCAGCTTGGGTCACTTCTAAGAGATTAATTGAAGCAGAGGACTGAACTGCATTTTCCTATATTATAACAGGATCTCACATTTGGAAGACCACGGAATCAGTGACTTGTTTTCTTCCCCCCTGGGTCAAGGAATATACCAATTCTTTTACAAACCAGTACAGCTCCCAGATAGACCCACAAATCTTTTGCTCAGAATATGGCTGTCAAATCCACAGCCTGAATTTGGTCTCAGGGGTACACAGTCAAAGCCTCCCTCTACCTGAAACAGCTTGTAGGGTTTGGGTAAGGTTGAGTTCAAGTTCAGTTTGAGTTCTGTGACAACGTGTGTGCATGTGGTACACATGGGCTTGTCCATGTGCACCAGTTCTATGAGTCCTTATACAAAGAATGAAGATCCAGACCATAGTTTGGTTGCTTTCACTCAGGGGTTTAATTTTACTTCAGAGACTTGAATTCATCCCACCTGGCCTCCAGAAACAAACAGAGACTTTGGGGTCTTCCACGGGTCTGATTCATGTGCCAAAGCAGAGGAGCACCATTCATATAGAAACTTTCACATGCTAAGGTTTGCTTACCTGTGTGAGTTCAGCATCTGACCCAAATCCTGCCCATATGTTCTTACTAATACCTCAAGGGATCAAGACAAACCCTTCTACTCTATGCCTAAAATATCTGGATAAATTGGGACACTTTTGTTGACACCTGGTTGATGTCTTGAAATTAATTTCATGATACAAGCAGTAAACTACTGCCCCTTAAAAGTAGGGGAACAGAACTTTAGCCTTTGAGATTTTGAAGAATGTAATGGTAGTGTTGCTAAATAATAAACCATGCCTGCAGGGAAAAAAAAAAAAAAAAAAAAAAAGGGTGGGGAATAAAGAAAAAAACCTCCTTTTTTCAACAAAGAATTAAAAACAAGACATTGCGTGCCTGTAATAAAACCCAGACATTTCTTCCATTAAGATTGCAGGCTTTTCAAATGATCTTTGGTCTGCTAATTATTTAAATGTATTTTAAAACAAGGATTGCAATCCTAAATTTATATTGCAACCAAGTGTTTGTATGGGACTCTTACAATAAGCATGATAATAAAATCAGTAAACATCAGCTACTAAGGGGTTTAATTTGCAATTCTGTGACCTGCTTAAGGTGGAAGAGAAGAAAATATCAGTAGACAGAACAGGACACTTGACAATCACACTGTTCTGTCCTTGGCTTTTATTCTATTTAATTTTATATTGGTTTTACAGCACATCTGCTGCCTACTAAACTTCAACTCTTTATTTAAAAATTTAACCCTTTTACTTCACTTTATTGAGAGGAGATGAATTGAGTATGGTATGTGTTATTCAATCAGGGAAATGGGTGAATTCAGAGACTTTTGGGGTACTTGCTCTACCTCTGTCAATGTTAGCTCTTAAAAGTGTTTTAAATTCAATCTCTGTTGAATTCAGCTTATAAAGCAAAATTCTTTTGACTAGGAAGACATTGTGTCACAGAATTCACTGAGTTTCATCCTGTGCAGTGCCTGTTACACTGGTCATGCAAGTTTACATCAATCATAAAACATTGTAAAGCTCAGGGCAACCCAGGGGTTTGCTTATAGCATCTTATAAACATGACAGGACATACCTACAGGCCAGTCTGCCACTGATTATGCCAATTAATTTTTCACACTTTTACCAATCAGGCTTGATTCTAAACATGTCTTCAAAAAGGAAAGAAAATATTTACCTCAAATATTTCTCCAGTGTTCAGCGCTAGGAAAAGGCATGAAATCATCTGATCACAGCATTTAATTTCCATCTGATGCTACTCTGACTGCATCCCATTAGTTATTTGGTATCTTCATGGAAACAGAAGGAATAATCTTTTTCTGAAGGATGACAGAAGAATGTTTATGTAGTTATACCTTATTTGAAAGATCTGCTCAATTCGGAGGAGTTACAATGCCATTAATTGTCAGACCTCCATTCTTTAAACAGCTACAGTCAACATCTTCTGAAGAATTTTGTAGCACTTCCTGAGTCCATCTTTGGTTTTCTGCCAACACAATGTGATGCAGTTTGATAGACTCCCTAGATGTCCTTGTGTGAAACCATACTGAACTCAGCTTCTTCATGTAGCTGTTGAAGTGTCTCATTTCCCTTCCTTTCTGTCTTTCCTCTTAAACACAATCAGGAAAAGAAAGTGAAAAAATTACTGATGTTAGGGATAGGAGCAATCATACAAAGAAGAGGACTTAAGTTGTTTTTTTTTCAATGCCATGCTCTTTCTTCAATATTCAGATGGATATGATGCTTCTTTGTTTTCAGAAGAGTATCTGCTCTGCTGCTTCTCACCTTATTTTTCTTTGCAAGAGAGGAATTTGTACTCCTCTCAGGCTTAGCTGCATCTTGCTAACATGATCTATACCTGTAATGGCTCCCTTTGTATTTTCTTTTACTCTACCACACTCAGACAGATAGCTACTTTTCTATCTCAATAGAATAGAAAAGCTCAGGGAGAATTTGATTCATCCAGTACAACGCCTAAAAGTTATTCAACTGGCTTTCCTCTTGTTCCTCTTCCTTGCCATCACATTTTCTCTCTTGTTTCTTCATAAACTTATCTTTTTCTCTATTTCCGTTTTTTATTTTCTATCTTAAAACACTACTGTTGTCATTGTTTAAAAATCAATAGAATTGAAAGAACCTCCTTTTTTCCTAAATTGTTTTCCTGTCATTTTTATTTAACTCAATGGTGGAAGACTGTTATGCAGACTAATAAGTCAGTAAAATAGATTGTTCCTGCTGTTTACAATGTAAAGTAGATTTTGCAAAATCAGACAGATTGTTTCTAAAATGGTTCAGCAATTTTGTAAATATAAGGATCTTCCTAATTCAACCTCACTTACAGATGTTTCTGTTTTTAAATGTGTCCAGAGACAAAATGTAATATAAAAAAGTCTATCATCATTAAGTACATTATTTTTCAAAGAACTGCTCCAGACTCTGATTATCAAATTGAGGGACAGATAATTTTAAAAGTACAAAGAAGAATGGCGCCTGATTTGTTTGCACAGAGTTTTCTGTTGTACAGAATCAAAGAATCATTAAGGCTGGAAAAGACCTCCAAGATCTCCAAGTTCAACCTTCAACCAAATACCACCATGTCAACTAAACCACGCTGCAAAGTGGCACCCCTACTCTATTTCTGAACACTTCTAGGAATGGTGGCTCCACCACATGTCTGGGTCTGCTCCCATGCTCAGCCACTCTTTCAGTGAAGAATTTTTTTTAATATCCAATCTTTGACGCTCTTTGTCTGCTTGAGGCCATTTCCCTTTTCCTGGGGTGTTTCTGCATGGAATAGAGTATGGAAATTAGACTTCTAATTTGCATCTCTCAGTTTTTGTCCTTATTCCAGGTGGTGTAAGCCATAGGAAGGTGGATATAAGACACTGTAACGTGTAAGCGAACATATAAACAAAGTTAAAAAAGACAAACCAGAGCCATAGAACAGAAAATTAGATAATGTATACCAGAAAAATTCTGCTAAGATTTGTGGTCATTTAAAGAGGCACAGTCCTTACCTTTCTCACCAAATTTATATAATACGTATCTCTAAAACAGCTTGAAAAAATTCGGGAGTCTTCCAGTTCAGCTGAAGTGCTGCTGCCAGAAGCCAATGAGAACATGACTGAAAGGGGTGGAACAAAAGCAGAAACTCAGAAGCTCCCAGGGGGTTTTTCTGGCCTGTATGGCGTTACTGAGGCAGCCCACCACTGAGGAGCAAACCCTGTGAGGTTGGTGGATATGGAAGAAACAGACATGTATGAACATCAGATGAGATTAAACAATTTCTTCTTTCTTGCTGCCTAAGTCAATGTCCCAGTCCTTTGGAAATCTGTCATCAGGAATATCCTAAGGGATACCTCAGAGAAAGAGTCTAAGAAGGTTCCTCTGAATCACCATTGGGGAATTCCATTCTTTTTCCTTTGGATAAAGCTGAAACTTAGAGATACTAGCTAGCTAAGTTAGGTATATGATTTTTGATACTGTTGCTATTCCTATTATTGTATGTGCTCTCAATTTCTTATCTGTGAAACAAGAATAGCCACTCCACCTGGAAGTCAAAGAAATGTTGCAATGACAAATGTGTCCAAATGGTTACAGGGTTATGGTTAGACAATGGGAATAGAATTATTATATTTGTAGATAAACTGCCCTGTAATGCCATTACTGTTCTCTCAGGTTTATTATTTTTATTCATAGATAACAACATCATGTGCCCTCAGCACATATGAAGAAACACTTGTGCAAATGTTTTAATATCAAATAACAACAAATATATTTTATCTCTAATAGTTTGCCACCTGTGACGTGACTGTGAGAAACAAAACATGACATTAGAAAGTTCCAGCTCAGAAAAAAAAAAAAAAAAAAAAAAAAAAAAAGCATCTTGCTGTCTTGGATTGTCTAATGGAACATCATCTATTATGTAGATGTGTCCCTGCCCCACAACAAAACACATAGTCAAAAAAAACCCAATAGATAAAATGCTTCCCTTTGTGTTACCTTCACATTCTAGTAACTTGTTTTCTCAGCCATGTAAGATGCAACATCTGATTTTATAAGGATTCTTAAGCACAAGAAGCAGGCAAACAAACTGCCCAGAGAAAAACATGCAGGCAAAATGCAGCTCCTTGTAATGCAAGTCAAATAAGCTGTAATGGTAAATGGCAAATAAAGCTGGGAAGGTTAGATGCAAAGACAAATTTTACTCTCAATGCTTCACAAAACCTTATTTTCCTTTTAGAGTCTTCAGAGTTACACTCAAGAACATGCAGAGTTCCATTGCAGATTTCTGACCTTTTCAAAGGGAATGGTCCAAAACCTGAAGCAGTCCATGGAATATTCCCTATTGATTTTAAATCTTTTGAATCAAATGCTCATGGTTGGTTTCATTTCACCTAATGCTATCCATCAAAAACCTAGATATGTAGACTAAGATAGCTGGCATCATATTTTAGATTTTAAATGAAGAAAGAATGACACCTCTGAAAGTAATGCTTCTATCACAAATATGTATTTTTACAAAGAGGGAAGGAGGGCTATCTAAATTCCTCCATGAACTTTAAAGGATTCTAGAAGGCCAGTTAGATGGACTGGAACATATAGAAAAAATGTCATCCTCCTTTGACATGAAAGACAGCATAAGATTACAATTCTGCAGTGAAGATACACATTTTAAATTTAAACTTACCTTGAACTACATTCAGCTGCCTTCTCGAAAATCCTGCCCTATGACTTGAAAGCAGAAGTTGAGACAGCAAACTTGAAATCACAGCCAGAAAAAGAAGGGTAGTGATATTGACAGACACCTTTAAGACTCTAGGATATATGCATGGTTTTGAAGGAAACCCATCCATGTTCAAACCTGCAAGAGTGTAATACCATTCACTGCTGGCTGCATTAGTTGTCAGTGCCTGGGTTATGTGGATTTGTACAGAGTTGTAAATCATCATTTTTGTTCTTCTCTAGAGCAAACTCTTGATGTTTGAGAACTCAAACTTTGTTATATTTATTTATTGTTTACCAGTGCTTCATTCTGCTATATGCTCCATACAAGGGCATTTCTTGTTTGAGCTCTCATCTGACCCTTTTTTTCAAAGGTGACCACCACAGCACATGAGAAAAGCACATAACAGGACAGATTCCCATGTAAAAGTTCAGAGTGGAAACAATAGGTTAACAAGAGCCTGTAGTTTCCTTTAGCCCCTTGCTTCTACTTCTTGATAGAGGACAAAAAATGATATCCAAAATCTGGCTTGTGGAGCTGAAGAACTATTCTAAGTTTTGCATGAGACAGATACACAGGGGTTTTAGTGCCACTGTGTGACAGAAGTCTTTACCCTGCTGATGCCCAGAGCAGCGTGGCAGCTTGAGCTGTGTGTGCTGCTGTGTGCCATCACCCACAGGGAGTGAGAGGAGTGCCTTCAGCACACTGGCCTTGTAAAGGAGTCCAGGCATGGGGGGAAATAGAAAGGACTTCCACAAATGAGGAGCCATTTGTTCCAAGCAAGTCAAGCTTCTTTTATTCATTTAAACCATCCCACAGATTGGTGCAAGTGAAGAACCAGAGAACTGTCCAGGAAGAGGTGACTGGGGCAGGTGGAAGAAAAACTAAATCCTCTCTCTCTCGGTCAGCATTTACAGCCCTCCACACAGATTATAAAACAATATTGCTGGTTGTGGCTGACCTTTCCTATTTATCCCACCTTTTAGAGTTCTTGAAAGAACTGCTGTAACTTCTTTGGCAAATTTGCAATCAAAAGTGGTGATATATACAGTTCATTCTTGCAATATTTTGATATTTTTTTTGTGCAATTCACTTTCAAAGTTTGTGAGACTAGATTAACAGATTTTCTTAAGACCTGTACAATCATCCAAACACACCTTGCCAGTGTAAAAGGTAAATAAGTGAGAGTACCAATTCACTTCTGTGCTTGTATTTCATCAAATCACTTCAAACTTTTCCAAATAATGTGAAAGCAAAGTTTCTGATCTGGGTCCCTCATACACACTCTGCCATGCTGTAAATACCCATCAGATGCAGAACAACAGGGAAATGACAGCTGCCACAGACAGCACAAACACAGATCTCAGCATCCATGATGATATTAGTCTCAGTCAGAGGGATAAATCTGAATATTTTAATATTGCTCATGAGTTCATAATGCTTCGTTGCCTTTTTGAGAGCTAGCAAGTTAGATGGATGTACTGTAACAGAAAAGCCAGAAAACTCAGCAGTCAAGGTTTGCCCCATTCATTTGTAAAGTTTTAGCCTTGGATAACACAGATAGTAGAAAGTGTAAATGGTCCACTATCAGAATTTACTGACCTGGAAGGAAAAAGGTGGGAAATAAGCATCTAGAATGGTAATAAAACTGGGCAGCCTTGTCTGCCAGTTGCCTGAAATATTTTACTGTGATTCTGCACATCCTCACTAAGCAATTGTCCAGTGTTATACAATTAAACAATTGACAGCCAAAAGTTATATTCTTTGCAGCAAAGTCCACGAGTAGAGACAGCGTTTCTGAAGCACCCTGTGGAGGGCAGGTTAAATCTATCTGCTCACAGAGAGTGACACAACAGGATGCAGAAAGGTCACTGTTTTCCTTTATAGAAATGAGGAAGCATTCATGTTGCTTTGGCCATACAGAGCCAATACAGAGGCTCTCTATGTTCAGAGGAAGTAAACAGAAACTCTGTCTAGCTTAGAAAAGTCATGGTTTTTTCAGATATTAGTCCTGGAAACAGGTGTTACAGTCCTTGAACAAGTTATTAACCTTGGCATAACCCATAACAGACCACTTGCAAAACAGAAAAATACAATAAACCCTCTAAAAATGTCATCCAACGTGTATATTAAAAATACCATTAAAAGAGGTCAAAGGCCTCAATAAACCCTGTATGTCAAGAATAGCATGAGATGGTAAGGTAATTGCTTAGGCAACACTGGTGAGTTGATTATACCTGATGCATTAGAGGGAAGTTAACAAAAATGTAATCAATGGTGCTTGCCAATTTGCCTTAATCTGTCCATAGATGTAACTCCCACAAATGAGCAGACATTTCAGTTTTTTTGTTATTCCTATTGTTCACATCTCCTCTCAAAATCCTCTGTCCACAATTCAGTCCTATTTCTCCAAGAGCAGACGAAAAGTTCCTAAACATGTTAATATTTTGTCTCTTAGGATCAGTAAAAAATCCTGAATTGCAATATTTGTTTCTAAATATCCCCAGTGTGTCTTTCTGATTATGGCATTTCCTGGCTATTGCACTTTCTGTCTGCACAACCCTTCCTTTTTCTACTCACATTGTAACTTCTGAGCTTACTGGCAAGTTTTCTTGATACTATGCCTTCCCCTTCATCAGAAATAATGGGAAGCTCGAGGAGAAAGCAGGGTGAGGGGAATGCTCCTTTGACATGTAAAGTTATTTCAGTAATGAAGTGCTAAGAACTAGGATCTGGAAGATGGACAAAACTACAGAACATATTTTATCTGCTTCTACATATAACACCCCAAAATATAAATATATCTAATTTCATCCAGGCTCTGATTTGCTCATTTTTCACAGATATTTAAAACTATATTTAAAAAAGAAAATGAGAATTTACCTTCCAGAAGGAGAGCCTTTCACCTCTGTGGAAAAGTGGAGGTGATGGAGTAAAAATATTTGGCTTTTGGGAAAAAAAATCCTCAAATTCCATAAATGTTTTTTATTCAGTTTTAGTAGCAATTGCTTATAATGCAGAATTATACTCCCTTAACATTTAGAGAATGAGGTGGACATCAGAATTACCTTTCCCTAGGTGCAATACATACAAACAACTAAAATTCAATGTAGAAAAAAAAAATTACAGTTAACCTCTTCCTTTTGAGGAAAGATGACCCAGAGAGGTCAAACAAAAGGTCTGAGATATGGGGATTGAACTTTTTTTTCTACAGGGAGTTTACTGCCTCAATAGCAAAACTACTTTGTTGAAAAATACTAAACAAAAATCAATCCAATTTTAAGACTAACTTTTCTTACCCCAACATTATGATACTTTAGTTTCATTCTCTGAGAGCATATTTTGTTGAAAGATAGAGATTACCTACCTTTCCAAAAACATTTAAAATATTTACTAATTCAATCTTTTTAAATAATGAAAAGGCTTCTAATTATTTTTCAATTAAAATGTAGCATTCTTTAGAATGATCTCTTACTTCCCTTCAGCTTAAACAATTTTTCCACATACTGCTATTCATGCTCTGCTATGAAATATTTCTATGATTGCTCTTCTGGAGAGGAAGAATTTGGTATAATTGCCTTAAATATTTCTTTGCATGAGTAAGTACATCTTTGGTAGAGTAATGGAGTTTACAGGGCATGAAGTATGCAGTTAAAGTGATGAAAACCAGAAAATTTAAGGCATTTGTTAACACTGAAGAAATACCTTGCTATGTCTGAGGCTGAACAAGAAAGCTTTTAGTTTGGTGAACCATATTTAAATTTGAAATATGACAGCCCTTCAGCACCTGACTGATACTGTCCTGCCAAAGTCTTCTTTATGCTTCAGAGTAGCATAAAGATTTATCTCTGAAATGGGATAATGCAAAAATTTACTCAACTTGCCAAAAACCTGCCAAAACTTCTCCTTTCTAGGCAATACACAACATACAAACACGTTCTTTTTTGCCAGATGCCTGTTCCTCTAGTGCAATTTGTACATAGATAAACTTCATAAATTACCACTACCACAAAGCAGCAATGATGACATATTCTCTAACACTGCATGATGCAGTAACTGCTGAGAGGATAAACTGCATTACTGATATTTGACTCAGATGTACAGAAGAGAGGTTTCTGCTGGGTATTGTTAATGTAGTTCAAATGAACTTTCAATTCCATTTCAGAACTCTTTCCACAGCCCTTTGGACTTGTTGCCACACCTAGTTTAAAAATATATTATTAGAAACACAGGAGGAAAATTCTCTTCAGAATTGCTGCACTGGATCACCAAAATCCTTCATGTCCCTCCCCTGGACTACTGTCCCATTTGGTGAACCTTTATGTGGTTCATGCTCTGCCCATGACTGGACAGCTCTAGCAGCAAACCCAAAATGATGGGTTCATTAAACTCTGTCCTCACTTGTTTTATGCAAGGATGATGCCCCACTCGTCCCTAGGGAAAGGCATTACACCTCTCCAGAGTGAAAAACCCCAGCTGCTACAATGAGAATAAAAGTTTTGCAGCTGCTGGAAATTTCTGTTCATAAATTCAGTACAGCACTGCTGAAATCTCCTGACACATTCTTTCCAATCCACCAAAGGATTTAACTTTTGAGATGTGTAAGGATGGAGAAGCATATCTTCATGTAGGTCTTTAGGAGAAGAAGAGATGTGAATCTTAGGGAGTTGCTACACATTGCTAAAACCTAATTCCTTATACCCTTTCCTGTCACCTTTGATACATATTTTCACTCAAGGAAATTAAGTGTAAAATGCTGTCATTTTTAGATAGTATTTCTGACAACTGTTTTGCACAGATGGAAGTTATTACCTGCTTGCTATGCTAAAGAGCTAGAGATTAGGGCAGGGAACAACTCTTCATGGCTGCTTCTAGTTACCTAAAGCAGTTAATTTTTTTTTTTTTTTTTTTTTAAGGACTAAAAGGATCCTGAAAGGCAGAAAGGTGTCCGTTTTTTAAAGAGAATTATAGAAAATTGTACAAAATAAGTTAGTGAAGATGAGGGCAGGGAAGGATAGTAGTGAGTCTGGGATATCAAGGATATCAGCCTTCATTTGTACAACTCAGGCACCATATGAAATATTAACCTTGCTCACTTAAAATCCCACAATGTAATATTTCCTTAATTTGTTTATAAAGCCTGAACACCCTCTCCTACACTCCCCAGCAAAATCAGGAGCTCTTGAAATGAAACTCTTATTTTTCCAATTATTTATGCCTCTTTGAATGTTGTAAACCAAGGGATGTGGTGATTATTACACAGTGTTATGCCACAATGCACTGGAAATTTCAACAAGATGAAAGTGAGAAAGAATTAGGGAAAAAAACAAACAACCAAAAAAAAAAACAACTGAATAACAAAACACCTGCACTCCAGATAGTAAAAGTAAAACAATGATTATAGAGAGGCTGAAATCTAAACTCTGAAAAAAAAACTAAAGATTAAAAAAAAAAAAAAATTAAAAATCAGTCTAATAGGCACATAGGAGAAGAGTATGATAACATGAAAGATAAAAAACTGCAGCACTTTTGTAAGTATAATGAATTCAAAGTGTTGATGTGAAAAACATGACTAGCAAATCAGAGGCTGCAAAAGAGACAAGCTGTAAAAAGAGCCGGAGAAAGGGAATCAGATGTGTGAAATGAGGTCACTAGACAAGTGAGAAAAGAGGTGAGATCTCAGCTGTGCTCTTGCAGCCCTAGCTGGTTCGGGAGGGAGCGAGCTCCTGCCAGCCTTTGTGGGATGCTGGAGGATGCACAGGGCAGCACAGCAGACCAGGGCTGGCAGGTGGGCAGGCTGCAGGCAGGGACTGTGCACCCCACCAAGCTGGCAGCAGCAGGTTAAATGCTTTCTGCAGAGTGAGGGAAGAGGCCCCCACACAGCAGAGTGTTTAAGCTAACAGGTGGGGTGAGCAGATCTGACAGATGAAGCTTATTACAGTCTCCCAGCAGCGCATGAAGTGGTTAGATGCTCCTAATGACCGTATACAAGGTGACTGACTCACTCCTATCTGTTGAACAGCTTGAAAGGAGAATATTTTACCCTGAGGAAGACTGAGCTGTCTTCTTCATTCTTTTTTTTTTTTTTTTTTTTTTTTTCCTAACATTTAATAAAGAAAGCTTCCTCTCATGCAGCAGATTGGCTGCTGTCCCCATGGCCATGATGCCAACAGTGTCCAGCAAGCTCTAGATAATCTTTGCCCTGCAGGACCACAGAGAATGGCTCTGTGTAAAGCATTTGGAAGGGCATGATCTGTCCTGTGGAAACCCGAGGTGTTATTACCAGTGCATTGATTTCTGGTGTAGCTGCCTGACTACATCACTTTGTAGCTGCAGGACACTAAGTCTGTGCCATGATTTTTCTTCTTCTCTGTGTTATTCCTAATTGGATTGCTAGATAATATTTTCATACATTTTTGCTTGTCTTATCTGGTCTCTGAACGCTGTTGAAACTGATAATGCATTTCAAACTCCTCTTGCAGAAAAATAGGCTAATGTTTAAGGAATAGATAAGCCACAGGGGTTAGAAATAGGGCTGTTTCAGAGACAGAAAAAGAATGAAATTTTATACAGGTCACAGCATGCATAGAACGGACACAGAAGTGTCTTCTCACTGTTGCAAATACAATTTTGTCTGTTTATGGCTGTGTCTGCAATGGAGATAACAGTACTGAGTAAAAGCAAATTTCAGCTGGAGCATTTGAGGAGAATTAGGACATGATGAGTACAGATTGTAGTCTGACATTCCTAATAACGATTCAAATTTGGCCATTCCCACAATGATTGTGTTGTGGTTTATTTTTCCCATATGTAAAATAGGCTACAGCCCAACTCATATGCCTACAGATATTTACTGTAAGCAAATAAGCTATTTCTTTCCTCTATGGACAAGACATATTTATTATAATATACAGTATAGCCCAGGGATAGATTCTCTGGCAGGATGCTGGGAGAAGTACCTCTGTGCAGAACAAATAGTCCTGATTGACCACAGTACTGTCTCCTTATCCTCGTCACAGCTTTGTCTGCTCCCATACAGCCAGTGGACATTCATTAGAAATGTTGCCTATAGCAAATCTTAGATGAGGACTGCGAAGAGAAAAATGAAGTTTTGAGGAGAAAGTGAGGTAGTGAGAAGAGGTCCATGTATTTATGTTTTCCCATAGGGTCAAGGCATTTGAAGCAGAGAGAAGGTGGGGATCCTGTAGAGGACTGAGCTTCCCCTTCCTTACAAACAAGCACTGGGATTTCCAAGGGTCCAATGCCACAGGAAGGCCTGCTACTGAGCCAAGCACAAACCCTGCTGTTCTCAGGAGTCAGCAGCTGTGGGGGACCAGGTTTCCCAAAGGCATTCTCTAAAAGTTGTTTCTACTGAAGCAGTCTGAATCACCTCAATGCAGCAGATTCTGCTCAGACTTCTGAGCATTTTGTACAGCAGTGTAGAAAAGCAGGCATGTCCTTTTGGTGTATATATTAATAAGGATTTATCTCACCTGACTCCTCATGGATCACCAGGTCCAGCCACTACAAATGGAGAGAATAAAGCAGTTCCCTCACTTGCTTCAAATATCTGGCTTTAAATAAGATAGCTTCTGTCCATGAAGTGCTTGTTTTCCTCCATTGACTAAAAAGGGATTGTAAAATACAGACTCAGATGTAAGTAGCTGCTCTATAGATACCTAAAGTTGGCAAGAAGAATCATTTTCTATCTATCTGAACCGAATCACAAACTACATTTTGTTAATGAGAATTGTCTTCCCACTTCTACTTTAAACTTGTAACTCAGAAGGAGCTGTTGAAGATCAAAGACTGTAGATCAACCAAGCATCATTAATAAACGGAGAGTAGATGCAAGCAGCACAACAGATGTAAGCAAAGAATAAATGGTATGGATGGGAAGGAGGGCACAGTTTTGCAGGTAGCTATGGTATGATGGACAAAATGTGGAAGGACCCTGTGCTGAAAACGGTATCTTATGAACCTGGAGAGTTTTCAAATACCGAATGTCTCTCATAAGTGTGACAGCAATGAAGACAGAGATTTTGTCTGAAGTTTTACACTCAGGTTAACTGCAAGAGGAAATTCAGTATCTCACAGATCATCAAGCAAGGAAAATACAGAGAATATCCTTTGTCTAGCCTGTGAGTTAGTGGGTGAAAGGCATGGTTATTTAAGAATCTGTTTTGGAAAGCCATTTTGCTCTGCTTTTACTACCAGAACAATTTGACCCTTTGTATTGTCTGGGAAAAGGTACATATTTATTATGAAGAGTAATTAAGAAGTTGGAGTTTCAGCCTAATTTGCAAAGTGGTCAAGCGGAAATATAAACTTGTGACTGTCTCTGAACACCTAACTCTGCTCAGCAAGCAAGTACTGAAGAACCACAGACTGGATCCAGTATATCAAGCTGGGACCACCCAGCTGTGGTAAGCTCATTGGTTACCAATAATTACATTCACTGCCAGGCAGCTCAGCTTGGTTAATCTGGACTGCTGCGTGCTCAGATCTACAAGTAGTCAAATCAGAGAGCCTAATCTAGACTGACTCCAGTGACACCCCAGACAGAGGAAATTGTAATTTCATTCTACTGCATGCTACCAAACAGGCTTTATGTTTCACCCTGATCATCTCACAGGTGAAAGAAAATGCCACTTCCCACATCTGGAAGTATATTATTCAAGGGTTTGTAAAGTCACCCAAACACAAAATGTGTGATATTTTTTCACAGTATTTCCTGCATACCTTATGGCAATTCATTACATGACTTAATAAATTCAAAGGTCAGACTTTGCTGACCTTTTATTGATAGTCTTCTCTAATGTGAGACTTTTTAATAAAGCACCAGTTGAACATACCAAACCTGCCACATTACTTCATTTTTATTAGATATTTTGTCAGCTTCATTGCTAGAGACTATGATGCAACATGATATCTGATTAGATAATTTTCTTGGCTGACAGTTTCACTTTCACTACAACTAGAAAAGAAAAAAAAGACCACTGTCATATCTTTTTCTTCCCATACATACATATTCCCACCCATTATCTGGAACAAAACAAAACAGTTTGTTGGACTTCAAAAGATGAACTAGAGACTTCAGTTTCAGACCTCATGCAGGACTGGTTCATGGAACATGTCTGGAATTCTTCACAAATAATAATCTGGAGCTCATTAACCATCGTAACTATTTCCTGGTCCGTTTCCTACCAATAATAAATATAGTGGCTCATAATTTGCTAGGCAAAGAAAACATCTACTTATTCCAATTCGTAAAACAAATCCTACTCTTTATTTAAATCAGTTACTAGCACTCTAGGCTAGAATTTTGCTCTTAGAAAATCCATCTCACAATTAAAATAACTGACAGGGATGGGTCACAGTTCTCCTGGTTTTCAGGACATCCAACAGAGTAAGAAAAGCTCATCAATTTTTTGTATGTACTGCTAAGACGTTTGTTGACAGCATAGTGGCTTTTATCTATCAATATAGTCCCCCTGGAAATATATGTCAGTGCATCCTGAGACTTTATGGATTTATCCTTGTAAGGATTTTGACATGAATTACAACAGCTTTACCCTCAGTGTACAGAGAGCAGACATGAGGTATTTGTCCAGAACTATAAAGAAACTGTATCTAATTTTCTTGAAACCTATCCTAAAGTTTTAAACACAAAACACCATTATGTCTATCTTATGTCTTTGAGACATCATATAAAAATATTCAGGATCCACAGAGGTCATTTCTTCAGCTCCAAACTGAGCCTTTAGAACAGAAGAAAAGTAGTTTATGTCAGATGGGTTTTTTGGATTGTTGGAAAACACTAAGCCAGAGCATCTAATCTCACAGAAAAGGGAGAAAATATTTTCTGATGGTATAAGAGTGTGGTGGGCTCCCAACTCTTTCTTCATTTCAATTTATTCTTCCTTCAGATTAGAAATCAAACTTTGGCAAGCAGAAGTCCTTGGCCTATGTAGGTAACATGCAAGTGGCCCACAACTGCCTTATACCTGGCACAGCCATGAGAACCTTGCCCCAGACTATGAGAAATGAACACAGAGTACTCTTCAAGCCCACAAATGCACATGCATGAAGCAAGACCCATAAGCAGACTGGTATGAACACACCCCCACATGTGTGCACACAAGCATGTGCTCCATGTCTGCACAATTCCCACTTTCTAGATTATATTTGAAGGATCCCATCACCTTTGTGCTCCCTTCACCTGTGTGGTGAACAAATTAGATGGTAAAAGGGCAGAAGGACTATGTTGGAAAGAGGAAAGACTGACTATACCTGCATTATGCTCAGTGGTGAAATTAAAGAATAAGCTACTGAAGGAATGATAAAAAGTATGCAACTGTATGGGTTTTGACATGGGTTGTCCAAAATTCTAGTGTCTTTAATCCTGTGCATCTGCTTGGATCCTTGAGGCTATTTTTGCCATACCTTTTGTGTGACTTTGACAAACAAGAAAAATCCCAAGTGAATTTATCCTACAGTGCAGATCAGTTAGGGGCCTTCCACAGCACTTTTTATTCCTTGGCAGCTGGACACGAGTGTGGCCCCTTCTCAAAGCCTTTGTCACGTTAAGTGCAAAATCATTTCCCACCAAGATAACATAGACACACAGAACCAAAAGACCAGGGAAGTTTGATCTATGTCTATAATCCACTTCTATCCTTTGGGAATAACTGTACTCTTGTTTTCTATGATTTGTAGCGTCTCCTTCAATTCTGTAAATCACAAACATGGTATATGACTTTCAGATATGCCCGTCATGCTTTGCTTCATATTCAAAACTGTACCAGGATTGATGTTTCACCTAGCTGGTTTCTAGACAGTAACCCATTGCCAAAAAAATATTTTTATATTTTTTAACCAGGTTTGAGAAAACATGTTTCTAGAGCAAGCACAGGATCCCAGAAAACTTGCATTTTTTTCCCCTACAGCAACAGTTTTTCAACCTCCCATAATGAGACTATTTATGGCTAGATTCCAATCAAAGGTTATGCCTTTTTCAGCATAACCTTTTAGATTGTGTCAGTTAGAACTTATTACTTCTTTTTGTAAAATAAAAATGTTGAGAAGCTTGTGCTGCTGTACTATGAGAAAAAGAAGTAAATCTATTAAATGACATCAATAAATTAAACATTTTGAGGATAAATATTTTTGGCTAATTGTTGAATGTTTAACAATACTTACTTGAAAAATAGCAATATATACAACTTTATCTCAGTTATTTAGAGTTCTACAGGTAATTCCTCCCCCATTAAAGGACTAAAGTGCAAAGGGTGGTTGTGAACACCTACCTCTCTCCCACAGAATGTAGATACTCATATTTGTGACTGGAGTTTTTGCATGGAGCAAAGTGACCAATGTCTATCCAATTCTTGCACTCTCTTCTCTTTCCTGTGAGATGGAATATTGGAAGTACAACTGTTGGAAATAATCTGTGCTGAACATAGCACTAAATAGTGTACTGAATTAGGTATGGAAATTTCATGTTAATTAAATATGCTTTGCACTTTAACCAGACAATGGAATTGTTTAATTTAATTACTATTTTTCCTATCCATCTGAGTTTATGTTGAGACCTGACTATAGCTGTGCTGTGAGAATGCTCTAAACCACCAAGAGATCCAAGATACAGACAACAGAAAGCAGAATGGCATACACTGAATTTACTTATTAGATTATATAGAGTAATATATGTTATGCTCTTTTAGCAGAGAAATCATTAGAAGGAAGGAAATGAGGCAATAAAATCCACTAAATTGAATGGGCAGTAACAAGGAAGTACTTCCAGATTACACTGAAGGAATATCTGAAATTCTGTAGGATACACTCCTAGAAATTTTTAAGTAAAATTGAGGCAAAGGATATAATCGTGGGTGGCACAAATGAATTCCTAACAGGGGTTTTGTATGTATTCTCTAACAAGCAACTACATTCTTTAAAATTGACTATGATCATCAGAAAAACACTTTCAAATCATGCACTATAAATAAATAAATATATAAAGTAACTAGTTTATAATTTGATTAAATCCTTCTTCTCACAGAGGTCTCTAGGGTATCCTATGTGAATGTCAATAACTCCCAAAAGAAAAAAAAATGTATCCCTAACTTGTGAGGATAGATGAAAAAGGCCTCCATTTGTTCTCTGTAGTATACATCAATTAGAATTGTTACTGACAGTTTTGTGCAGCTTCTCTCAAAAATTTTCTTCCTGTGACTTACAAAGTGACTAGAAATGTAATATCTCCATAACAGTTAGAGGCCCTGCTGTGAAATATACCCAGTAAATCAGAAAATCCAGCTTTTAAAATATTCTCCCTAGATCCAAGTAATTCCCTGTTAACTGAAGGTAGGACATCCAAAATGGATTTTAGGAGAAAATGGATGAATTGGAGTGGTTACATAACATCACTGAACATTAATTTCCCTGCAGAATTCAACAGCTTGGCACACCTCTATATTAGGGAAGCTTTTTTGCGTATTATCTATTCAGTGATACAGTATTTTACAGAAAAGTCACAATTATATCATAAATGGTTGTAGTAACAGATTTACATTTTGGACTCTGACACATCTGTGACAGGGCTTCAAGGTGCAATTGGATAAGAAGCAAGTGGAATGGGCTAACTTCATTAACTGGCTGTTGGCATGGAGTTTAAAGATCTAATTCTAATCTCAACTATCTGGAAACAATAAGTATATATCACATGTAACTTAAAATAGTTGATGCTACCTTCTGTCAAGAAACACCAGTGTCAAAATGGATTACCCAGGACTATTTATTTGGGCCAATGTGTCTCAGAATTTATTCAATACTACTTAAAGGTGTTGGGCCATACAGAAGTTTGAAGAAGGGGTATCCTCTTGATGTCCAAGCAGATGCACTGTTTTGGTTCCCTTGAAGATGTGAGTCACTCCATACATTAGTAATGAAAAATACAAACTGCTTTATCATAAGATATGAATGCCTACCTATATCAGGAATCACAGAAATGCATTAGAAGTGCAGCATTCCCCCCTTGACTCTTATAAAGGTAGCAGAGCTCTATGCATTTTAAGAAAGTACCCTCCCATTACAGAGGGTAAATTTGGGGCTATTCTGCTGCTCCAAATTTATACCCATAAACCTCACAACAATATTTTAATCCTGTATTTTAAGCATGAACTGAACGTTAGAAACAGTAAGTCGTGCTGGACCAGGAAAATAAGTCATCCTGTCAAAGAATACAATTAAAAAGAGGAGATTTCAAGGATTAATTAGGGCTGGGTAGTCAGAAAAATGTAATATTTTCTGGAAAATAAATCTTTAACATGATTAGTACCCCAATAGTGTGCAGTCAGAGCATGGATATATATTTCAGATTAATTCCTTTCTCAATTTAATTATTGTTCATCTAAAACGTACTAAATCAGATAAGGAGAAGCTTTGATAGAAGTTCACTGGTAGGTAAATCTAATTGAACAGTAAGAAAAGGAGTATAATGGAACAAATAATTTTCCTTTGTAACAAAGAAGAAAGAAAAAGAACTGAATGAGTTCCCTTTTTTTCTGTACAAAAAATAATCAGATCAACTGCAGTACTGAAAACAACCATATTAGAACGTATCTGATTTCACTGGAGTAACAGATGCTTGGCTAATTCAAGATATCAACAAGGATGTGAAAACAGTGGGACATAAAGTCACCCCATGATGTGTCAAAGCTGAGGAAATTTTGAAGCTGCAATTCACTGAGTCACCAGCTTAATTATGTGAACTGCTGCTGCTTTCAAACTTTGTGTTTAAAACATTAGTTTATGTCTGTGTCCTACTCTGCACCCACTGTAACAGAAGCAGTGGCACTGTCACTCTTTCGTGTTCCTAACATCTTCATTACAGCAGTCTTTGAATGCCTAAAATGTCTGAAATTATATCCAGAAAGAAAAAAAAAGTACTTTTTTATTACTTACCTTGTCCCATTTACCTTTTCTGACTTTTGTGGGAAAGATTTCTTTTTTAATGTTTATTATTCTTGCAATCACTATCTACTGTTTGGTAGCTTTACTTTTCAAATAAAGAAGCTGAAGCACAGAAAAGCAAAATGTTGACTCACAGATAAGTGATATCCTTTATCAGAGATAAAGGAAAGATTCGTTATTCCTTTCATGGTTTCTTCTTTAATTAGCTATGTTGTAATGATATGGTAGCATTATAAATGATAAATATTTGTTAAAAATTCACTTGTGAAATGAGCAGTGGCAAGATGAGGAACCACAAATAAGAGGGCAGGTAAAGCAACGTGAATTTTCTCTTAACCTTCTGCATTCAGAAGTCTGAATGTCCCTATCTCAACGGATTTCTATTCGGCATGGCATGATAGATTACAGCATGTAGCACAAAACCATGCACACCCATTTTTCAGGTCCACTGAAGAGAGGATATCTTCAAAATCGAGGTTTGATATGTTCAAAACTACTTTTCAAGGGCAGATTTGAAGGTGGCAGGGCACACGTGGTGTACAAGATTTTGAGCATATTTAGCCAGTGTGCAAAGGTAAAGGTCTGGGGCAACACCACGAAAAATCCAAGCAAACCCATAACTCTATGCACGGTCTGAACATGTTTACAACTTCTACATGATAATGCATGCAAAACTAAACTGGCCATTGCTTTTAAGAAAATCTACAAATATGAGGCTAACATGCATATTGCAGACTGAGCACTGAGTTCCTCTTTCAATCTCTTTCTTCCAGCAGCTGCTCACTTTTATCCTGGTTCGTGTATTCAGAAAACACTTCATTAAATGGATAATATGGACAAAGAAGCAATGAGATTTGGATATGCAGAGAGCAATCAAAGGTTTCACAATATAGCCCATAGTATTGACTAGAATGTGATTATAGAAGAAACAGAGGAAAGTAGAAAAACATCACAGGCTAGGTAACATCATGGTCCATCTCCTTTGAAGACTCATGGCAAAAAATTGACTAGAGCCTCCAGCAAGTTCCCTGCTAGGCATCACACCCAGTTCCTGTGGATGACTGCTCCCATTAGAGGAATAAAATTGCAGGGAAGAAGTAGATTTTGTAAACTCCTGCTTCAAATAATCCCTAGAGTGCCTCAGCCTCTGTCCTAAAACCGCTTTCAAGTATGTGTTAAGAGCAGTAACAGCTGAAAGAGGTTTTCTTTCATGCAGCCAGTGAAATCAGAAAGAAAGAGAACTTAGGATGTTTCAGCAAAACAGGCCAAAACATATAATAGGTATAAAACATGTGAAAGGCATAAAAACAACAAACCTTCTCACAAATCTAGATAAGACTGTCTGATGAATGGGTTGGGGACATACACAAGGATAATAAATATTTACAGTCAAGGGGAAGAGGAAAAGAAAAAGTTCCTATGTTTCTTCATATCTTATTTCTAGTATGATTACACTTCACTCTGTGCCTTTGATGAGTGGCATGATCAAATTCCATTAACTCCAGATTCTTGATCCTTGCAAATTAATACTTCCTCCCTTGTGCATGGTACAAGCCTCGTGGATGACAAGACTGATGATATATAAATGCATGTGATCTATAGCCCTCATCACTCTCTGACATTCTGCACCTCCAATTTCAAATCCTGGCCTACACCCCTCTTCCTCTAACTAAACTCTGGTAAGAAAAATATCTTATTTTTATTTTCCCATTATTTTTTAGAGCTCTTACCAACCTCTTAACCTTTACTTGATGAATATAGCTGTCAAAAAACTGGGCATGAACCCAGAAATTAAGTTTTCCTACATTTTTTATATTAGTGATGTCATTATTTCTTTTCAATTGTAATTCACTGTTGTTAAGGACATTATAAGCTGTTTAAACAAATCAGTATTTGAAGACACATTTTGAAAAAGCAGAAATAAGTAATATTTTATTTGTCACCTATCCAGTAGTGTAGATTAGCTTGTATGTACACCATGGAAAAATTAAATTACCTTTTCAGATGAGAAAAATCTACCTTTGTATCTGATATAAAGCGTGTGCAAGCACTTTTATTGCTGAAAGCATACTGCTTTTTAAACTAATCATAATTATAATAATACTAACACCACCACCTAATACTTACAAATTTTGGAAGAAAAACAAACATATGAAGCATAGCACTAGGAGTTTTGGTTGAGACATTTTTGGTTCAGAGAGCTGGTCTTTCCTTATATTGTACAGTAATAGAAGGAAAAGAGAGATAGATAAAGAATCACAAAAAAAAATAAAGATGAATTGGTCCATAGGACTCACTCAGAGCCATGAAATAAATGGAAATATGAGATAGAATTTAAATAAATAGGATAAAGATAACACACATACAGAGCTAGTTTAAAGGTCTATTTACTGCCATACCATGTCTTCAAGTGAAAACAGAGCTAAAGGCAAGGGTAAAGTGTACAAGAACAAATTCTGTACTAATTTGTCCTGGCATACCTCCTGGTTTGCAAAAATCTGAAATTAATATCTTCAAACACTTGTAGATATATGCAAAATGACATCCAGAGATGTTCATTTTTCTAGTTTGAAATGGAGAAGATATGTACAGAAGGTAAGATGTGTTTCAGGGATGAAAATGCATGTTTTAAGGCTTGAAAAGGAAGCTCAAATATGTAAATTAAATTTAAAAAACCAAGCCATTCAAAAGCTAAGTAAAAAGAGAAAATAAATTATGAAATCAATACATAAATAGCAATCACGAATATCCTGTTATCATAAAACATTGTATGGAGATGTGGAGCAGAGCTCAGTGGTTATTAAGTATTAGCACTAAAGTGCATATAACTTTTGATAAAAGACTGCACAAAGCTGATGCCTTCTCTGTCAATAGATTTTAAATTATTCTCTATTCTGACTATACTGTAGAGCCACTTGGAGGTGGTGAACAGAAGATCCATGAGTTTTGCCTGCTTTATCTGTTTAAATGCGAAGTCGGTTCCAAACTGAAAGTAGAGTTATGAACAAAAAAAATGCCTTGGATGTTGACTTAGGTTTGGTTTACAATGTTGTTACTGTCTGGAACCATTCCAGCAAATTATATGAGACTGCACATATTCTGAAATCATAATCTGAGTGAATTGAACACTGGTGGTTTAAGGGCCTTTGGAAATATGAGTAGAATTCCATCTGGTATAACATATTCTTAATAAAAACACTCATCTGTGTGCTTAAAAGTGTTGGTGTGTCATATAGGTCCATTTCTAAAGTTGTGCACCTCATTTTTCCTAAATTTTTACTGTAAAGTGAATTCATTGTACTAAGTTTATTCTGGAGGTACCTATCTCTATTGATAATTTAGACAGATCAAAGTATCATCTTACAATAAATATGGAATTTTTATGTGGCTGAAGGTAAATGAGATAATATTCCCTTTGTAAGTGGTGTAATAAAAGGCAACAGTAATTCAACTTTACTCAAAGATGTGAGGCTTAATTCAAAAACTATCTGGGAAAAAACCCAACATTATTATTTACTTAAATGTATTTCACTGGGGAAAAATATTCAGAAAAATAAATAATTCAGGCTTATATTTAGTACATTTATCATTTTTCTGTGAAGAAATAAAGAGCTTAATCTGAAAAAAAGGCAACATGTATCACAAGAATTGCAACAGACAGCTATTATAATATCACTGTGTGTTTGACAAAGGCCCAGAAGCATTTCTAGGGGTATAGGATTATTTCATTTTTCATTACACTACTACCTCTGATAAGTAATGAATATTCCCATGGCATAACCTGGTATACATGTACAGTGTTGGTGCAACTTTGTCCTGGCACTCCCTTTCTGACCCATTTTCCTTCCTGTAGAAAAAGGCTCCATACTGATCCCCTAAGTCCAATAGATGTGTTTTCTTCCAGTACAATGGAAAAGGGAAAGGGGAGCAACAGCAATCACAGGATATGGTGCAACAATGGGTGTGACATCACAGTAGTTCCAGTTCTTGAGTCACTTTGGTGGTGTGTCTCATCATTATACCATACTATATAAGAATTTATGAGAAGAAGTATGTAAAAGAAAATAGCAAATAGAATAGCAAAAAATAATTCGGTTTTACTGACAGGAAAATACATAAAAGGAAGCAGGAGAGAAGAATATTTTTGGTAGAACAACGACCTCCATAACCCTGCAATTTAAAAAACATTAATAATCTGACAATAGATGAAGTTTGACAAGTATTAGATTTGATAGACTCTATCTATCACTCCAGGGCTGGCACAGCAGTTCATACTGCTGGAACAGCACCTCTTCAAATGAGGGATATTCCACTGGCTAAGAGTTGATCTTTGAAGTCCCCATAATCCAGGAACCTTTCTGTGACCCTCTGCTCAGGTGAAGGACACTCACTGCCTCTGATCCTCAAGGCAGAACAGTGGGCACTTCTCTTAGAGTGCAGCTTCAGCTGGGGTCTGCACAAGCAGCAAGGGGAGGGAGTGGACATGATACAAAAGGGACAATGGTGTAGGAGACTGGGAACATGCAATGGCAAGGAACAGAAGGAGGAAGAGATTTCTCCTGATGCTGGAGGCACCTTTGCAGAACCACATCAATGCTCTGCAGACTGAACAGGAAAGACCCATCACATCAAAGGAGGTGTACCACCCACATAACCAAGAAAAGGTGATGGGTGACAAGAGTGGGCAACTCTCCTCGCAGGGGTGTGGAGGAACCCACTTTTTGACCTGACGTGGCCAGATGGACACACTCCAGCAGTGTGGTCGAAGGCTCAGTGTCCAAGTGGGGACCAGTGATGGGTGGAGTTTCTCAGGAATCAGTATGGGGACTGGCACTGTTTAACATCTTCATTGGTGACAAGAACGATGCAATTGAGCGCACCCTCAGCAAGTTGCTGGTGATACCAAGCTGTGGGATTTGGTGAACATGCTGGAAGGAAGGGATTTCATCCAAAAGGATTTTGTGACAGGCTGTAGAGGTCTGTTTGTGTGAACCTCATGAGGTTCAACAGGCCCAGTGCAAGGTCCTTCACCTGGGTTGGGGCAATCCCAAAAACAAATAGAGAGAATGGGTACAGAATGAATTGACAGCAGACCTGAGGAGAAGGACTGAGGTGTGTTGGTTAACAAGAAGCTCAAGATGACCCCACAATGTACATTTGCTGCTCAGAAAGTCAACTATTTCCAAGGCAGTATCAAAACTACTGGGGCTATCTGGTCAGAGGACATGATTCTCCACCTCTGCTCTGCTCTCATGAGACCCCATTTGGAATGATGTGTGCAGCTCTGGGATCCACAGCTAAGGAATTACCTGGACCTTTTGGAGTCCATCCAGAGGAGAGCAACAAAAGTGTTTAGAGGGCTGGAGCACTTCTCCTATGAAGATGGCTAAGAAAGTTTGAGTTGTTCAGCCTGGAGAAGAAAACTCTCCAGGGAGATCTTGCAGCACCTTCCAGTACTTGAAGAGGGGCTACAAGAAAGCTGGAGAGGGACTTTTGTCAAGGTCCTGTAGTGACAGGAGAAGGGGTAATGCCTTTAAGCTGAAAAAGAGTAATTTTACATTAGATATCAGGAAGAAATTCTTTACTGTGAGGGTAGTGAGACTCTGGAACAGGTTGCCTAGAGAAGTTGTGGACACCCCATCCATGGATGCTTTCAAGGTCAGGTTGGATGGATCTTTAAGCAACATGATTACTAACTGGCATTCCTGCCCATGGCAGAGGCACTGGAAATAGATAATCTTTAATGTGTCTCTCTTCCAATGCAAACTATTCTATGATTCTATGATTCTATGATTCTATGATTCTATGATTCTATGATTCTATGATTCTATGTTATATAGAATACGATTAAGAGTTATAAAAAGATTACATAAGTAGAAGTAGAACCAGATGTTTGGAGGAAAATAGTATTACAAGGAATATATTCTGTCTGTATTCAGGTCTAATCACTTAGTAAAGCATTGTCTGGTCTGCTTCAAAGCCTTGAGATCTCAGTGGTGATGGATCCTAAGGATTAGGGAGGCTTTCTTAGCCTGAAACACTGCAGCAGAGTAACTAAGTAAATGTAATTTTGACCTAGTTCTAAGGATGTGAACATCTAATAGAGAGTTACTCATAGTACTTAAAGCTATGCTTTTACCCAGTGAGCTGAAACTAACCCTTTTGAGTCGATGCAAACATAGTTTTAAAGTGGTTTGATTGTCCAAGGATATGCACTGTGTAACCCAATTGCCTTAGTTACACCAGGAAAACTTGTATAATAAAGCCAGTGAGTGGATGTGCCTCCAGACAAACCTCACGCTACCTTAGGGGTGGAAGCATCATCGTGTTTCAGTGAGCAGCCACCCATCTGTAATTGTTGACTTTTAGAAAGAAGGATGAAAAAGAGATTAAACTCCAGTGAGTCAGGGAATAACTTCAGATTTATTTAATTAGCAGGAATCAAGAGCTTTTTGAAATGTGTTTTTCAAGAGAGGAAACCCCCCTCCAGCTGTCTGTCTTCTCTAAATCCCACAGCTGTTCTCTGCTTGATTTTACACTGCCCACAGGTCTCCCCCACCATCTGAGCTGGCCTGTGGGTCTTCTAGTCCTGAGGCTGGCATAGAGGAATCCCTTTATGCTTCTTCAGTCTCTTGAAATTCTGCACAAACAAAAAATATTGCATTTTTTTTTTAGGATACAAGACCCTAAGTTAGATTGAAGCAGACTTGGCAGAATATATTGTTCATACTTGAATTGATTTTTATCTAGTTTAAACTTTATAACTAAGAGGTGTGTATTTTAACCAACAAAATTAATAAAATAGTGAATATTTAACCAGATTGGGTTGATTATCCAGCCTCACCCTCAGAAGAGAGCAGTGGCTTTCTGGAAACATTTAAGTTGTATTGCCTTGACACCTATGGAAGTGAGGAAAAGGTTCAAGCCCATTCCAGATGCATTCAAAGATATTCTTTCCTATTCCTTCTTACACATGCTAAAGTCAATGAGAAGGAGGGAGGACATTTTTCCACCTCTACAAAACATTTGTGTTGTCAAGAACAGAGATGATGAAGCTCACAATGGCACCAGGTCTGCTTGGCAAGCCACAAACATGAAGAAATGCAGAAGTATCAGCATTTTCCTTACCTATCTCAGCCTCCTAGCCCTGTACATGGCCATTTCATGGCTGATCAACCAATGCTGGTCAGAACATCTATGGCAGAGCCCAAGACTGAACTAAGAAGTATTGTAGCACTGCCAGCATCGCTGATGAACACTTCCATGCCTACAAAACACCTTCAAGTGTCCTTCTCTCCAAACCTTCTCTCCAGTGTGTCTGCTTCTTCAGGATGCCAGAGCATGGTCTAACCAAGGACAATTGTTCTCCCACTGCACCACTCTCTGCTACCCACCAGTGCTGGAATACCAGAGGAGGCATCCACCACTGAGTCACTTTCATTGTTCAGTAAGAACACTGCTGAAACTGTAATGAGGTTGGGGGTGGGAGGGGGTGGTGAGGGGGGTGTTTCAAGGACAACTGCCATGGTCAACATCAAGTGGGAAGTAAAAGGACTGTCATCAGCATGCAAAGCCTGCCAGAGAGATTTTAAAACCAGGGAAACATAATCAAGTTTTTTAAGGCAGAACCACAAAGCAAGCTCAGCACTTTTGCCATTATTGGAGCTACTGATAACAATTATTCTCCTGGTGGCAGGGACAGGGACAGGGGTCTTCTCTCCCTCTTGATTTTGACCTTTGTAAATCTTTTGGCATTGATGCAGCAATTACTGCTTAAACCCATTACAGGCATGGAGATGGAGCTATCATCAATCATCACTTTTTGAAGGCCCAGCATCCTGTTGTGCTATACACTGCATGAGCACCAAACAAAAATCTCACCCAAAACAAATGGTCTTTTCTTGTTTAATAATCAAGGGGGAATCAAATTCCTGGGAGTCAGGAAGATAGATGTTAAATCTAAAGATACATCATTTCTGATTCTACAACGACCTTCCAACATCTGCTCTGTTGTCTATTCACAGTTCATGCCACTGCTGTAACTGCATGGGGTGAGTACAGATTTTATTTTAGTAGTCGCTTAGTAGGCAAGCAGTGGCTAATGAAGCAGACAAACAACAGTTTCCTTATACCTACTCCCTGCAGTAAAAAAAGGCCAGAAAAAAATTCATTTGTTTTAAATACAGATCATGTGTTTTTACAAAAAAGGTCCCTACTCTAGTATGACCTGTTTCAAACTGCTGCTGTACAGGGTACAGTGACTGCTGTCACAAAGGTGCAAAAAGGGTGCTGGCACTATTACATGAACCACAGGTAAAGAACACACAAAGTTAAACCTGTGGAAGCTGGGTGGGAGCAGCTGAAATGGCTTCCTGAAAACATAGGAAGAAAGGTGGGATGCCAGGAGAAGTCAGATAACTTTTTCATCTGGTCATCAGATGAAAATGGGCCATTTAAAGGTAGGACCCGATTTATTATTCGTATTCATATATAGAAGGAAATGCTTTTTATCTAATTTTTAAAGTCTGTGTATATGTATATGTATATGTATATGCATGTGCATGTATATGTATATATCTATGTCTATGTCTATGTCTAATAAAACTTCCATAAATATACACTTATAGACTTATACACACACACATAATGTCTATATATATGTACTCCTGTAAGTATCTTTAAAACTTATTATTTTTCACCTTCAAATTTATTTTCTTTTTTTGAGTTCTGGCTAAATTTCTAATATTGAGAAAACTAGAAATTGTAAAAGTGTTCCTGAAGGTGATCAGCTTCTTCTAGAAGATACTTGTTGGAAGTTGTTTTACAGTATTTTTCAGTCATTTATTTTACAGAAATTAGGCTTGTTATTTCAGAAGGAATAAGCATCACTGTTTCCAGCATCTTGGTTTCAAACTCTATTATAGACTGAAATCCCTAAACAAATGGTCTTTTCTCCTTGAAAGTGAGATAGCTGCAAAAAGAGACTTAGAAACACGTGAATAATGATTTCCCTACAATGGAACATATGAAAACTCCATGTTCAAAAGAAAGATGGTTTTAATTAATGATACCCATTAGGTTTTGGGGTTTTTACAGAACTGTGAAAATTTGAAATTGGTTCTCAAAATCACAAGAACACAGAGAGGCAGAAACCCTAAGGTTCAGATTGTGTCCTGAATTGGCTGGAAATGAGGGGCTCAGTAGTGTCTGTTCTAATAAACCCAACACTGATATTTAACTCTGCAGGAGGGGCTAAGGCTGGCAGTGTGAGAAAGCTCACATGCAGACCCCTGCAGGAAGTCTCAGTTTTAAACTGAGTCTGGAGTTTAAACTCAGTCTGCAGTTTTAAACTTGCAGGAGGTACACAGATTTATAAAACCTTTTTGGAGAGAGAAGAATGAGCCATTTATTAGTTGTATTTTTGGGAGGCATCCCAGAAGACTGAATAAATGTATGGCATAGTAAAAATAGCTTTTTCATGGGATACTTGAAGCCAGAGAGTCATGAGAGAGAAACTGGGACAGGAAACACAACAACTGACTTTCTGCTTATTAATAAGGAGATCTGACACTTTCTGACAGTAGTTTTGCAGACATTCAGCACTTCAAAGAACCTAACAAGTTAAAAATCTTCAGCCCCCTTATGTTGATCAAACATGCACATGACTCAGCTGTCACAGGGTGCAGGTGCCCGGAGCTGAACAAAGGAAAAGACAATTACAAGAATCCACAGCAAAACAGCAATGAGTGACCCATTTCATGCTTTCCATCAGAGGCTCCATCCAGAACACTCCCCCACCAGGCCAGGGACAGATCTCCAAACCTCAGAGGGTCAATGCCCAGCTGTTCTACACATAGCTTTGGTACTAAATGTCTGATACAAAAGAAAATTTCCATCTTGGTCTTTCAGCTTTCACATTCTCCATTTTTCCTACACGAGAATGCTTCCAAAACACTCAGAGAAGTCAGTTTTCTTTTGACAGCTCAATAATTAAATAAGTACTGTAAGCTTCCCAACAGAAGGAAGCTGGAAAATTGTCCAATTTGCTAAGAGAACTGCAGTTGCAATTTGCTGTTTTTGTAACTACAGATCTGAGTTAGATTCTAATACAAGAACCTATTAAAATATCCAAAGGCAAAAGAACTACTCTGGGAGGAGAGGTCTGCCAAACTACCTGTAGGCAGTGACAGCTCAATAATATTTGATTCATCCCCTAAAGCATATTTGTCAGAAGAAATATCTCTGATGATATTTCCAAGAGAACTGGACATGAGGGATGACCTTCATAAATAAAGGCAGTCAGACCCACAGCATGTGCAATGTATACATATATTATGGCTCTGTCTCTTTCTACCTCTTAAAGAAAACACAAGAATGAGAAGAACTTTCTACTCGATGTGGTGGTGACTTTGAAATCTTAACCTTTTTTGCTGATTCTGAATTTGCATGAGGAACACCAAAAAGTTTAATTTAAACCTCTTAGTTTTCTATTTCTCATTCCTTTATATAAACCAGGTACAAGATGCAGCAACTGAAAAAGATCTGCAAAAATTAGACTAGTACTCTAAAGGCAATCAATCCTCTCTGAAAACAATGGTGTAATATGACAGAAACACCAAATACTGTAAAAACAATCTGGGGCTGTATTCCATCCCTTCAGTCCTTAGAGTTAGAAACTGTTCAACTCTCAGAATAAGTTAGAGCAGCCCCTGAAACTTTTAAAGTTCCAGTAACAATGACAGACACACCAGCAGTACCACTGATATTCTGCAGTACTTTTGCCCAGTGTGTTCCCAGCTATTCTCCCCTGAGGCATCTAGGGAGGGATCAAGGCAGTCAGTCACCTTAACTCCTCACTGACCTTAGACTTCATGGAAAAAGGGAAATCTTCAGTTCTCCATTTAAGAAGGGCAGGACAAGATGTAGTCGAGGCACAGCTTATAAATGGTCAGCACCAGAATAGAGGGAAATTACTTGCTGGTGTTAATATGCAACCAAATATAGTTTATCCCATCAAAAGAGGCAGTATAAAGTCAAGGCCTTCATGCCTGAAAACTCTAGTTAAACCAGATTCTCCAGAAAGCCTTTAGATCATCTCCATTTCCTGTTTTTCAGACCAAACACTTAATTTGTAGGCATTAAATTAGTTTGTCCCCAGTCTATCACTGGTAATCCTTCATCACATTCCATTTTCAGGATAGCAGCTTTTTTCTCTTTTTTTTACATGCTGAGTAAAAGAAATTTTATCAATAATAGTCCACAATACCAGAAACATTTCTTGTTTCTCTTAGTCAGGAATATATGGCCCGACCTATTCATTCTATAAAAAAGAATTTACGTGTATTGCCCTGGCTGAAGCATGGTCCAGATACAGCAAGCAACAAAACACTGCTGTCAAAACCTCCTCATTCTTTTTTTCCCCTTAAACTTCCTTAATCTCTCAATTGTCTCTAATAATTTTTAAATACTCATGTACACCATGATCATATTGTGGTTACAAAGGCATTTTCCCTACTAAATTTAAAAGTCTTTGCTGGAGTCTGAGGAGTCTTCCTGTCTCTCTCTATTGTCAATAGCTAAGGACAAACAAGTTTACAACCCTTCCAGGTGGATAAAATGCTGTTTCCTATATATATATATGTAAATATAATCCAGAAGACCCTGCACACAGGGAGATTATCAGTCATTCTGTATTACCATGGAAAGAATAAGAAAAGATCTCAGGTCCTGTAACTGTCTGTTCTGGGTGTAACTCTACTCATCCATTGATTCACCAACAACCACAGTGGTGGAGCACAGAGTTTATTAAATTCCCAGAGAGTGATGACTTTTGAGTGTCAGGGCATGAATAGAAGGTGTCCTTGAAGGACACCCTCATAATTTGAAAATATTAATTAGAAAAATGTGAAAAAAAATAAACACAGCCAAACATAAAAGGTTGCAGGTAGCTAGAAATTATCAATTAGACTTAGGGAAAACCACTTCAAGATGATAGAGATTATACACTAGATGACACCTAGAGATCTCTTCTTTTTCTCCATGCACTGTTTCTGGAGGAGCCTATCTCCTTAATGGAGATAGGCAAAAGACTACATCTGTGTGAAGTGCCAAGTGTCCTTATATCTGCATTTTATGTACATAATACTAAGAGAGAGAAATAAGAAATAATTAACTATGTATTGATTCTCTATCAATAAACTCTTCTCATCACATGCTTTATCATTTATATTAAAAGCAGAGGATCCTCAATTTAGTCCACCAGATATTCAAGGGCATATAATTTCTTACTTTAATGCAGAGTATAGAGCAGAAGATAGAACAAATATTTCAGTAGTGTCTCTATTTTTTCTAGAGCTAAATTAATTTCAGAATCTACATTTGAAATATAGGACTTGGTATCTGATAGTTACAAAGTGCTCCAGACAAAACACCACAAATACAGAAGATATGGGATAATGGTTACAATCCATGCCAGGAAGAGGAAGGATCACATTGCACCCAGGAAAGACAGTGTCTAAGTAAACCTGCAAGGGACTTGAGCTCTCCTGGGAATAAACAGTTCTGCACTCTCTGTGACAGTAATAAATTCGAATACAAAATTAAGGTGAAGGAACAAGGAGAAAGAATGCAATATTTACTGAAAATGTGTCTTTGGTATGTCATAACTAGTACATACAATCACAAGATGATTTGCAAAAGTGATAAATTGCTCCTAAAGACAGATTAGCAGAATGAAGAAAGAAAAAATAAAAACTTTATCAGAGGTTGTCTTCAGCCTTTCTCTCCACACTGCTCAGCAGTATTTAGCTGTATTTAGTCAGAGTTCTGTTTCCCGGACTTTTAACTCCATGTGCCAAACAATCAGAGGGAGCTTCTCCCCACTGAGTCCCTTCTGACAAACTCTTCTCTCAAGTTAATCTTAAAGTGAAGATAAGGAAAAATGTCTTATTATGCAGCAGCAGTCAGCTTTTTGTCCTAGGAGATTTTTCTCTAAGTTACCAAACATTTTAGTGGCTGGAAGTCACTAGTTTTTGTCTTCTAACTGACTTGTTAGCACACATTTTCTCCCAAATCAAAATGAAGACTAATGACAACTTAAATGCTGGGAACAGTCTGAGAGGCTAAATTAAGTTCATGCTTTCATCCAAACGCAAGAAAAATTTTGTGATTTCAGATGAAATTTATGGGTTGCACGCATATAAGTCCCTGGAAATATCACAGATACCAGTTAATACTTACTGCCAAATTTTGCACTGATTTACACCATCTGCCACCATATTGGAATCACTCACTAAAATCTGTGGAAGATTTGGTCCATTACACAGTTTCATTTATTTAGTATCGTATACTGCAAAGGAACAAAAAACTTCATGTTATAAAAACCTCTAATCCATTCTCATAACAGCAAAGCTTAAACATTTTCTTTCATTGTGCTGACAGAATTGTCATTATGCAGACAATCATTTAGAATTATTTATTTCACTCATTATCTTTTGAATTTACTGTTTCCATTTACACCTAAAACATTGAAGAATTTCTCAGTCACTATTCTTTTTTCTAGTTTGAGTCACTATTGTCAGACACATTGTGCTATATAAAAGAGATGTTAGAGACTTAGTCCTTATTTTTGATGTGAACACACTGTTGATTTTTCATTGCTGAAAAACACTTTGAAACATCATGATGATTCATAGTAGCAGACATTCATTGCAAAAATTTTTGTCCTTTCGTGCCAACCAACTTGCAGTGATAATGGCAGATAGCAGGTGCTGCAGTTGTAGTGGCTGTTTGGAGATGTGTGATTCAGTTTAACTGGGTACTTTAGCCACTGGTATCCTACTCTTTCACTGCTCTGCTATTGTCCCTCCAGCAGCACCCTCCAAAACAATTGTGTCAACTGCAGAAATCAAACTATCCATTTCAATTCTCCCTAAGAAAGCAGGGCAAATAAGTACCAATCTCTTCTCCTCCTGCTGTCTTTCCAGAAGACTGAATATGTAACACTTTCTGCTAATGCACTGAATTGTTATCTTCTCTGTAATTTCAGCATCGTGTTATCAGTTCTGAATGTTAATGTTGATCCTGAGCCAAGAGCAACAGTTTCAGATTTTTAAAAGATTTTGAACTTTTCAACTGTGGTGAACTTTATCTGCTGTCTTTTTTGTAGGTTCTGGTGAGTAATATTAAGACCACCTACAAAGGTCACTAAAATAAAGATTCTTAAGTGTAGTTCAGTCTCTTCTCTTCAGAATCACCAGATTCTGTCTTCACACAGAAGCAAAACAGTCAAAGGTAGATTTCATATCCAAACCTCCTATTAAAATCTTCATTTGTTCTGTAGTTATGCACTGAATAATCAGTCAAGCAGTGTCAAAGTGCAGATTAACAGAAGGTGTCCTGGATCACATGCAGCTCCACACACACAGTTTAGGAGACACCTAAAGATAGTCCAAAGATAGTTCTAGAGCTGATCACAACATGGAAAATGGTCCATTTGGTCTGATGGAGATGACAGAATCTGTAACAACACATTCCACTCTTCCCCATTTCACAAATGCAGGATCACAAGGTGATGCTAGAAGAAGGCAACCCAATCATTTGAAAGACATTGTTTGATCTTTATCATTGGAATATTTTATGCATACAAAACATAAGCCAGAAGAGTCAGAGGTGACTGTTTCCTAAACGAATGGCGATTTCAGGTAAGATGAAGAATGCTAAACAGCTATTTCACCTAGACATTTCTAGATATAAGATTTCACTTAACATCCCTAAAAACAGAATGGGCATTCAAAGAAAAAAGAAAAATAATTCTAACTAAAAAAAAAAAAAAACCTTCGTTTATGTAAGTCCTCATAGAAGGTAAAGACCTTTGCTTCAAAGAAGATCCATCCCTTTCAGATGACAATTGAAGACCAAGGCTTATGAACACCTGCCAAATGTAGGCACTTCCATTTTGGGATACTCATCTTGAAAAGTTAATACATCTGGTTATTTCAAAAACACTGCTAGTTCTACCAAAATGAGTGATTTAGGTGATATAACCAATATCATTCTTCCCTTGGAAAGCACAGTTTTTTTGAACACTAATACTTTCAGCTTTACATTTTAATTTGTGGTGACTATGAGCCAAGGCTCAGTTTAGGCAAAGAAGGACAAATACAAGTAAAAAATTTAATGAATTATAAAAATATATAAAACTCCATTTCTGTCATGAGACAGAACAGATTTCAGAAGGAAAACTGAGATGTTTACTTTCAACAGCTTCACTTATTTTAAAAACAGTAATCAAGAGAGAAGCCAACAAATGTTGAGGTGAAAGGGGATGATAATTTTGGCTAGTCTTGGGCAATGTGAGATCAAAAATGCTTCAAAGGTTTTACAGACGTTTAAATTCTTTAATGTCTTGCCATCCACTTAGTCCCATTAATATCCTTCTAGTCTCCAAGATTTCTGAAACTGCCAGCTATAAGCCAGCATGCTGTAAAAGACCTTCATCTGTATCCTTGGCTTTGACACTGTACCCTGAATGCATCCCGTTCCTCTGATAAACACCTGCACTGACATTCCTTCTCAGCAAATAGATTTTGTTACAAATGATCCCATTATTGATTTTGTAGTAAGTTGAGTAAATCCTAAGTCTCAAATTGGTATGGTGGCTGTGTTTCACAGCTCTCAGTACCTTATTGGCATTCAAGTTGTGCTAGCCCCCACTAAAATCATTCTGTTGTGGCATGAAGCACAAATACATTTTACTGTTATGCTTGCTGCATTGCTGCCAATTATTTTAATGCTGCCATATGAGAAATAAATGAATGCTTAGATGTTTGTTTCAGCAGCTGATTTTTAAGCAAAATCATTCTCTGTATTCTTTGCAGAATGTGCTTTGATCACAACAAATTCTGGATCACGGAATCTAACCAACATCTTGTGAGGAAAGCCTGTCTTTTACAGACACACACAACATAGATGCCTCTTTTTACTATTTTTGAGTGAATGTGATATATTTTTTTGCCTTTAATACATTAAAATTAGCAAAGCCTGCAGTAGCGGATTGCAAAACAGATTTCATCACTTTTTAACCACTACTGCCCTCTTTGTCAATAAAGACCATTAGAAAGTGGAGTAGGAGTTTTTTTAAATCACAAAATAAAAAAAATTAAACATCCTGTCTCTGCTTCTCCCTCTTCCACTGGATGATTTCTTTCTGGTCCCAAAGGGTGCTCGCATTTGAATGATACATCCTCAGTCACATGCCACTAATTCCTGTGTTCAATAGTAATGAGGCCTGTCACATTACAGTTTGCTGATAAAATGCTAAACAAGATTGACAGGAAATCTAAGGAAATTCAGAGGTCAAGAGGTTAGAGAACCTCCCTGTGGACCTATTGAATCTCAAAGATCAATCTAACATTTTTAAAGTCACTAAATAGGGTGTAATATATCTTAGCCTTCCTAAATATGTTGAAGGACACAGCTTCCAGACAGATAATCCAGTGTGCTCTTTTCCCTGCCTGCGGGGAATGTGGAGATGTTGAAACTAGATGATCTCTAAGGTCCCTTTCAACCTAAACCATCTTGTGTTCCCATGATTTGAGAGCCCCTATTTCTTCCCATTCCTGTAAGGGAGACTGAGACCCAGAAAACGTGCTGAATCAACTTGCTGGGCCAGACATGCTCTGCAGATGTGTGCCACCAACACAAGATCAATGTGTGAGTGCTGGCCCTGCTAACTGCCCTCCATGCATTCCATCACACAGAAAAGGACAATCATGGGGTAATTGACAGCAAATATGACATTGACCCTCAGCAGCTGAACTCTTGAGTATTTACCCACAGTTCATGATTGAACCTATGTGGGATTTAAAGATATGACTTACTTATGCACAGATAACTGAAAACTGAGGGGATTTTTATGTCAAGGTGGTGATTGGGAGATAGGTAGGCAGGCAGAGGCAGAAGTAGCTTTGGAGCTTGAGCTGTTTTCTCAGCAAATTATCACTCAGAGAAAAAGAGAGAAAGGAGTGCAGACCTGTCTTTAATAGGTTTATCTCATGAGTATTTTGTGAAGATGGTCACAGATAATTTGTGCAGGTTATATGACTAAAAAAGCAGAGAACAGGGACTGAACTCATCCTGTATCTTTTAGAAATCTGCATTGCCTACATACCAAATATTCATTCTGAGACCCCTGTTTGACTAACAGAAGAAAATAGACTTTCCTTGGGAGTACTTAACTTGACAATGACATGGGTATTCAGAACTGAAACCTTTCTTAGAAAATCCCTAGGCCACCATCATTTGACAACTCACACAGGAACCACAGTGCATGAAAAAGTTCTTTAGCATCAGACGCAAAAAAAAAAATGCCCTGATTTGTGTCTATTTCCTAACAGCAGAAGGCACAATGGGTAGAAAGAAGCCATCCCAAAGGTTTTCTTTACCCTATATATTTCAATTCCTTCCTAGGGCAGTGTCAACCAGAGCTGCACTTGCCTGATAGCTGTTGCCATTCATTCAAGTTTGTTACACACATCTGCTGTCTTCTTTAAATGCTTTCTCTGTAATATGGATTTCTGTCCAGGATTTAGATTGCATTTCTGGGTAGCTGGGAAAAGGAGCAGAAGATTGTTTACAGCCTGCAGAAATGGAGAAAGGTTCTGTGCAGAAGTGAAATGAAGAAGATTCTTGGCACAAAATCAACCTGCCACAGTGTGATTTGCTTGCCTGTGTGCCCCAGAGCCCGACTGTCAGTGTGCACTGTGTATGTACTTCAAAGAGCTACTTCGGCTTACTCCTGGTGAGAATTTGCCCCCCAGGCTATAAAGTACTTGCCAGGCACATGATATATGTCTTTACCCACAGTTTGCTTATACATTATGTATCCTTCTTTGTAATGTAGCATTGTCATTAAAAGGCACAATGAAAGTTTGAACAAGTGAGCCCTATTATATCATGATGTCCCACCCATGTATTCATCAGCAATCCTTTCTCTAGATAAACTGGTCATAGAGAAGCACAATATTATTTCTGATTCATATACCGTACTTTCCATCTGGATTTAAAAAAACAAAAAAAACAAAAAACCCACATCAGTTAGAACTATGTAGATGCTATTCAAAGGAGGAGGAGTCTACTTGTTGGTATTTGTTCTGGCAGAGTACATGTTCCATGTTGACACAGTTTTCCTGAATTACACAAGCTGGTGCTTATAAAATGTATCAGAACCAAAGCAACACAGCAAAATTCAACCCTTACTATAGGACTACAAAGCCAATCCAGTGTTGACCCAAAGGGTAGGTACAACTAGCTAGACAGCTTATTTTTCCGTGAAAAATTCCTTTTGTCCCATGCTTATTTTTCCTTGAATAGATGATAGATAATTTTATGTATAAATTAAAATCGAAAGACAAATGACAATTTTCAAAGGCACTCAGCCCACAAGTTACCAGTTTAAGGGCTCTACAACACTTTGCTCTTGAACAGCCAAGATATGAGGTATTTATCAAGGCGATGAAGTTTAGCTTTATGGTCACAGTAGACAACACCTCACAATGGATGGCAAATGCATGCATTTATATCAAAATTACATTTACTGCTTAAAAACAGAGTTCTTTTGACACATGGCTTAAAAACAAATAAAATAAAATTTAAAAAAAAAAAAAAAAACAAAAAAAAAACTGTTGCATGTATAACTTCAAAGATATCTGATTACATGTGCTGCTAAGAGGAAATGCATTGCTAAACAGCTAAGGGAAGAGAGCTTCATTCTCCTAAGAGCTCTCTAGGAGGTAAGTATCCAAACTTCAGCTTCAACCCTACACAGCTTTGGTGGCAATCACAGTTTAACTGTAAAATCCTCTCCCTTATGTTCTCCTACCACAGGACACTCTCCTTTTGGCTGTCCTGTAACAGCATTGTGAGGTCAAATTGTTACAGCTAAAAAAATAATGTTGTTGCTTACACAAACCAAAAAAAAATGGCTGCACCATCCCTTGAGCAAGAAAATTGTGCTGGTTTGGGCTGGGGTAGAGTTAATTTTCTTCCCAGTATTCTGGATTTGTCATGAACACAGGGATGATATTACAGAGGTTTTTTTTGATATTGCTGAGCAGGGCTTACACAGCCAAAGCTCTTTCTGAGTTCTCTACTGCCATGCTGGTGAGGAAGTTGGGAGTGTATAGTAGGCTGAGAGGAGACACAGCCAGAAAAGGTGATCCCAAGTGCCCAAAAGGTTATCCCAGATTATATGGCACCATGCTCAGTATATAGAGCTGGGAGAAAGAAGGAGGAAGGGGAAGAAGTTTGAAGTGATGGTGTTTTTCTACTGAAGTAGCCACTATGTGTGATGGGGCCCTGCTGTCCTGGAGATGGCTGAATACCTGCCTATCCTTGGGAAGCACTGAATTAATTCCCTGTTTTGCTTTGCTGACGTGCATGGCTTTTGCTTCCTCTGCTGAACTGTCTTTGTATCAACACGTGGGTTTTCTGGCTTTTACCCTTTCATCCTCTTGGTGGGGGAGTGAGAAGCTGTGTGGGGCTTGGCTGCTGGCTGGGGTTTACCCAGAACAACAGCACATCATCATAACTAAAGCTAATCATCCAGGGTCCCTATGGAGCCCTATTAGATATGTGACCTGTACTCTGACTTGTCAAAATAGCCTACACAGGTGTTTTTGGAAGTGTGTATATCTGACTGAAACCAGACAAATTCAGTATAGATATTCACATCTGAGCTCATTGGCCCAAACTCTCTGTGTAGTCAGCAGAGAGAGTTACACTGAAATGAGATTCATATGACTTTTTATGGCTCCTTCAGGATTAGATGAATTGGACAGTAAAATGGACAATCTGTCTTCACTGTCTACAAAGAGAGCCTGGGGTAATTAGCTCAGATAGGCTGGAGATACCTGCTTTTGCTCAGCTGAAAAGCACCACTTTTGCTGTCCATATTCACTGCTGCCCTTGATTCAGTTCACAGTCTGCTGACTGAATTCAGAAAGTCAGGTCACTCACTGTATACATTACAAATATGTTTTTACATAGCAAATCAGCAGAAACAATAAAGTGTTTGTGTGCATGCTAGAGGAGAGAGAAGAGAGCAAGGTCTTGTTGAACACTGAAAATCACACGGCAGCCACTAGGAATCAAGGCTAACCCTGAAGAAACCTACAATAACCCACAACAAGATTTTCTCCACACAGTCTGTGTCTAGGCTTGCCCATCCCAGCATGTTTGTAGGGTATTCAGGTACCCTATAGGCTTTGTTATACCAACTCTACTTTGTGAGCACCCAAAAGAGCTATGACATTTTAAATATATAACATTGTGAATGTAGGATGAAGTGCAGGCACAGCAGAAGCATAGGGTTCAGGGGTTCAGTGTGGGTCTTCCTAAACCCCTTCAGGATACCCCAAACTGCAATTTGTATAACTAGCCTGTCTCCATTAACAGGTGAGGTAGCATAGACTAACAGATTAGATGTTTAACTTTCAGTCAAAAAAGTGAGATTAAATCAAATCCACCGTTAAATGAGTCTCACAATTAATTTGTCTCAAGTTATGAGAAAATCTGTTCAAGGAAGTTGCAAGAGGGATTTTACCTTTACTTTACTATGATGCATCCAGATAATTTGGAATCAAGCACTGTCATTTCTTAAACCATTATCTTATTTTTAAAATGAAAGCCTTTTGTGATGGAACGTACCTGATAAAAGATATACACCCACACACTCACACCAAATATGAAATCAAATTAGTCAATTTATATATTTCTACAAAATTAATAAAATCAGTCATACACACAAAGCTTTCTTTTTAGAAGAGCATAAATTAATTTTATTAGTGTTTCAATAATGACATAGAGGGAAAAAAAAGGTTTGTTCATATTATCTCTGTTCAACCAGCCACAAAAGCATAATTGTGTTTCTGGGGTTTTTTGCTTTAATCTTAGAGGTTGTTTTAACTACAAGCCAAAAAAAAAAAAAAAAAAAAAAGAGCTAGGATGTTCTCATCATCAAAGAAAAGCAAAAATATCTTTTTATTTATAAAAAAAGAGAATATGTTTCTTCCACACATTTCAAAACCTTCCTCTTTTGTTCCAGATTTTTTCCACAAAAAGGATTACATAGGCTCCAACATACTTCAAGACTACATCATAAAGCCATTCTAATTTAGCTCTGAGATTGTCAGCATTTTGGGAGAGAATGACCTTGCACTTCCTGAAAGACAAGTAAACCTGCTCAACATTGTGCTTATTTACACTGCAGTTTCTTAGAAAATATTTTCTTTCTAATAGCATTTATTACTAACTATACCACATTTTTAAGAAGAGACAGCTATTATTATCAGATATTTCATAAAGAAGCATGTGCACATTGAAGGGAGATGATGTGGAATAGGACTTAATTCTTATCTTAAATTAGTAAATACTGTATTTATGTACTCCTTTCCAGCCAGGATCAAGCTCCCAGGCAGCCTTCCATCCAGCCATTCTCCAAGACTGCTGAATAAAGAAGACATTTGAGTAAAACTACTCATCTATGTGAGATAGACTTACTTTTCCTTCCTGTTTTCAGTGGAAAGGTAAGCAGAATGAGATGATGTTGGAATTACATTAATATAACTGTCAAGATCTAAAACCAAGCACCTATCCTAAATTAATCTTCTAGTGTCCCTGCATATTTCATGCTTTGAGGCTAAACCAGGGTTTTCCATGCTCGGGAACAAAAGAGAGACAATCATGACTATGCAAGTGAAACAGAGGGGAGTTTGACAGTGTAAAAAGTTTAGAAGAGAAAGGAGCAAACTTGTAATCCATAAATTACTCAAAAAGATCCACAAATTGAATATCATCAGTTGTGCAACTTTTCAAACCCAGTCAGAGTATATATACAGCAAGAACTAAATTCAGTAAGAACTGAATGATAATTGTGTGAAAGGAAAAATACATAATAATTTATAATAATAAATTAACATATACACAAAAAGAAGAGTTTTGGCTCAAATTCTTTTGACATGGGCTGGTGTCTTCTGGTTACTGGCTGGTGCCAGCATCACCATGTTACACTTGTGACTTCCATATTCTGTGTAAGAAACCTCTGCAAAAACCAGTCTTCAGTTCCAGTTAAATGATGCCTGGTGAGGCAAGCTCTGGAGCAGAAAATGCTGCTGCTGGGTAGCAAATTAATGGCCAGTCCTGGAACAAAATTAAGGCAATTTGTATGGTGAGAGAAGAAAACTCTAAAAAGAAGACAAAATCTACATATTACAAAGTGGCTAAAGAGATTGATTTTTATTCCAAGAGGATGCCTGCTCATAGAAAGTCTGAGACATTATTAGTTTTTTACACAGCTGAAGTTGTGTGAGACTAATTCCCCTTCAAGTAAAACTTCCTGATAAGTTAATACAGGAGAATTTCCCTCCTTTTTTGTAGAATAAAGAAGTGCATGTTATGCTTCTGAACAATGGATGCAGAAGCAGGCAATGCTTTTATGACCATTGTTGTTTATTGGTATAGTATTTGCTTCCAAAAAAACCTATCAGACAAAAACACAAAAAATAATCATTTTAAGGGCAACAGGATGCACTTTGTACCAAGTTTCAACTCAAAATTAATATTTACAGCAACAGGTAGGAAACTGATACAAAAGCAGCCTTTCCTATAGCATTATGAATGGTGCTGCTTTAATTTGGTTAGGAATTTTGGCTGGAGGCAATGAGAACATCAACTTTTTAATGAAAACTTAAAGCATCCATAGCAGTGTGAAAATTCTAGCATTGTTGTATTCCCATATCACTTTTTAACAGCTTGAAGGGAGAAAAACTTTCATTTTAAATGATTCTTGGTTAATTTGCAAAGAAATTAGTAGAAGACAGCTTCTAGAAAGTAATAGAATAGCATGTTACACAACATCAAGCCTAGAAAAGTTGCCATAAAATACTTTTTCTTATGCCAGAACTATTCTGCTCTTTTCAGAGCACTTCTGAGAGGGTTATGAATTAGGAACTGCTAATGGACCAATATCTTGAGAAGTCATCAGGTGGTGTATGTCCTTCAACTTTACCTCCTGAGGCTATGGCCCATATAAAAATTCCTAGAAGGAATATGCCATATGGATTAATCACCTGCTTTAAGCAAAGCATGTATTCAGTCATTCTAATCTGGAAGAACTGATCTCCAGAACTCTCCACAGTTAAATAAAAGAGAGCAAGAATTACTAAGCTGGTTGTAAAAGTTCTGGAATGTGAGGAAGTTAAGGGGGAGAAATAACACTTTGTTTGCCCTAAGAAACATGGTGAAGGAATTCCTAAACTAGAAGACTATTGTGGTTTAGCCCCTAGCTGGCAGCTCAGCCAGTGCAGCCACTTTCTCACTTCCCTCCAGTGGGACTGGAGAGAGAATCAGAAGTGTAAGAGGGAGAAAATTCATGGGCTGTGATGAAGACAGTTTAATGGTAAAGAAAAGCCACTCTCACAAGCAAAGCAAAATGAATACATTCACTCCTTCCCATGAGCAGGCCATTCCCAGGACATCAGGGCTCCATCACGTCTCTGGCTTGGAAAGACAAAGGTTGCCACAACAGTTGTGTCCCACTTTCTGCTTCCTCCAGGTTGTATGCTGAGCATAACACCATATTGCCTGGCATATTCCTTTGGTTAGTTCCTAGTGGTCAGCTGTCCCAGCTGTGTCCCCTCCCCAACACTGTTTTCAACACAAACCCAAAACACAGCCTCTTGACAGGTACTATGAAGAAATGGAACTCTATGCAAGCCAAAGCAAGCACAAAGAGCAAATAAATCCAATACTAGTAACAGGGGCAGTAAATCTACATGTTCAGGGCCCATTCCTTTCTATGAGAGGGAATCAATTGACTGAACTGCAGGGTGACAAGAGGGTAGGGAATGAATTACCCATTCTTCTCCTGATGTTTTTATATTTTATATAAACAATTTAACATTCTCTAGATTAGAACCTAAACCAAAGAAACTTGCTTCCAAAGTAATGTCCCTCCACTCACTGCCATATTCCCTCTTTGCAATTAAGCTGGTAGTCTAGGTATCCAGGAGAGTTCTGAGATACCATGGTCAAAGACAGAAACTCTGGAAAAAGCAATATATCCTCTGATGTGTGACACGGACATCTCTTTGTTCCTGATCTTCAAACTGTACATCAAACCATGAAAAGTCCATCTTCTACCTGTGTTAAGATGATTTTACATTATTTTTAACTCAAACCTGCATGACCTTCTACTTGCTATTGCATGGGAATATAGTAGTACAGTGAAGCTTAATTTCCTAAAGTATTTCTTTCAAAACCATTCACGGTTTTTCCATACATTTTTTTCCTCTACTTCCCATTTCTGCCTACAGCAACAGACACTGCCCTAATCACATTTTTAATATGTTTGTGTTAATTTGCCAGCCACAACATTTGATTTCTGCATTAAAGTGGCTAAAGAAGTGTGCATCTTCAGAGGTGCATTGTTCTGTGTGGCACAGACCTGCTCTTTTAAAGATAAACAGGCTCTACTTAAACACCATACCTCAAGCTCACCACATTTTGTGGAAAAGAATGAAAGAAAAAATCACAGCTGTCCTCCCCCCACTTATTTCTTTCTTATTGTAGAGGTTTCTTATTCCATCATCTTCATGAAAGTGCCAAGCATTTCAGCAGTCCAGCCACTCTTAAAACTTCCAAGGAGGATTGGAATGAGCCTCGTGGGGAAGGTTAGAAGCAGGCTGGAATACTGAATTTTGGCAGCCTCATAAAGGAGAGGAAGAAATATGCACCTACTTGAAGGTAATTTGGAGTTAAGAATAATTTGAGACCTTTGTAAACAATAGCATCTTAAATTGGTTTCCACAAAGCTCTTTCACTTCTCACTTAAAGCTTTTCAAGATGAGATCACTGCAGTACTGAATGCACTACAGTTCCCTTCCTTTACCCCTCCCCTGTGCCTCTTAGTGACTTTCGCTCATCTGAAATTATTTTTCCACTTTATCATTTCAGAACCCATTCATTTCAGTCTTCATTAGCCTTCATCTTCTCTGATTGTGCTTCTTTTGCCTAGATATGAGCAAGAGATTCAAGATATATGAAAAAGATGCTCACCTAACTTGTTATTCAGAATAAAATTAAACTTCTCAGACATCATGTGTTTAATTAATCATTCTAAAAATGATACTATTTCAGTTTTCTGAATGTAAAACAGTCTTGAATAGTGCAGAAGTAAGAAGCAAATGACAAAAACACTGATTTGTCATAGTATTTTGAGACTGCTTTTACATCTCAAAAGTTTTTTCGAGTAGCATGGACCCACTAAAATTTTGATGGAAGAGATGGCCAAAATGAGGTTCTCCTTCTTTTATTCAAATGCCAACTTCAACATTATCCCAATTATGTTTAATACAGTAATGAAAATCTGACCTGTCATCAGGGATTGCTAATCAACCTCCAGTCATCAGAGAGAGATGATACTGTGACTGTCTTCTACAGATTATTAACCCAAGTTTCACAGCCAGTCGGCTCAATACACGTTCACAGACCTAGGCACCTGTTGCAGGAAATCTGTACAAAGCCTTGTGCTCAGGTCCTCAAAGATGCAGTGGAGACTCAAGTCCACACAGCTCAGCAGGATATGGGGCTCCAAATACATTTATGGATTTGTGGTAGCAAACCTGAATAAAGTCCTGGTTTAGAGAGGTTGCTGAGGTCCCAGCCACTGATATGGGATCCTTTAAGTTTGATAAGCGCTTTTAGATGTGCAAAATAACTAGGGGTGAGAGGAATGCAAAATCTCTTGCAAAATAGATAAGGGAGCAGAACTGCCTCAGTCTTCAAGAATAAGATCAGTTGTCCTCAGGACAGCTAGCCTCCTACCTGGTAGACAGGAAGAGGAAGCTGAATGAAGCCCTGTAATCCAGGAGGAAGTAGTTAGTGAGCTGCTGAGACACTTAGACACTAACAAGTCTACAGAACCAGAGAGGACTCACCCAAGGGTACTGAGGGAGCTGGTGGAAGAGCTCACTAAGCTGCTTTCCATCATTTATCATCATTCCTGGCTACCCAGGGAGGTCCCAGATGACTGGAGGATGGCCAATGTGAAATCCACCCACAAAAAGGGCTTGAAAGAAAGATTGGAGGGATTGCAGCTCTGTCAGCCTTGTCTCAGTGCTCAACAGTGTTATGGAACAGATCTTCTTGAGTGCAGCCACATGATGTGTATAGGACCATCAAGGGATCAGATCCAGCCAGCATGGTTTTAGGAAAAGCATGTCTTGCCTAACCAACCAAAGGATCTCCTTTTTTGACCAGCTGATCTGCACAGTGGATGAGGGAAAGGTTTTGGAGGTAGTTTATCTGGACTTCAGCAAGGCCTTTAACATCCTATCTCACAGCATCCTCCTGGAAAAGCTGCAGCCCATGGCTGGACAGGAGCACTCTGCTGGGTTAAGAACTGGTTGGGAACAGAGAGTGGTGGTGAATGGTGTCACATCTGGTTGGCAGCCAGTCACCCGTGGTGTCCCCCAAGGATCAGGGTTGGGCCTAGTGCTGTTTAATATATTTACTGATGATCTGGATGAGGGGATTGAGTCCACCATCAACAAGTTCACAGATGACACCAAGTTTGGTTGGAATGTTGATCTCCTGGAGATCGGGGAGACTCTGCAGAGGGACCTGGACAAGCTGGATCAATGAGCTGAGGTTAGCTGTATGAGCTTCAATAAGACCAAGTGCCAGGTCCTGTGTTTTGTCTCACAGTTACCCCAGGTAGTTCTACAGGCTGTGGGAACAGTGACTGGAAAGTGTCCCAGTGGAAAAGGCCCTGGGGGTGCTGGTCAACAGCAGCTGAACATGATCCAGGGTGTGCCCAGATGGCCAAGAAAGCCAATGGCACCCTGGCCTGGATCAGCAGTGGTGTGGCAGCAGGAGCAGGGCAGGGATTCTCCCTGCTACACTTGGCACTGGTGAGGCCACAGCCTGAGTGCTGTGTCCAGTTCTGAGCCCCTCAGTTCAGGAAGGACATTGAGGTGCTGGGGCATGTCCAGAGAACATGAAGGGTCTGGAGCACAAGTCCTGTGAGGAACGGCTGAGGGAGCTGGGGGTGTTTAGCCTGGAGAAAAGGAGGCTCAGGGGGCTGTTCTTGCCCTCTACAGCTGCCTGAAAGGAGGGGGTAGCCAGGTGAGGGACAGTCCCTTCTCCCAGGCAACCAGCAGTAGGACAAGAGGACAAACACCTAAGCTGTGCCAGGGGAGGTTCAGGTTGGACATTAGGAATCATTTCTTCAGAGAAGGAGGATTAGGTACTGGAATGGGCTGTCCATGGACGCGGTCAGGTCACTGTGCTTGGAAGTATTTAAGGAAAGATTGGATCTGACACTTAGTACCATGGTGTGGTTGACATGTGGGCATTCAGTAATGGGTTGGGCTTGATGGTATCAGAGATCTTTTCCAGGCTAGTTGATTCTGTAATCCTGTGATTCTGTAGAGTGAAGCAGTCAAATTTGGGATGAATTGCATAGTCATTGGATGAAATAACTGCTCACAAAGGTATTGACTGTCCTTTAACCCCTACAAAATGCAGTTCAGGCAGATCACAGTGGTATATAAAACACTTAATCTGCAATGAGGAAAAAAAAAATTGACAGAGCACTGTGAACTATCAAAGAGAAAATGTGTGAAAGAGCCAGAGCAGTGTGGGAGAAGGCAAACATTATTACACAAATCTTTCTTGGGCCACATCAGGAGCTGGATCTTGGTGCAAGTGGCAGAAGATTTAAACATTTGAGCTGACTGAGTTTGCAAATTGTCATTTTCCCCCATGAGTCATATTTTCTCTCTTTACCTTTCTTCTTGTTTATGTTTTAAAATTATTATATTTCCTCCCCTGTGTGTCTGAAATCAGCATTTTGTCACAGCTTTCCATCACACTTACATGTGTGAATGTAAAGAAGAGCTTTGCACAGCCAGACTTGGAAATGCAAAGATTTTCAAAAGAAAAAAAAAAATTTAGCTGTTATATCCCTGTGTTCTTTGCTGTTGACAATAATATTTGTCTTACCTCTGCTAGCAGAGCTTCCCCTGCAGTGAACTCATAATTGCAAATGCACTGGGTTTGTATGGAAAGATTTTAGTAATGGGAGGACTAGGGACTGGCTTCTGTAAGAAAATGCTAGAAATTTCTCTCACATCTGACAGAGCCAATGCCAGCCAAGACAGACTGTGAGAAACTGGAAAGGTTGATGTCTCAAGACATTTTGGGGTGCATGTGTGGGGGGGAAGGGGCAGATGGAGCCTTGCTCTTGTGAGTTAATGCCCTGCTCCACAGTCAGTGGCACTCCAGAGGCAATGCTCCACAGCCTGCCTCTGGAGCCCCTAGCCAGATCCTTACCTGGGAGTGAAGTGGAGCCCAGGAAGAATGGAGAGGTGGGACAAAAGAGTTTTTAAGGTTTAGTTTTTATTTCTCATTATCCAAATCTAATTTGATTGTTAATACAGAATCAAGTCTGTTTTATCCATCACAGTAGCTGGTGAGTGATCTCCCCCTACCCTTATCTTAAACCACAAGCCTTTTATGATATTTTCTCTCCTCTGTTCAGCTGCCAAGGGTGGTGACAGAATGGCTTTGGTGGGCACCAGACATCCAGACAGGGTCAGTCCTCTGCAGCGCGTTACAGAAATAGTGATCTTGGCTTTGGGGGAGTGCAGAACCAGGTAGCTCCCTTTCTTGTGAGTATTTTATCATCTCTAGCATCAAATGACTCAAGTGACAAGGCTTCAACTGCACCCCTTGGGACACAATTCCACAACCCAATACATCTCACCGTCAGGATATTCGCACAAAGATTCAGTGAAAAAAATTACTCTTGCAACTCCATCCCATTACTCCTAGTTACCACTCTGTCTGCTGCACCACAAAATTTCTCTCACCTACATCATGTCATTGTTGTGTGTCATCCTATCTCCTCTGCCAAGACAAACTCATTTAGTTACTTAGATCTTTCTTCATAAGTCAGTCCCTCCTGACTATCTCGATCATTTTTGCTGCTCTTCCTGAACTGCCTTCAATTTATCAGGTTTTATTTTAAAGCATTGGTGTTTAGAAATGAATGAAGGAAAGACCAAAGTCTCATGCTTCACCTGTCCCACCAAAGTAAATAGTAACCATTACAATCAACTGGAAAGCTGAGGCAGAAGAGAACAAGTTAGTTTGAGGAAAAAACTTACTAATGGTACCTTGATTGGAAAAAATTGTACTGACTTTTTTTTCATTGAAACTTTTTACATCAGTGCATGTACCTAGAGGAAGCAATTGCATTTCCCCCAATTTTTGATAAAACTATATTTGCTATCAGCCAGATCTCCAAAATTATCTTGACCTATCCAGTCCATAAACTAAGAAGATTCTGAAAATCCTTTTCAGGGACAAATTTCAGATTCGTTGCTTTTACTTCTAATTGAAAAGTAGGAAATCCATATTACTTGTGCCTCAGAACAGTAAACAATAAACACATGAAGATAAAAATCCAGTTTGGTCTTTATCCAGCAAAGACCTTAAATAACACTCAAATACAAGTTAAATATATACAAAGACTCTTCTGGATCCATGACTCTGAATCAACTTGTGTTAGACCTGATCCATTTGAGAATTAGCCACCAACTTGAAAGCCCTTTGTTAATTTTTCTACCATAACTGCTAATTCCAATGCCTTGCAACATGTGGCAGCTTCTTAGACTGCCATCTTAACAGGAGGAGCAGAAATACAGAAGAGGTGCATGAAAAAGTCTGGACACCATCAATGCTGTGTGGAAAACCATACCTCTGTAATCCTCAGAAAATTGTAATTTGGGAATTAATGTAACCACAGATTAAAGAAAAAAACAACCAAAGCATTTTATTTTTAGCTGAGTTTGTAGCAATTTATATGAGCTTTTCTTGGAGAGAAAAGACTGTAGGAGGAAAGAAGTGGAGAGATAATAGGATGCTGGCCCTCATGCATGTGACTAGAAAACTGGAGACAGAAGTAGAACTTGGTAAACATTTTTACGAGTAAAGATCAGAGGTAAGAGTTTTGTGAAATTTTTGTCCAACAATAACACTTGAAGTAGGATTTTTTTCCCTGTCAAGTACAAATTGTAGCTTTCCCTTCATCACTGTCACTATTTATATTTTACCAAGCATACAAGTTTCTTTATCTGTACAATAAATAGTACAATACATCTTATAGTCTGCATGAAAATTCCTGAGTTCAACTAGATATTATATTTGGGGTTTTTTTTTTTCAAAATACTTACATAAAACCATACAATAATCACTTAAAAAGTGAAGAACATAAAAATAAAAGGAAAGATATATCATCTGGATTTAGAAAATGGTTAAAATGTACAGAGAATGGCAGTTTTTTATTCATGTGGGTGATGCTAAACCTATATTGAGCTGTATGTCTCACAAACTGCACATTTTGGCCAACATCTTCCTTTAAAAAAAAACCAAACCAACAAAAAGACAACAAAAATACCCTACAAAACAAAATAAAAATCCCTCTTTTTATCCAGGCTATAAGTTTTTAAGTATGATTTCACTGTGCTTCTGAAGGAGTCTTCCCCTGGCAGCAGGCTATAGATGAGGTGACAGTCGGTTTCTTCCAGCTCTTATCTTTGATTCATTTGTCTTTCAGGCATGTCACGAGCTTTTCATCATCATTTCTGAATTATCCAGCTATCAGCATTACTTCCAAGCAACCTCACATGGTCCCCAGTATTTTTCTGTACAGGCTGGATTTCTGCTTCATGTCACTAACTGTCTTTATTGATTGAGGAGGACAGACACGGCACCAGCGCTTGCCCTCTCTGCTCAGAATCCCCAGTGAAGCCCCATGAAGACCTTCTGTAACTGGCAGACATGAAAGCATTTGTCCCCATCTCATGACAGGTACACCTCTGAGAAAAGGTGATGCTGCATATTTATTTGCCAGAGGTCAACATGGAAGATATAAACAGAATGTATTTATATGCATAATGCCTCAGCTTTCTAAAGCATTATTTAATCTATTTCCTTCATGAGTATGTGTTGTGTTGAATATGCATGGGTCTGTATAAAGCATTTCTGGAGTTTTCTCCTCTAAGAGGTCAGGGTAGTAACCTTGCATATACATAAAACAGTAATAGCAACCACCACATTTTATTATTGCACTTTCTAGCTTAAAAAGAGATGAAAGAAAAAGCCAGGCTGCTGTGAAGGAGATGGGAGAGCTGAAATGAGAGTGCTGGACCTGGATTACAGAGGCAGTGTTACTCTGGACTTCCTGGGACATGTGATCTTATTGCAAATTTCTGAAAGCAGCCTCCAGTTTTCAAATATTAGCAAGAGATAAAAACAGTTTGGTTCCTAGACATCTGTATAACTCCTTTTCAGCTGAGTAGCCCTGTACTCAAAAACTCTGAAAATTGTGTAAAACATGTATGAAATCTTGTGCACATGAAAGAAGATTTAAAAAACCTCACATGGACAGAGCTGGAAATATGTGCATTTGTTTTTTGCATCCTTCCTTTCTCAGGAGTAAAAAGAATGACTGCGCTTTACAGAATGCATTCCATAAAGTTCACTGATGGTAGAAACAGATTTCCACAGTGAAGGACTGTACACAAAAGTACAACTTAATTACAGTTTTAAATGGGCTAATTGTCTGCATGCTGTTTTGGATGTCAGTGTTTCCCCACCAGCCAGACTATGCTGCACCATGGAAGGAGAGGTCAGCAGGAATCAGTAAAGCAGCAGAATTCTTCTCAATCAGTCTCAGAGTCTCTGGCATATCAAGGTACATGAGAGGTGCCTGTTATGAGCATGAGCCTAGCAATATCTGAAAAATCCTTGTGGATGAAAGCAGCAGCCTGATCTTTTCTAATTTGGGAGACTTTCTCTAAAGTGGTCTAAGATAGTGACTTTCAGAACAGATGTGGCAAAAGGCACATGAGATGCTTGGTAAATATGAGGAATAGTAAACTGTAGGCAAAAAGGAAACCATAAATGCAAGACTGGGAGGAGAAAAGTTTAATATGGAAGATCTGGACAGGATAACTAAAAGAAGTAGATATTATTGCTGTAAAAGTATATTGCACCAAATGTCACTATTCTAGTTGTTACCCAGCTGTCCTGGATGTCACATAAACACAAAAACCTGTGTCCCAGAGAGGGTACATTCTACAAGACAATAACATATTGCAAGTGTATTACAAGCAGAAGGGAATGAGGTAGCTGCTGTCATTTTGGTTACTCAATTTGCCTTTTGTTGTGCTTTATTGAGGGGCTTTGAACATTCACTTTTGTACAAATATTCTGTATGTTTTGTGATGATGTTGAAAACTTGAAATAAAAAGAATTCTGATTCTTGTTTAAATTGAACTAAATTTTCCCATCTCATCTTCATTTTTAATCTCTCTCACAGCAAGGAGGCAGAAATCTTAAAAGGAATGCTTGTCCTTGTCTTGTTTGGATTTAAAAAGACTGAGAATGTAAATAATATTTGCACCATTTTCCAGCTGGCTCAATTCTTAAATGATAGCAAAGAGGCTGTCCATTAGCATTCTGAATGGACTTGAGGAGACTGACATTACAGTATTGGAGGTCACCCCATGGTCACTTTAAGCAACAATAAGAGACATTGGAGGTGATGGAGTTGCAAAAGCTGACAAAACAGAACACAATCAAGAAAACCGATGAAATCAAGACAGCAGTAATGATCAGGGGTGTTAAAGCACCTGATAGGTCACAGGTCATGAAACTGGACTATGCTCTTTGATGCAGGCAGGAAGAAGTCATCAGAAATGTCAGCAATGTCACAGAAATGTCAGAAATGTCACTGTTAGTTGTGCGAAATATTGTGCAATGGAAGTGGAAAAAGGAAAATTCACATGACAGAAACAGGCAGTATATTCAAGTTGTCTGGAGGTGAGTGGAGAAAAAAATGATGAACTGTAAGAGGATAAATCAAGAATCAGTGATCCAAGGTAGATGCAAATTAAATGGGGACACATCCATAGAGGCAATGAGGACAAAACTACCTTAAAAACATGTCAAATGAAAGGTTGTTGGTAAAGACACACAGAACAGCCCCTTAGATTGTAGGGCACAAATGTCTTGTCCTACAGTATATTTTCTTTAGGTTCAAGTATGCTGGTGCACAGAAAATAACATTGTTGTGTGATTTATGTAAAACATTAGTACCCATGGAACTCCAAAACTTAATTGAAAACACTGCAATATAAGTTTACATATGTAGCAGTGAAACTGGTCACATCTATCATAATATTTTATCTAACTCAATTTAAAAAAAAATAAATTAGTTTTCTGTCAGCCTCAGCTCTAAATACTTGGACACATTTCCTCTAGTTAATGTTCACAGTTTCCCTTTGGTCTGGTCATGAGGATTATGGTGTACTAATATAAAGAAGGCAGTGATGGGAGCAGAAGAGGAAGAAAATGAAGGACACTCCACCAGCTGGGAGAACCAGTAAGTGCATAGAATCTCCTGGAGTCTGCTGCTGTACAGATAACCAACCCTGACTTAGTTTCACTTAAGCAAAATAGGATAAGAGAAGATGGATCCAGAGTCTGGTATGTGTCTCCTTTCCTGCCACAAAGCTTTGTATGCCCCTTTCAGATGAAACTATAATCCATTATAAAAAAGTACACGTAGAAAGACAATTTGAAAATTATTTTTATGAAAAATCTGTATTTCTTCACCCAAAAATGCAGTGTTTCTTTCATTCACAGTAAAACCAGCAAATAAATAGCATATATATGTGCTCCTCTGTATCACTATTTTGAATTAGCTGTTCTTAAGTAGGAGAAGTTATTTTAGAGCTCAGCTTGCTCAAAAAGATATCTTATTTTGACAGCATACAGAGTAGCTGGCACTGATTTAGAAAATCACACAGTAAAGACAAGCAGCACTTTTAACCTGATTATAGCAGCATGTGTTCTAGATTAGGTTTGTCTTTAACAGCAATTTATGTATAAATGTTTTTTGTCTTACTGCAATACAGGATTTAGAGGATCCTACAACAAAGGTGGTTGCTACCCAAAAACTATAAAATCCACGTAAAAGGCAATAGAAAACAGATGGCTATGGATAGGATAGATAGATAGATAGATAGATAGATAGATAGATAGATAGATAGATAGATAGATAGATAGATGATAGATAGATAGATAGATAGATAGATAGATAGATAGATAGATAGATAGATAGATGGAGAGAGAGAAAGAGAGGAAGAGATATGCACAGAAGCTGTGAGAATATGCTGCAAGCATGATGGAGGGAAACAACAAAACAGCTTTAGCAGCATAGGAAAGATGCTTTGTGTGGAGGGGTATGATGCAGAGTAACAAAATGCTCTGTACATTTACAAGCAGTTTCTCCCACAGAACAAGGAAAGCATAGCAAATAGTCACAAAATGTTGTTTAGCTGTAATTAATGAATCAACATTGTGGGTCAGTGACAGTAGACTGAGTGACAGTATCTCAGCCAGAGGCAGGAGTCAAAAATTTAATAGGAAAGAAAAAAAAGACTGTCCACAAAGTTTAGAGCCTGCAAGAGTGAGCAACCATCAAGGAAACTGAAAGAGAGGTGATAGCAGATGCTTCAAGACACAAACCAAAACAAAAACTTTTATAGAAGGAGAAGTCAGCATCGACATGGCTGAGGCAAGGTCATATCTCTCAGTCAGAAATGCATCCCACTGTAATTAATGCACAAGAGCCTGGAAGGCAGTTTCAGTCATGTGCTTTGAAGGCCATGGGGGAAAAAAATCTGAAATATGTTGCCATATCCCAGGTGGAAGAACTTAGACATTCGAGTTGAAGCTAATGCCCAAGTTACCCACCTGACTGATAGGCCATATGAACATATACTCCTGAGATGCCAAAACAACAGATGGAGCAGAACTCTGGGACAAAATTAAAAGCTCTCTTTTGACCACACAAAACTTGCAGTTAGATATCCATAAGGAGTGTCAAAAGGATAGGTGGATCTGCTGGTTTTGACATGCTGGATAGGCCCAAGATAGGTTGACTGTCCTGCACAGAGACCACTGATGCTGACAGATGCCCAGAGACTAAATGCATAAGAGAAAAAACTGAAATTGAGATCAGAGTATTTAATAAAGAAGATGGCAGAACCATACAACTGAAGTTAGATATGCTTTCAATTTTTACTGTGAATGAAATTAATTTACAATTGAAGTGTGTTTAAAAGTTCTCCAGCTAAGACCCCAGTCAGAGCTTTTGGTATCATTCCGGACAAAGATACTAGTTAAAACACTAAGTTTCAAAAAAAGCAAGAAAATAGCAATAAAGTGACAAAGAAATATCTCCTTGGAAACAAACTCAAATCAAATTGTTACAGCCTATATAAATATAGAGTATAGTAAAGTTCTTAGCCACTGCAGGGTGCAAAACATTTTCTTGCTATCTGAATCTTGAGCTGTGATCAGGAGCTGACAGAGCAGAAGCTGACATTTAAGCCCCTAACATTTTCTTGTGTTCATGCCTCTTTTTATCCTTATGTTGATTTTGTTTTTATTCTTAAATGAAATTGTAATCTTCCTTAATTTGGCTTTTTTTTTTTTTTTTTAAGTTTATCTAAGTTTTCTTTCAAAAGAAATCCAAGCTGACTGAAAATTATATTGCAGATTTCTGTGAATTTTTTAACCTCCAGACCTGTTTTCTTCATACAACCTTGGATGTTGCTGAATTTTTTAAGTGTCAAACTACATAAATTTCAAGTGTTCCTTTAATGTATGTAGACACTTTTCTCATTATTGATGGTGAGTTAAAATCTTTTTTGGAGGGTGCACTCTATGGGTTTATCTATCTCATTTAACCTGGATGTGAGTTCGTGGCATTCACAATGTTATAGGCAATAATGCAGCTGTGAAAGACACTTAACAATTGTTACTATTTTTTTCCTTTTTTTTTTTTTTTTTTTTTAATTTTTTTTTTTTTTTAATTGGTGTGCTAAAGGCTATGAGGATTTAACACTCCTACTACTCAGTGAAATGATAGCCCTATATCTAGGGAAGACCAGCTACTGGAATACTACTGAAAGTCTGCATCATCAAGTCAAGTCAGTTGCTTGTCTTGATTATTTGTTTATATCAAGATTTGGAATTGCCTTGTATTTGTTTCCAATACACAATGGTAATTAACAAAGCTATACTTTTATTCCCCTCTAAAAATTCCCTTAGGACAAAAAAAAAATTAAAAAAAAAAAAATTAAAAAAAAAAAAACCACACACAAAAAAAACAAGCAAAGATGAAATTCATGGTCAAAATGAGGATGGTATGCAGAGAACTGTTGCTGACAGCAGGAGCTTCAAAAAGGATTACCTACAGCTCAGATGAGTGCCTTAATCTCTATGCTATAAAGGGAGCTCTTCTCACATTCCCTGGCTGGAGTACTCTCAATTTGCATAAACAGTTCAGTAACTAACAGGACAGCAGGAAAAAATTAGGCAGTGCAGAAACACCCACCAGGGTCTAATTACTGAAGTTCATTACCTTCCTTTTTTCATTACTACATTTTAAGGCTTCCATTTCATTCTAAAAATAATGTATTTCAAAAAAGATCTTAATTTTTCACTATTTGTGGCTAACATAATTCTTCAAGTCTTTTCACTCTACCTAAAGGCATAAAAAAGAAGTATGGATGATATTTAGAAGCAATTTAAATACTTAAACCCAAGATAGTCTTGTGTCATGCTGAAGCCAGAGGAACAAAAAGGAACATGTACACAAATGTTTTTTTAAATTATCATGCAAGGGATGTTAAATCAGGAATATTTCTCAGAACAAAGGAGAATAAACAGTACCCTGACATTCCCATTTGTCCTTACTGAAGTCAAGGAAATTAGAGATGGCAAACAGTAGAGGCTGGGATTTCTGTGGCTTGCTTAAGTTTCAGCAGTAGGGCATAAAATCTTATATGGTTCTTTCCAAATTGGTACAGATAAGTATTCATTCCAATCTTCACAGTCACATTATGTGCTAATATCTCAATTTGAATCCCAAATTTTTAGGAATGTATATTCTCTTGAAGGTTAGAGAAGACAGGGCATCTCCAGGCAGTCCTTTGAACCTGAGATGTGAATTCCTTTGTGAGGGTGCCTTCCCCTGCCCAGTGACTGCAAAGGGGCTGAGGCTTCTTGGTTAAACTGAAGACTTTAATTCAGGCACTTCTACAGGGTGCCAACATTCAGTTAGGAAAAGCTCTAAAACTAAAAATAAATACATAAATAACATAAACAGATAAATACCATTTACCATTTTTACTATTAAAAAAAAGTAGAACTAGACATCCATTTTTCCAAGGATCATTCATAAAATTGATAGACCACAGTGTTATGGTTAAGATTTGATTCTGCTCCTGAAGATCTAAACAGAAAAATTTTCAAATTACTCCAAATTACAGGGTTGTGCCTCCAATGAGCTGTATTTATGTTAACAAATCATACAAAGGCAATTAATAGTAACTTATACTACTAGAAACCACAGAATTTGAGAGAAGCTAAAACAAAAAGATAATTTTTTCTTTAAAGATTCCGTGATTGAACTCGGTCTGCCAAATCCAGTCTTGTACAACTCTCCCTACAACCAGTATAAAGTTTATAGTTAAGTCCACAGAATTTATATCCAGTGAAAATACTTATGTTAAAACCTTATAAGCCAGACTGAACTAATTGATTATCTTTACCAAGGCAAAGCAAGAAGCTGCAAAGCCATAAAGCCAAAGAAAAGACAGGTCAGCATGAGTCACTGCTATTTGCATAATCAATTTTTCCAGTACTAGTAAGTTTCTCTGAATTTTTTGACAATAGCAGTAGATTACCATGCTGTGTTTTGTATCTACATGGATCAAAGTTGCACCAATTTGCTGTTTTTCCTTATGTTGGTTTTTTTTTCCCCTTATATATGAAATAGGACTAAGGAAACAAGAAATATGGAAAAGTCATCACCAGAAATTTATAAGCAAGCAGACTTTTGGTTTTACTTCCAATAAACACTGCAATGCACCTGTATTTCAATAATTACAATTGGCTATATTATTTTATGCTTACTGCCCAGCGGTTCACTGGACCAAAAGACTCAAAATAAAAACTCCCACCTGTTTCAAATGCAGTAAATATAATTTGGTTTACATGTATTGACTAGCTTAATTTTCACTCAGTTAAAAGCTTTCCCTTTTTTTAGACACCCAGTGGAATTTCAATAACTAAATTATCATGAATTATTGTGCGTAGGCAATGGACAAGAACTTAGCTTACAGTTTCTGAGACCAGAAAAGGTCACTAAACCAAAACAGAACCATTTTCAAGATGCACATTTTAATAGTGAAGATTTGTTTCCCATAGCAAAAATTAGTTTCTGGGTACATCATCAAAGACAACAGTCTTATTGATTTGGTTTGATTCTGTTTGGCTTTTCTTTTGGACTGATTTATTTTTATGAAAGCAGGATCTCTGCTACAGAGTGTGAGAGGTCATGGCCATCACCCTGTCCCCTGGATGCTGTCTTGAGAAATAAATATTTCCCATCTCAGACTTTGTTATCTGGTCCAACTGAGTCATTAGGCCCCCAGTCCCCATCCAAGGAAAGAAAGAGGCATGTCTGAGAGGGACTTGTCAAGGTTGCTCTGTACAACCACTGCATGGTGTTGGGAAGTATCCTCTGGAGACTGTTGATACACATCCTTTACTGTGGAAACAGCACACACATCTCAGAAAAAATATTTCATGTTTAGATAGCTAACTGTAGGCATGATGAATTCCACGGCAAAATTTTCAACTGCTAGGTTTTTTTTAGAAACCAAGTATTATTAGGATAAATATGATGAAGATAGTTCAGAGTCAGACATCAGACTCTAGAATTACTCTGACTATAACCATCCCAAAACTTTGGTAACTGATTAGGATCCCACCATGAAATTAGAGCCGACTTCTATTGCAGGAATCTGCAGGAGCTTTCACTTTCTTGCATTCACGCTTCCTCATATTTCAAAAATTCTTCAGATCTGCACAGGTACCAGCAGGAAGGGCAGCAGATATAATGTAATTTCTGACTTAAAACCATGATTACCGTAAAAATTTGAGGCCATCATGTTCTCTCTCTGACTTTTAAAGAAAATACATGTTCAAATATTTATAAGTATTATAGATCATCCAGGTGACTCTACACAAAAGAAGAAGTACCCAAATATATTTCTGCCTCCTTTTTGTCTGGAAAGATTTTGGGTTTTTTCAGGGTTCACAATTCATTAAACTGCATCCATATATTTTCTGGGGCTCAAAGGAAATCCATGAGCAAGCTTGAGGAAATCAAAATTGAAGTCAGTTGTCACCATCAGAAATTAAAACGTGTACTAGCCTTTGAGACATAATTATAACATCAATAATTTTTTTTAGTTACAAAAGACTTTATCAAGTACTAGAAACAAGTTCTGTTGCATTTCCCTATCATGAAACACTTTCAGAGATAGTAAACCATTTCTCAGCCTGTAAATGTTAACTCCCACAGTACCATGAGCTAAGTTGCAGGAGTGACATACATAAACCTTCTTGCATTTCCTTTTGGGACAGAAAATAAGTGTATCAGGAAAAAACAGGTCAGAAGAATGGGAAAATATTCTGGATTTATCAATTTCTTGTAACCTTTCTTTCTTCCTGAAACAGAGGGAGAAAATACAAACAGGTACTTTTTGCCATGTGGGTGTTTTGATAAGAAAAAGCTGTTATCTCAAAAATAGCATGTATGAATTATAAAGCGGTTTCCAAGGAAACTATTTTTCAAATAGTTCTCTTGCCAGAGATTCATTGTTTTTATTGGCATTCATCTTTCTCACATACACCCTCCTCCTTTAACAAGATGATAAAATCCAAATGTTTCCAGATTCAGGGTTTTGGCTTTGGCTATCACACCATCTTTAATGACTGACTGCTCACAACAACATACAGAAAGTTGAATATCCACTCCAAATTCTTTCTTAGTGAATATAACTCAACTGTCCTGATGCAAATATTTCAAACCTAAACATAACACTTTAAGTACTCAAAGAAAACCCATCTCCAGACTGGACACCAAATAATTTAGAATTGCAAAAAAACCTTGAAGTAGATATCCAGTTCTAGATAGATTTTTCTCTGTTTCCAGTTGGGTAAAAAGAAAAGGAAAAAGAAGAAAGATTTATAACAGCAATAATGGATATACATTTCTGGCTAGGTAATGGCCAATTAGAGCTCTAATGACCTGAAGTAAAACAATGGCTTCTTATTTTTTCAGATCAGGTGTAATCTGACTTGCAAAGAGCAGCAGTTAGAAAGCTGCTTGGAATGATTATATGGCTTAAATGTACTTCTTGGCTATCCATGGAGAAAAAGATCCAGAACTGATCTCTGAAAGTCAGAGGCACCTCTGCTCAGCTAAGAAATTACTTCTATACAGAGGTTTATATCAAATACACTCCTGAATCCTGTCAGGGAAACACCATCACAATCACATGAATAAGCCCAGCTTTCAACCTAGCAGGCAATGGCTCAGGCTTACATTCTTCAGGGCCTGGTGATGTAATTCCATTCCATATTTTAAAAGACCCTGTAACCTTGTGAGTAAAACACTTAAGCACAAGCTTAACCACATGGACTGACCTATACACAGCTTTCAGTGGAATAACACTTGACAGAAACCAAGCAGATGGTTCTGAGTTTTGTTGGACGGAGGCCTAGATGCTTTGAAAGATGTTGGTGAAGTGATTCATTACTATCTTTAAAAAATTTTTGGCTTTAATTCCAATTCAATGTTTTTTGTGTAATAAAATGTTTCCTTCTTCTGCATCCTCAGATTCCATTAGCATCCTTTCACTTTCATCATCAGAAGTGCATTGTTTTGAAAATTGTAGAGAAAAGTATATTAATTTTTTGACAGAAAAATTGTTAAAATTATAAAATAATATGAATTGTGCATTTAAAAATATTTCTATATGGTGCACATATTCATAGATTGGCACAGGAGAGGGATAGATTGTATCTTTCTGTATGGCCCCTATTCATAATCATTTTATTTGTGAACTGGAAATTGCAGATTACTTCATCCAGTCATTAGTATCAGAGTGCCATGCTCTCAAGAGATGTCCACTAAAAAGCAGGAAATTTGATGCTTAGAGATTAATAAGAGACCTCTAATAATAGATATTGTTGAACATTTTATCATCACTACAACCTTTTATTTCCAAATGGAAAGTCATATAGAGTTGGGGAATGGATAAACAAAGAAACTAGTTTATGGTGGTGTAGACTCAGCTCACAGTCAAGCTACTCACACATTCCCGCACCTCACCCCAGCAAGATGGGGGAAGAAAATAGGAAGAACAGAAGCAAGAAGACTGCCAGGTTCAGATAAGGATGGAAAGATAATTTAACTGTTTCTATTGCCAACAAAACAGACTCAGCCTTGGAGAACTTAATTTGTTGACAATCTAAATAATTTCGTACCAGTTTGGGTATTGTTAAACAGCAAAAAAAAAGAGAAAAGCAAATATGTAGATGCTTGGGGAACACTTTTCCTTTTTTCCATGCTTGGTTTTTTACTCTTGACACCTCTCCACCCACCTTACTGCTATCACAGGTTATATTCAACAGCTTCAGCAAGGCAGCAGGAGGTGCAGGTGGTCAGGGTCAAGATGCAGCATTTTCTCTCTGTTGCTCCTTTCTTCTCACACAATTTCCACACACCAGCATGGGGCCTCCTTGGATTGTAGTACAATTAGGGAAGTATCTGCTCCAGTGTGGGCTTATGTATTGGTCCTTTGTGGGGTGATCTTCTTTCCATCATGAAGACCATCCTTTTCATCCTCTCAGCTTGGTGTTCCTTCTCTTTCTCACTGTTTCATTTTTTTTCCCTTCTTCCTCTGCCTGAGAGTGTGTTCTCTTTCACAAAGACATTTGCAGAGAGCTGCTTTCAGCTTTGTTGATGTGCTCAGCTGTGTCCTTGAAGCAGTCCATTGCAGAGCCAGCTGGAGCTGTATGTGTTTGGCATGAGGCAACCCCTGGCCTTGTCCCACAGAGGCCACTTATGCAGCCCCTAATTGCCAAAGACGTGCCACATGAACCCAATTCAGCATCATTTCTAGATTTCCTTGACAAAGCTAGTAAAAAGCTCAGTCCCAGGGAAGTTAAATTAGTTTCTGTGCATATGTGTCTGTGTGTACCTCTGTGGCCCAAGAGTGCTTCCAAAAGCCTGGCTCAGGGTCATGAGGGGTTCATGTCTATCTTGACTTCTCATCAGGCAATCCTCTGGCAGAAATAAGGTACAATGGCACTCCAGTTTCCCCACAAATGAAAATCAAGTATGTGCCTCTAGCACCCTTCTAGAGGTACCCAGTTTGGATGATGTGACTGTACTACAGCTGTGCATTTCATGCAGGCTGGAGAGCAGGCTCAGAGTTCCTTTTTTGAAATTTCCCAAAATCTGTATCCAGGCACTCTTCCCATTTGGTTGCTGCCGATCTCTCTGGCAGCTCTTCGGTATTTGAAGAACTCTATTTGGAGACCATCTTGACAAGCTGAAGCTCTGATTTCAAGTGGGCAGGAAAATAAACATTGCAGATTCTCAATGGAATGGGGATAGGTTTGCAAAAGGAGCAGTTTCTCAACTCAAATTTTCTATAACTACAAAGCACCAGAAAGTTTTCTATAGCTTCATTCAGGTGCTGAAGCCTTTCCATACAGCAGTCCATCTCTAGATCAGCAGGTCTGCTTGTTTAAGGATTTATTCACTTTAACATCCCATCTCAGTGGCATCTAAAAAGAGAAGTAGCATCTCTGGAGCTGGGGTCTGGTATAAGCTGGGGGAAACACTGTGCAACAGTGGAGCAGAATGAAACTCAGGTTCAATGTCATCGTGGATAAAGAGAGGATGTTATGAAAGAAATCTGCTTTTTAATCAGTCTATTCTAATGAGTTGGAAGCATTTTTAAATTACCCCATAATTTATATGTTATTTGCTTAATGAGGTATTTCCTTATGAATTGCTAATGACTGTTGTCAGGAAGATATCTAAAATAAAGAGTCATCTTGATCTGGCAGTATTTCTATATATTCTTACATCAGTGAAAAGAGGCAGTCAGTCCCCTCTCTTGAATCTCTAACCCCAAAATCAGATGTATATTTTGTAAAGTTTGGGTTGCTTTTGTTTTCTATAAATTAACATTTGGGGGGAAAAAAGCAAAAAGCAAAAACACCCACAAACAACCTTAATAGTTTTTTAACATTATCTTCTAAATTCTTGGTAGCATATTGAAAAGGAGCATATAAACACCAGATCTGTGTGCTTTTATCTTTTTCTGGTAATTATGAACTAAATATTTTTATAAAATTTGATCTTCAGATAATGTCTTCCTGCAATATAAGAACATCACTGGAACACCAGCATACGTGAAACAAAAGAACTGGTTGCATAATTACTTTGCCCTTTCTGTCTCCTTTTTGATTTCCTCTGACAATACCTATGCTGACTTAGGGCAGCTGCTGTGTCACTGCTTGGGGATTTTTGTTCATTACTTTTTTTTTTAATGACAACTTTTTTTTTTTTCCAATAAGTAGCTGTTGCTGCAGGTTCAGCTCTCAGATCAGTAGGCTGAGCTGTAACAGGAAAGACACTTTCTGTTGTACCAGGTACTAGCAGGTGAGCTTTGAAATTAATTCTTTTTTTATGACTTTCCTATTTTTTTGACCATACTTTTTTTTGCTGTTGATGTATTATCTTTGACAGGCTTTTTAGTGTGAGTCACAGTCAGTAACATACAAATCTTAACAGGAAAGGCTCCCCTCAAGTTTGTGGAAAAAACATTTCCCTTGGCAGTTCACTTTCTGTTTTTCTGCTGAAAAGACTTCAAACTAGTCTGTGCTAGTTGTGTGCTTGTGCAGCACATTTATCTCAGAAAACAGAAGTACTACAGAAGAACAAGCAAGAAAAAGCATGTGGGGATGAACTGTTTTGCTTTTAGAGGATATATGGGGGTTTATTTCATTTTTTCATTTATTTCTCCCTCAGTTTCTCATAATCATGGAAACAAAAGGTTTATCTGCCCTTAAAAAAATTACTAGAAGCTGACAGAGAAACCTTTTGTTCTAAGATCAGCTGTGGTTCTGCACAAAACTTGAGTGGTTCTTAAGTCCTTCAGTCCTTACTTTCCGTCCCATTTTATTTATTTTTTAAACTATGTAGTTGTTGATCCTCTGGAGGGCTGTGTCACTTTTCATAAGGTCCATGCCTTTGAAGGATGTAAAATTTACAAAATCAGTGGTGGTGTTCTTTTCTCCAAGTAGGTTGTGCCTCTAGACAAGGAATAGCATTCCCTCAGCCATTCTGCAGTGCCTTGCCTACACCATCCTTCAAGATTAGAGAGGTACAAGGAAAACCAGTGGTGCATTAAGAGCAGACAGGACACAACTGTGCTGAAATCCCATCAAATGCCCCCAAAGAAGTGGTGCATGATTCAGTTCTTACTTGTCTGCAGAGCCAGTGCAGCTCCCTCCATGCTGCACAGCCACGCAGGGTTCAGTGCTCCAGTCTCAGCAGCAACCACTTGGCAACCCCCATAACCCTCCCTAGAGGTGGATTGGTTGGTGATCTGACAGAGAGCAGCTGATCTAATCCTGGATACCAACTCTGCATCCTCAGATTGCCTCCAAGGTACAGCACAAAAATAAGTGACTGCAGTCTCACTGCATCCTGCTTCTGATGGGAGGAGCAAGTCACATTCCAAATAACAGAGATCCATCTGTCTTAGACCAGACACCAAGCTAGTTTAACAAAAATATTATGCTTTTTTTTTTTTCTTTTTTTTTTTTTTTTTTTTTTTTTAATGAGGCTTTCCTTCTGCCACAGCTGGATTCCCTGTAGGCTGTGCAAAACTCACAGATTGCTCTTCCAAGAGTCAAAATCTTCCTCTCCCTCCCAAAGTGTCACAGCTACATTTGAGGATTTAGGGGTTTACTGCAAGATGTGTGACAGACAAAAATGGACATGATGTATGTTGCTTCTGAGGATCTCATTTCCAGTAATTAATGACAGTTGATACAGCAGTTAGCTACAGACCAAGTCTATGGAAATATGTTCAAGCTTACTATTGGTGAAATTAAACATGCTGTTAATCATATTCTTCTGCATTTGGAGAAAAAAAAAAAAAAAAAAGCCCCAACCAAGCAATACAACAAACCCACCACAAAAATCCTACATAATATTATCAAAGCAACCTAAAGCTTCCATGAACAGCAGGATGCGATTCAAACATTTACAGTTTAGCAGCAGGTGTGGGTTTGCTCTAATAGATTGTATTGGGACTTAATGCAAATTACCTGTTTCCAGATGCAAATATTTTGCAAGTATTTAGAGAGACAGGCTTAAGATGTGGAACAGTTATCTCTGCATTTCATGCCTTCTATATATCACTTATGTTTTGTGAAATTTGTTTCAGTTACTTGCCTTTACTTCTAACCTCACAAAAGAGCCAAAGAAATGTAAGAAAAGTTTCTACCTGAATATAACAGTACCCCAGCTATATAAAAAAGGATGATGTTTTATTGAGCTATGGAGAAAAGAAAATATTTTAGGGGGGTTGAGTTATGACTTCTCTGATATGTCCATAAAAAATTTCTCTTGCCTGCTGCTAAAATATTTCCAGTCTCAAATAAAGCAGATACAATAGACAGTGCAAGGACACAGGAGTTAGCTACCATATATATAGGCATGCAACAGCAATCAAAAGGAGCTCACAGAGCAGTTGCACCTGACAACTGGCTGGCATTGTATTTACAACAGAAAACTGACTTCTTCTGAAGTCTGGAAATTAGCAAGTCACTTAGGAAAAAAAGAGCAATCATGGATTCTGATGTATTCCTTATTTATAATTAGAACCAAAGAACAAGCAACAGACCATGAAGAAGCTGCTCCTACGATACAGTCACACAGATCTGAGACAGCCAGAGGAGAAAGCTGGCAAGAAAGTGTGTATATCTTTCCCCCTATTACAGGGACAGCAAAATGGAGATGGTTTAGTGAGGATAGATACTGCTGTGCTGCAGCCAAGAAACATAAACAGAAGAATGTCTCTAATGGGGCTACAAAACAGATTGCTAGGGAAGGATATAAGAACAGAGTAGCTATAGACTGATAATTTCCCAGAATTCTTTCCCACCATAGAAATTTATGGCTTGGGACTTCTCCAGCTTCTTTGTGAGAGAGTAAGTGTAAGGCTGCTTTCTGCAGTGCTGTGCACAGGATGTGGTGGGCAATGTCCTCACCAGACTGATTCCCTCTATGATAACCACTCTCTGGCTGTCTCCATGACCCAGCACCCTCCTGCATCCTTCTCTGGCCTTGAGTCCACTTCCACACACACTGCAGAAAGTCCTCTGCCTGCTGGGTGCCTGAGACCCTGATAAGAAAATAGGCATTTATCTGGTCTCAGGTCCTCTGTGGGGGAAGGTAAAAACAGACATGAGGTTACAGACTTTGCCCTTTAGCTATCCAAGCATACTGACAGGAACTTGGGGCAGCTGATGCACATAGAGACTGATGGTGGATGGTGTACAGAGCTTACACACCTAGCTATTGTCAGAGTTATTTCAGGCAGAAGATCTATAGTAAGTCAGGAAAGGTGACCCAGGGCAGGGGCTGTGATCCACACAATACTATGGAAATATCGGTTTGGCACTGAAGGCAGCTCAGAAAGAGTAGAAATTATAAGAAAAAGAACAAAAGCCAAAAAATTGTCAGATAGCACTCACACTCAATTCTTTTGGTTTCCATGGGTAAAAAACACAAATAATATGTGGTAGTATTTAAAAAGGCTCTGGTAAAGGCACCAAGGAAATTCAAGGTACAGAGCCACTTCCAAGGACAAGCTGGGCTCTTCAGCTGGCAGAGACATTCTGAAAAGAGGTACAGCTGAAACCCTCAAAATTCAAAAAGCTTCAGGAAGGCCAGACAAGGATTGGACCCTCACTGTCTCCTCTAGCACAAGTACTAGTGGCTATAAGATGAAGTTGGTCAGAGACAGATAAAAGTGAAGATAAAGAATTTTTCCATGCAACATGGTAGAACTGATTGGTGGAATTCCTTGCCAAAGTATGTCATGAATGCAAAAACTTGGAGGGTACACTTGATCTGTTGAGGGCTACTAGAACAAACTCAACAGATTCAGGGAATCCTGGCAGAGGAAAACACCTGGAATTTGGGAATATATAAGGTGAAGGATGCTTACCTAGTTTATGTTCTTCTCCATACACCCATTAAAGACAGTCTACTGAGCTAAATGAAGCTTTATTCTAAAGAAGCAAGGCCATTCACATGATTTTATGCTGTGACAATTTTGCTCTCCTGCATTGGCCCACTGACAGGTAATAGGAAAAAGGAAAAGATCAAGAAATATGGACAGGAAAAAAAATATCTTCTCTTTCCCAGAATTCTGCTATAGGAAATGGTAACAGGAATACTTTGGAGGGAAGTAGAAGTATGTATGTGCTTTGCCACTTGGCATATCTTAGGAGGACTAAGACATAGAAAGATCTTCCTAAGTTGAATTCTTAAGTGCACATCTGCATCCAGGTGTTCAGGGGTGCAGAATCCTTCCTCTCCAGTTTTGGAGGTGGCAACTTTATCCCAGAGTAAATACAGTTCTTTGACTAGGAAGAAAGGGGCATTTTTTTTTTTCATGAACAACCAGACAGCATGTCAGATCTCAGTCCTGGCAGCTCAGACATGCTGAAAGGACAGCAGCACACAGGGAGGTTGCCTCTTGCTGCAGACAGGAGACAGCTGTGTGGCTGCCCCAGCACAGCCTGGATCCTTCTGCCTTTACAGAAAGAGTGTCAAATGCTATGTCCAACGTTGCTGACACCATTCTCAAGGGTATGGTGCTAGCAAGAGCCCCACTGATTATTTCTGTGTTCAAAATGCAATGGAAGCTCTTGTGAACAATGCTGTTTAAGCAGCAGCTTTAATAATTTAGGAGTGATGCTTGAAAGTAGTGTGGAGTATGGACCAGTTAGCTACTCCATTGAGTGACAGTGTCCTAAAATAAAATTAAAATGGAAGACAAAAGGCAGTAGGCATTCTGCCCAGTGATAACTTTGTTCATAAAATCAGAAAGAAAATAAAATTCCCAGTGAGAAGTGGGAGGAAGGAGGGGATGGAAGTTGGACAGGATTACAGCTTCATCACAGGGCATGGAACTGTAGAGCTGCAGTGTTACAGGGGAGTACAGACCTCTCAGCACACCTCCTCCCCATGCCTGTGTAGTTACTCCCAGTAAGTGACCTACTGCCATCATCTAAATAAGAGGTGTTGATCCTTTCTCAGGAGAATCTTTCAGCAGAAAGGACAGTTTAATAATCAGGATAAAAATCCCACTAGGCTCTCAAAAATATATGACTATACATATAATTTGAGGCAATTGTTCCGCTGCCTAACAAAAAGAGGGTTGTGAATAACATTCTTCACTGACCTGATAGAAAACACTGGCAATATTTAAAAAGTCTGTTGTGTGTCACAGTGTCCAAGTAGGAAAATGTCTGAAGCAGAATGAAATCCTGTGTCATTGCATAGCAAGAGGAGAGACCTTATCAAAAAATCTGAGCAGTACAACTCAATCAAGAGCCCAGCAAAATGAGAGTGGACTCCTAATCATGTTTTTAACCAGCAAGTATGGCTCTAATTATATCAGAGGATTATTATTTTTAATAAAGAACAATCCCCTGAAAAGATTTTTTCCTTATCTACACACTTACAAGACACAAAACTACTTCCTAGCTATAACACTAATTGCATAATGACATATTATCCTAACTACTTACCTCTTCACTGACTGTCTGTTTAGAAACAGTTTTGAAATGTAACCAGCTAAGATAAAAAAAGCATGCTTGGGTTCCTTTGTGTTCCTGTATAGTGTATAAAAGCAATTAAATTAAGCCTTGAAGTAATCTTCATTTTGGTGGTTTTTTTCCCTTGAAAATATCAAATCATATATTGGCCATTGTTTGGGTTTCTCTGCTGTCAGTGGCTACTTATAGGATTTTTTTTTTTTTTTATGTCTTATTTTTTAACATGCTTCAAAGATTAAGTACAGGATCATTTTTTTTTAGCCGCATTTGAAAAGATAAGATTGGTGAACATTTGACAAAGAAAGTTTTTCTACCAACTGTTCCAGTCAAACAGATGTTAATCGCCTACATAGCTTTTTATGCCTGGTTTTCAATCATTCCCACAGCCTTTAAAAAATATGTATAAATTTCAAATGCATTTCTAATGCAGAAAATCAAAACAGGAAAAATTTGAAGTATAATTTTTAGCCATCTTCACTCATCATAAAGAAAATGGATAAAAAAGCCTTTATTCTTTCTGCCTTTTCTTTGTCAACATGAAAGAGTGCTGTTTTTCTCCAGTTCTAAAGACTGCTAGGGACTGCAGTGCAACCAAAGATCTTCCCAAGGAGAGAGAAAAAATCAGAAGTCTAAGAAAACTCTAAGACAGCTTAATGATTTCTCTCTCCCAGTGTCCTGAAAATAGTCCAGCAGCTGAAACATTTCTTCATTAGAGAGCACCTTTCACCAGTCTCCCTTTGGGAGAGCTTCAGTCTCTCCTGTCCTTTTGACATCCTCCATGCCCAAGCCTGCACTCCTAGGGCTGGTTAAATCTGCACTATATTGATTTTTATTCCTCTGGTAATGTGTCCTTTTCAAAGAATCTCCCCAAAGCTACTGAGTTTAGTATGGAGCACCTCTGAAATGGATGCAGTTTCACAGCAGAGTCAACATAATTAACTGATACCCCAAAAAATGTAAAGAAATATAAAAATCCAAAACTCTTATGTGTTTAAAAACACTGACTGATGAATGCACAGCCTGCTATATATTGTTTGTACCTGCTATATGAGTAAATCAGAGATAGCTACATTTATTGTCTGCCATAAAACATTTAGAAAATTGCAAAGCTGGATCATAATATTTTGCCTGTCCAGAAAAGTATTGCATGTTTTTCTGCTTCATCTGGAATCTCTGATTATCTGAAGATTTATTCAGAAAAGTGGAAATAGCCTTAAACCAGGTCAAGTTTTTAAAAATTATTCAACTATTAATTTTAATGTTGGCAAAGCTGAAGAGATAGCTCACGGTTACAAAACAGATGGCTGCCAAATGGCAATAGCAGTATAGAGGAGAAAAACCCCACATAAAATGTCTAACCTTATTTGTATTTTCCAATTTTCTCTGATGCCTAATCCATTGGACTCTCATTTGTCTTCCAGCTTCACCCCCAATGGAAGTCTAAAATGACTAGTATGAAATACTGAAACCATAGCTGCAATTACTAAAAATTACTGAGTTAAGGTAAAAATAGCTTTTCCCTTTCACTGTTGTGGACAACCAGCAAAAAACATGTCTTAAAAAAAGGTAGTAATTGACAGCAATTTGTACACTTACACATCCTTATGCACATGTGTACGCATATTTGTTGACAGAAATTTATTGACAGAAAGCTCTGGTTTCTTTGAAAACAACTGGAATTTGGGGCAAGGAGAAAGAAGCTGAGACTCCAGAGCAGTGACACATGGCTAACACAGATGGAAAGTACTTTTCTGCCTGTCTGTTTAAAAGATTCCTGGTTTGTTCATTTAGAAGCACACTAGACAAAGAAGGAGACTTTTTTTTCTATGAAAAATGATCTCTCATTAGAAGACAGGAATATAAAGAACTCTAAAACCAACTCCAAAGAATCATTTAGAAGCCCTAGGGAAATCTCACAAGTGCAATATTACCCTTCCTGGTAGAAGAAGGTAGTATTTCACCAGGGTGGTCTTCATACACTACAAAGTGAAGGAGGCAGTAAACAGAAATGCAAGACAGATAAGACTTGTAATGTAGGCTACCAGACTTTGAGGATTATTCCAATTAATCCCATTAATTCCAATTAAAAATTGAATATTTTTCTGCCTATGTTTATTGATACTGCCTATATTTACTTACAGCTATTTGCCACTTTGCACTTTCAGGAGTTTCATCCCAGAGACCCTAGCAAAGATACCTATGTTGGGTAGTAAGAATGACTCTGTTTCCAGCTACCTCTTAGATGTGTTCAAGAAACAAGCCATCATTAATTGCTTGATTAATACAGGACAAGGTCACCAGTGCAAAACATTGTCCACTTGATGTTTAAACCAAGAGAGACAAACTTCTTCTGGGAGCACATTAACAGCAGTGAATCCCCTAAAGGAAGGGGAGGACTTTTACTCTGGTCTTGATGCCAGGTCATCTGCAGAGGACAGATGTTTACCAAGTGTATGGCTCAAGGCTATAGTAATTCCATACAGCAGAAAATGTTTCCAAGTAAAAGCAGGTCCTTTGCCACCTGCATATCTAATCCCAGCAGGGCACTCTTTCCATAAACACCACTTTGCCAAGTGCAGTGCAATCTACAGTAAAGCACAGCTATCTATGAAAAAAAAGTCTCTTTTATTTCACTTGTTCAGCACAGAGTGTGTGTGTAAGACATCTAATATGTGTTTTACTAGGCCACTTTTCTTAGCAGCTTTTACTCCAGTAAATTGATAGTTAACTCAAGGCAACAGGCACAGGAACAAGGCAGGAACATGGAACAAATCTCCCTTTGCATCTCTTGTGGCACCTCAGGGGCAATGTTTGTGTGTTGAAAGACAGACCTCTAAAAGCATGATTTACTCACAGGTGAAAAATGGGAATGTGCCTAACTTGTTTGCAGTGCTGAGCCCACAGGATGACTTACCACAAAGATTTGGACTACATCTCCAACTAAATCCTACTCCAGATATACCATCTTCACCTGGTGTTTTCTAGCAGACCACAAGGGGTAAAAGCAGATGGATGGATGGATATATAGCTTTAGATGCACTTATCTGCCTTTTTTTTTCCACAATGCTATGGACATTGCCACTTTCCTGCAGGGAACCACAAATAACAATGAATACTGACAAAAGAAAGCTCTTTGGATTTTGTCCACATTGGAAGACTTGATGGTCTCAGTTATTTCAGTACAGAAATAAGCTTCATTTTCTTCCACACCCTCAATAGGAAAACAAAACAAGAATACACAAGAAACAAGAAAGGTACAAGAAACCAGCACATAAAATCTTATTGCAGCTTAGCTCAGCTCACTTTGCAATAAAAACGATTATGTTTGTAGATGTTATCTTCATAATTTAAATGTGCATGCATAATAAACCAGGGTTAATTAGGATTAATTTGTAGACCTCCATAGGTAAGGTCCAAATGAACATTCAGTGATATACTGAGGAGGGGAAGGGGATGTTTAGGGTATCATTGCCTCAGCATCACCTTGTGTACAGCACAGAGCCACAAGTCCAACAGTGCTCCCTGCCTTGCTCTGCCTTACAAGGTACTGAGGACCTTGCTATAAGTTAATAGCAAACTATGTTTATTAGAATTATATCAATAAACCCTGTCCTCCACAGACCACCTCTGACTGCTCTGCTTATATATGGTAAACAGGGAGTGGGAGACTGAGATTGTTGTTTTGTTTTGTTTTGTTTTGTTTTGTTTTGTTTTGTTTTGTTTTGTTTTGTTTTGTTTTGTTTTGTTTCTGGTAGGATTATCATCCCAGCTCACTCTACAGGTGTTTCTATGCTGTGACAACTGGCATTTGAAATTAACCAGTTCCCCTCTGTCCAAAGACCCTGACTAATTGTCACCCTCCACCCCTTCTTCACCTTTCTTTAGAGGTCCTGTGCTTGTGATTCCATTTTTTCTGGCAGTAAAGGGTTGTCTCCCAGGAAAAGTGAGGTCAAAGATAAGGTTAGGTACACATAAGGCTGCCAAAGGTAGGGCAGCTCCCAGCACATCCAGTGTCAGAATATAATAAAGACAACAACTCCTAGGTTGTTCTTTTTCTCTTTTTTTGCCCAAATGACCAGGGACAGCCTTACAGCTCAATTGACTGTAAATGGCTCAAGTAAACACAAGTATAAACTAAAGCCTGAACATGACTCTGTCACTGCACCTCCAAAACACACAAAACATAATCAATCCTCAATCATAACAAATCACGTTTTGTTCCACAACTCTGTGGTCTGAAAGATGATTTTATCAGCATGATCCTAATCAATCCTGCAACTCCTGTGATACAGTACTCAAGCCATTAGTGCTTGCATCATCTCCAATGTCATCACACCAGTAATACCTCTTTCTTCTCTTGCTTTTTGCCTTTGAGATGCAGGAAATCTGAATGAGTCTTTCTGCATTTCCTGTAGAAAAGAATTCTGCCTTGTCTCAGAATTTATTATAAAACTCCTTCACTAATTTCCTAGCCTAAAATCTTCATATATTTTTTTCTTGTTCTACAGCTCTTTTCTGTCCTTTGCAGAGTTCTATAATTATGTCTTCTCCAGAGGTCCTTTTCCAAACTGTTCTTGTTTCAGGTGAATACAAAATCCCATGCACAAATTCTCCTAGAACGTAGGGAGGAAGGAGTTTTAGTTGCCATTTATATCCCCTGATACAAGAAATGCCATTTCTAGAAACAGTCACAAATTTCACAGAACTCTCCAGAGATTGTATTTTCTCTTTTCCTTGGGAGAATAAGAAGGCTACACTTGACATGTCCAGCCCATAGCACACTACCATTTAAAACAGAAATGTGTTAGCAAAAAACTGTGTGCAGGATTTCTGTGCCTTCTCTCCCCTCAGCACGTGGAGTGGTAAATAAAAAATGTCCCTCATAACACTATCAATATTTCCAAAGTTTCTAAAATTCAGGTGTCCTAACTCTGGTATAAATTAGAGGAGTGAAACTCTAAGAAGCTATCATGGTCCCCAAGGAAAACACCTTTGACAGACTGGTTGGGAGAAATTATTTCCTTTCATTCTCATTTTTGTCACTGTCTGCAAAGGAGGAAATTAAAACCAATAATCCTTTTCCAAACATTATTTCCAGGTTCAGCCTGAGTCAGGATTTGGAGAAAATGTTCTTCTCCTTAATGAAGCCACTCTGACAGTTGCATGCTTAATGCTACTTTCCATTCTAACAGTTAGTTGGCACTGGATTGTTTTTTCTTCATCTCTTTACTTTCTGTGAGATTGATTGAGAAACCTCCTGCCTGGATGGCATCAATTCACCATAATCTCTGCTGCCTATTAGGCAGTTTAATTACAGCATCTCATTTTTTATTTTTGAGTCATGAATGTAATCAGTCCCACCCAGATCTTGGATACTGGTGAGAAACAACTGCCAAGGGCACCAGCCATTTTTCCTCACATTTGACAAGTTACCAATGGTGGGAGTACATAAAGACTTCCATTTTCTTCTATTCCTAAGTACCTGACAAATGCACAACATTTCCAAGGACAGAGCAGAGAAGCTTTGTAGTCGTTAGAGTTTTGTTGTTTCTTTTTTTTCTAACACACTTACCTTATTAGATCTTTGCTAATGTTGCCATATATGACTAAACCTTTGTCAGTCTAGCTCCTACCAAGGATATCTTGGGAGTGGCTCTAGTTTTTAGTCATCCCAGGACTGAGATAATTAGACAATCTATCAACTGTGAGGCTAGCTGGGTTGTGATGTTTTCTTGTTATCCTGACCTTAATGTTTTGGATGCTCTACGCTATGACAGATATGCCAACCATAACCATTCCCTCAAGGTTATGGGCAGTTTTGTGCTCCCAAGACAAGAACAACAGAAACATTTACACTCTTCAAATTACCCAGTCCTCTACCATCTATCTGCAGTTCATCTACAGAACCCTGGTTTATACTGCTATTTGACCTGCTGTGTTAAGTAGTAATGCAGCAAGAGAAGAAATGTCTGTCTCAAAGTCAGCTTCTCTAGCTCCTTTGATTGATTTTACCCACTTCCCAGATTATCAGAATCAGTATTAAGAACTCAGACCTCGAGAAAAAATGCAGGATGTCTAATTGCTCAGTGATGGCTAGTGGTTATGGAATTCTCTCACTCTTATGCTGCCTTTCTGTCATAAAAAAGCCCTTTTAACTCCTCAGTGTGTGAACATGAAAGACAATAAAATACATTTCAAAATGGAAGCAGACTTCAGAAGACTCAATATCTTAGCTCAGAGCTGAGAGTGAACAAGACAGGAGCTCTTCTGCAGCAGTGCATCTCCTGTAGCAATAGTAATTCTCAGTGCAGCTGGAAACTAAGGTTTTCATGAGAAGTGACTTTCCTGTCACAGTGGAAGAGCAGAGATTGCTTTTACAGCACAAAGATTGGTGCCACACTTTAGCATTAATGGTTTGCAGGCAGTAGCAGTGTGTATGTTTTTCTCTGCCCTAATAAGAGCGAATGGACAGGCTGCAAGATCTAATTAAGTTCTGCACAAGGAAAAGCATCCAAGGATGTTCTGAAACTAATATGACCCCATCGACAGCCCTGGGGATTAGGTTGAACCATGAGAAGTAGCTGTTAGAAATAAGAATATCCCTGGATGAAGGGATGGGATGTAGATTCAGCAAGTTTGCTGATGACTCTAAGTTGAGGGGAATGGCTGAAGGCTGTGCTGCCATTCAGTGGGACCTTGACTGGCTGGAAAGCTGAGCAGAGAGAAACATAACAAGGTTCAACAAGTGCAAGTGTGGGGTCCTGCACTTGGGCAGGAATAACCCCAAGTCCCAGCACAGCGTGGGAGCTGACCTTCTAGAGCTGTCAGCGTGCCCCTGCAGCCAGGAGGGCCAGGAGTATCCTGGCATTGGGAAGAGTGTGGCCAGCAGGACAAGGGAGGTGATCCTTTCCCTTTACTGGCTCTAGTGAGGCACATCTGGAGTGCTGTGTCCAGTGCTGGGCTGCTCAGGACACGAGAGACAAGGAGCTTCTGGAGAGGTCCAGCAGTGGGCAACAAAGATAATGAGGGGTCTGGAGCATCTCTTATGAGGGGAGACAGGGGGAGTTGGGCCTGGAGAAGACTGAGAGGGGATCTCATCAAGGCATATAAATATCTCCGGGGCCGCTGCCAGCAGGATGGTGCCCGGCTCTTTTCGGCGGTGCCCAGCGACAGGACGAGGAGCCGTGGCCATAAACTAAAACACAGGAAGTTTCACCTCCACATGAGGAAGAACTTACACTGAGGGTGGCAGAGCTGGAACAGCTGCCCAGGGAGGTGGTGGGGTCTCCCTCTCTGGAGACACTCAGGATCCGCCTGGACGCGTTCTGTGTCACCTGCTCTGGGTGACTCTGCCTTGGCAGGGGGATTGGATGGTTTATCTGCAGAGGTCCCTTCCAACCCAACTCTCTTGTGATTCTGTGAAGTTCTGCATACCAGTAGATCCCATGGAAATTAATATCAAATGCAAGTGTTCTGTTGTGTGGGGAATCAGAGCCCAAAGCATGGTTCTCAAGTTTGGATTTTATATGAGATCAACAGCATGAGTTCAGTTTAAAATAGAATATTTTCTTCTTCAAACTGGAAGGAGACTCAAGTTACAAAAGTAGTTGAATTTGTTCCCACTTCTCTCTATCAGTAGAATCTCATCAACAGCATAAGAAGGACATGCTTTATTGCTGATGAAAACTAGACATATAAAAATGTACCAAAATAAGAAAGTGAAATAAAAGCTGCTTTAAGCATGCTTAACAATATTCCATCATATTGTCTCTCTGAATTTAAGCCTCCCTTGTATTTAAACTCATCTGTTTGAACATCCTGTTTATGGAGTTTGCTCAAGGCAGTCTGGTTTTACCCATGTCCTTACATTTCTAGGAAACTCGCAATGGCTTTGTGAATTACTGCAGCCATATAAGATATATTGTATATTTTATGAATTGCTTAGTACAGTCTGAGCATACTTAATATGGGTAATAAAAGTATACACTGTCTTTTTTGTGTAACTTATTAAATAATTCATAAATAAATACATCATGTAAAAGCAACTACAATTTTTCGAGCTATCATTAAATTTTCTATATTTAAAACAAATGCTAGGAAAAAATATTAAAAGCTTAGTTCTAGAAATTAAAGAGGCACCATGAAAATTAAAATCTCATTTCTGTGTCTGTTATAGTTACAAGCAACTCTTAAAATTGCTATAGGTGAAAGAAAAATGTCCTCTATTTCCTGAAGTTTGTTACATTGTACATTTGACAGCATATTGTGTATAGTCATTTATTACCTCAATTTCTACTCTGCTGAGGATATTCTTATCAATACCAGGAAAAGGATAAAACAAAAGAAAAAAGTGTACGTTTTTGAAAAAGAAGTTTGTAAATAATTTCCAAGACTTGCTAGCTACTGCTAATCAAGAGAAACTATTGGATCTGTATTGATTATTCTCTCACAGTCTGGTCTACGTTTTAATAAATGGTGTTATTAAAATCTTATTATATCAGAGGCTATATTTTCAATACTGTAACATCTCTTTAGAGTTGCTTTGCTATTTGGCAAGCTCAGTGGTCTGGGAGAATAAACCAGGGGAACATGTAGAAGGTACTGGCACATGTGTTGTATTTTCCTTTAGCATTGTCTCTGGTCTCCGGAAAGTCCTTCGCAGATGCCAAAGGCAGGGACTGGGACAATGAAGAACCACCTGCTGTAGGAGATGATCAGGACCACTGCCTTGCCTTCTGCTCTCTTGAAGGCTTTGGGATATCATTCATGGTCTTTGAGATTCAAGGTGGTGTGTCCCACAGGGTATGTGTCCCATCCACCATCCACACAGGGATGTGTCAGACACTGCAGAAATGTACTGAGCCCACAAACTGAGGTGCCTCCACCTGGAGCCAGGTTTCAGTTCTTGGCACATGCTTGAAATGATAAAACCTTTAAAGAAGCCCATGGGAGCCACTGGTGGGTAGCACATTACCCACAATAGGACACTATCTTCCTTTCATTTTCCATGGAAAGGCAAACAAATTTCTATTTCCTCGCCTGCTTTGTCTTATTCCTTTTAAAGTTTCTTATAATTTTTGTCTTGCACCTTCCATGTGTTGTCATGTACCAATGTTTCCCACAGCTAGGTTGTGACATGAAAGATGTGTTATCATTCCTAAGGATATGTCTTAAATGGGACTTCCTCTAAATTTCATCTGTATCTATGATATTGCAGGAGACTGTCACTGTTCTAATCCTGATTTAACAAAAAAACCCTACACCATTCAATAGTGAGCAAATAAACTTTATCAGGAGGACATTATTTCAGTGTAACACTGTAGCTACAGGAACATATTTCCCAGCTCACTATTGAAATTCTATTATCTGAATAGGAAAGGTACAAATGAGCTGGAAGGAAAAACAAATATTTTCAATTGCGCTTCATTTCTCACTTCAAAAGTGTAATGGTTGACTGTGATCCATGGCAGACAGATCATTACCCCAAAGTGTAATATAACTTCAGCTCTCAAGTCAAAGTACATACAGAAGCTCATGTTGTGGCTAAACTCCAGCCAGCAACTCAGCACCACACAGCTTTTTGCTTATTCCCTGTCCCCAAGAGGGATAAACGGAACAGAATTGGGAAGGTAAAAGCAAGTAAACTCATGGGTTGAGACCAGGAGAATGTATTAACTGAAATAAATAACCCCCAAAGAGTGATCCCTGGCCAGCCACGTCCCTAGCTTCTTGCTGAGCATGATGCTTTATGGTACTGAATATCCCTGGTGCCATTTGGGATCTCCTGTCTCAGTTCTGTCCCCCCACCAAGTCTTTGTGCACCCTCAACCCCTTCTCTGGGACAGGTGTGAGTTAAAGGCTCTTTCTTACAAATATTCTGAGTGTGTGAGGCTTTTCCTGTATTATCATGAGCCCTAAGCAACAATATCACTGTGATTAATAGGATTGTTTTCTGTATTTTAATTATTCTGTTATGATATATATTAAAATAACAGTAATTTTTCCTTATGTAGAGAATGTGTTCCCTACATATCCCAGGCCAAATTCTCATTAGAACATCAGGAATGGAAACAAAGTTTAGACGGACCAGAGGACCTGACCCTAAAGCAGTTGCTAAAGATTTGCCCTGTACAAATCACTGAGAGTAGCAAAGCCCTGAAAAAGACTTTCTAAACACAAACTTTTCTATCATACCTGTGCAAAACCACTCCATTCCGTGGAGAGTCCTCTAACATAAATGCTTTGGCTGACACTCCACAAGAATTCTTTCTCCTTTTTCATCAGTATTTCCTTTAATAAAGCTTCAGTTACCAGTGTATAAATCAAACACATGGGGAATATTAGTCCCATCCTTATAAAGAACAATTTACTGTAATCTGTTTTTCTGAAAGTTTGGTTCATGATGGTTTGTTGCCTGTTCCTGTGCAAATAATACAGTAAATCACCCAACTGAGCAGCAATTTCTCAACACTGTCTTTATATTTTACCTGTGCTGGAGCTTTTTTACTCACAATATTGTTTTCAGCCCTGAGAAGTGAGTCTGCAGAATGAATACTTGAGCCTGCATCCACAGTGTATTCTGCTAGACCCCTCTCTGCACTTCTTCTTCCTTCTGGAAAAGACAAGTGACTCTCCTTTGTAAGGACATGAGCACCTGCCATGCAGACAGAGACTTTCTAAACAATTATCAATTGTGGTATAAAAATCTTCACAGGCTTATCCCATGGCTCTCTGGCTCTCTCTTTGCAACACAAAGCCATGGCTCTTTTCACTCACATTGGCAGGATTCTCCTGCATGCAACTCTGTCTGTTGGAAGTAAGAAAAAACAGCCTGAAGGATCCCTGCAGCATGCTCAGTGCCCTCAGCTTGGTGTTCCTCCAGGGGCTTCACAAAATAAATGAGATTTATGGGGTCTTGAGTCCAGGAGACATTTGTTTGCTTTAGGCTTGCACAGCTAATGCAGTGAAGAGGGTGAAGGACTACAGTGGAGTAATTTGGTTTTGGTGAGAAAGAGGGAGATTCATTACTCTTTTATTCATTAATAAACAAGCAAATAACTTAAAAATATGGCTGATCAATATTTTAAGAGTCTTTAGCAGGAGTGGTTGCCTTTTTTTCCCTGCAACACTGGTAACATAAACGGCATAATGAGAAAAATACCCTTCTAGAAATATGTCTTTGACTGATTTATTGGCTTAAAACAGCGCAGGACTTATTTTACCAAATTACCCAGAACCTTCAGTAACCAAACTATATTACTGCAGTGGAAAGCAAAATGTTTCCATCCTTTCTTTTTTATTTTAAAACTCTATTCCTTCTGAAAAGTGCATACTGTGTTTCACTGTAACCTCAACTCTATTTACCCCTGCACCAAATGCTTATTTTCCATTTTATCATACAACTCACTCCATAGTATGTTTTAGCTTTCTTGTATAAAGTAATTTCAAGGCCCCAAGAAAAGCCTATGCATACAGAAACTACATGATTGTGATTTTGCATTGTGGACATTATAAACTTTTCAAGTGTTTACTCAAGTCTAAGGACAAAAAAAAATTGTAAAGGGAAGGGACTGTATAAAATATGTTCTCTGGAATTACACTATGTGTACATCTTACAGTTTCTGTTTGATTCATAACACACATTCCACTAGAAATTACTGGAAAAAAATCTTTTTAATATAGCTACTTCCTTGATACCAACCTTTGGTTTAAATTACACTAACAAATACCTTCTGTACCTTGTCTGTGTCCTCCCTCTCCCTTATTTCCAATATTATATCACATTGTGCAGTGGGAAGGAGAAAAATAGCAGAAAAAAAAAATTTGGAAGAATAAACAAGGACAAGACACCCAGAGAAAGGCACCATAGTGTCCTCAAATGTCTATCACTACAACCACTTATCTGGCAGCAAAGAAATAAAACATTTAACAGTAACATATGCAGTAAGCAGGACCAGAACCTGTGGTGAAAATTTAGAGAAATAATTTGATGATGTATTTCCAAAAGATTTGCTAAAGAGAAGGAGCTGTCAACACCAGACAGAACTCTTAAGCAAACCAACATAAAGGAAATGGGGATCTGGTAACTTAGTGTGGTCCCATTGTCATTGAAATTCTTCAGAGCTTCTGTTGGAAAGCAGGATGTTCCTTGCCTGGCTGCTACCAGACTATAAATAAATTTCACGTCAATAAGGTGTAGAAATCAGAACCTAGATCATCTAGGTTCTGCCTATCATCTAGATAAAGTATCATGTCTAATCCTCTTAGTAGATACTAACAACCTCAGTCAGTATCCAAGTTTTGCTGTTTTCTTACTAACATATAACCCTTTAACAGCCAGGGCAGCTGAAAAGTGCTCTAAGTAACATTGCCAGTCAAATAAATCAGTGTCACAAATCATTCTGCTTAGTGATCTTCCACTGCCAACAGAAATTTTACATCTGTGATGTGTCAGTGCTCCACAGGCTAACAGGATTTTGAGGAGCAGCAGGCCAGTCAAAGTGAAGTGACTGTCCCATTCTGCCCTGCGCTGGGGCAGCCTCACCTCCAGTCCTGTGTGCAGTGTTGGGTGCCACACTATAACAAACATACAAAGCTGTTTGAGAGCATCCAGAGGGTCATCAAGATGGTGAAGGATCAACAGGGGAAGCCATAAAAGAAGCAGCTGAGCATATTTTGTTTAGCCAGTAAAAGAAACTACTACATATCACAGTCTACAGCTTCCTTGTGAGGGGAAGAAGAGGGGCAGACACTGATCTTTTCTCTGTGGTGACCAGTGGCAGGATCCAAAGGAATGGCCTTAAGTTGTGTCCAGAGAGTTTTGAGTTGGATCTTAGAAAAATGTTCTTTACCCAGAGGATGGTTTGGGCACTGGAACAGGCTCCCAGGGCAGTGGTCACAGCACCAGCCTGACAGTGTTCAAGTGTTTGGACAATGCTCTGAGGCACATGGTGTGATTTTGGGGGTCATCCTGGGAAAAGTCAGGAGTTGGACTCAATGATCTTGTGTGACCATTCCAACTCAGTATATGCTATGATTCAGGGATTCTATGGCTCTAAAAGTACAAACAACATTCTGAATGTGTCACTCAAATGCAAAATTCAACACTGGCTTCTTTTCAGGAAACCTTAATCAAACCAGATGTGGATGTTAAATTATCTACTTTCTATTGAGTCTTCAACACTGAACCCTTTCTGAACACATGTGCAATTCTTCTTGACAACCTCAGAGCAGGGCTGTTTGCTATGTGCTGGATTTACTTTGCAATTCTTTTTTGCTGCAAGATCCTTTTCAGGATCATTGGATCCAGATTCATTCTCAGAGGGACATATTCAACCTGCAATTGAGAAAAAGTCTGCATGTCATTGTACCAAATTAAGAACACAACACCTTGCCAGAAGAAGGCAGTGCCATCAGTGGCAAGAAACAAACTGGTGATCACCAATCCTACCACCTGCCTTTTGTTTTTGACTTTTTACACTGCCACAACCTGTTCCTGGATTGATCCATGGCAGCATGCTGTCAGCCTTCACGGGCTGTAGCATGTTAACACATGCCACAGCTCTGATACACAAATGCATCAGCTATTGGTTGGCTTGGCAAGTCCTGCTGAGAAACTGTGAAGGTGTTTCGATAAAAATTATAAAACTGAATCCAGTGAGACTTGGAGGCCTGAATAATTGCATGGAATTAGACTTCAATGCTTTTATTGTTTATGTGTCTTAATAGGCTTTTTTTCTGCTCTTGACCTGCCCATCTATTCTTTATTTTAGTTCCCTTTTAACACCATTTGCTTTTAGTCCTTCAGAGTTATACCTGCCCAACTCAAGCCTGGCAAAGTTTCCCCTTGCTAGATGAAATATCTGGCAAACAACATGTTAGAAATGTCTTCAGCTCCCTAATCATTTTTGGTTTTCATTTGAAAACAAGCCCAAATTCATCAGGATCTATCTGGCAGTTATGTGTTCCAGACGGAACACAATGTGCTGGCTGAGGTTATGCTACAGTGATAGAAAGAAGAAATATAACTACACTGCTCTGAAACATGCCACCTCTGAACATGAAACTCTGAATTGCTCTGGCCTTTTTTTTCCTGGCTTGTTATATTGTGAAATTACCTTCAAACACCTTCCAGCATGATCAGTTTCTTCTGCTTCATCTTGCTAGTGGGCCAAGCTCTTTCAAACTATTCTTCCCATAATATAGTCTTGCAGGTCTTCAAATTGTGACTGGTAATCTGACTTTTTGATCCTGCACATGTGTAAAGAATCTCAGTATAGATATACTCCCATAAACCTATTGGCTTAAGTGGTGCTATGACAGTTCAAGTTGGCTGAGAATCCATTCTAAAATATAGCAGTGTGTGCTCCTGATGTCAATCAAGATAAAGATTTCCATGGGGATAAATAATTTTTCATGCGCTTTTCTGAAAAGAAAACTTCAGCAGCAGAAGTTCCAAGCAACAAAGAATCTGTAGTGAGATTTCTCCTTAGTCATCGTTTCTTTCTCTGAGATATGAAGTGTGTCTGTTTATGTATTTATGTATATGTTCTTCTTTATATATATTTTATAGTAGTCATGCCATTCTGCATGAAATGAAATTCACAGATTTGAAAGACATGTCAGAATTACAAGCACACATTGCTTATCAGCACACGTCCATGAACAAGCTGCTAGGTGTGAGTGATTATGTCTAATCTTTGGTATTAATATAATCATATTCTCAGGAAAACAAAACATGTATAAAACTAACTGTGTTGTGCTTTAACTTATTCCCAGCTTATGTGTTCTCCCATGGGCCTGCATTTCTCCTACTGTGTATTATTTTTATAAATTTGCTTTCCTGGCTATAGAAACAAATATTCCACAAATCCAGAACCATGGAGGTTGTTTCTATTTTTCCTGTTTGTAAGGGAGTTTATGAAACAGACTTAGATGTGATTGCATTTATCTTTCCTGCCTTGAGCAGCTCCAGTTTTTCCCATGCCTGAGGCTTTGCCAATGAATAAGGCATCCCTTCTTTCAAGGCACTTGCAAAAATAACATATGCAATCAGAACAACACGTGTGCATTTGGGGAAACTGAAAGAAAGACATGCCCAAGATGATAAAAACTACAAGTAGAACAGTAGCAAAAAATTTACCTTTTTCTTGAAAGATGCTTGGTTTCTCAAGTACTTCATACTGGTAGGGAAACATCCTCAAGTGCTTAGATCTAGGTGTGGGTTGTGCTTCAACAGAGAGAGCAAAACTTTTGTTGAAAAACCAGTATGACTTAGTAAACACCACCCTAGACTCCTTTGTAGCCATTTGGCTACAGCATCTGCCTTGAGCTAGAGCAAAAAAAAAAAAAAAAAAAAAAACCACTTCTCTGCATCCCAGTTTTCCTTCTGTAAAAACTGGGACAATGGTCCACAAACTACTCACAAGAAACACAGTTTTGGCACCATAGTTCCCAATGCCCTGTTTCACATTGATCTGACAGTACTGTGGGATTCTAAGATGCTGTAAATGTAGCCTTAAAGCTCTGTCAAACTACCTTAATAAGTAACAGACCAGCCAAGATTCTCTTCCTACAGGGCATTAAGTGTTCCCGGGGGTAGGGCAGGAAAGGAGAGCAGTTGTATAGTCATTGAAGTCTAATTGCTGTTAAAGCACTCTTTCTTTAAAGTTGGCACATTAAAACCAGCCCACTTCTTCCTTTCTTTATTTAATGTCAGTAGTAAGACTGCATACTTTCACCCTAAGTGGAATAGTTTCAGCCCAAGCAAAAGTAAAAATCAATTAATGACAACTAATTAGCATTCTGTACAGCCCATAGCATAGAACTCATGCCTCTTACAATACATCTTACAGCAGCTTAAGAAGAAATATAGGACATAAGATCAGCATCTGGGAAATGTCAGTGAGTAATTTTAAGAAACTCTGAAATTTATTCAGTGATAACTCATGTAAGGACATATCTAGCTTCTTTATTGCTATGATTCACTTTACTGACTCTTAGAAGTACCTTAATCCTGCAGACAGACCAGCTGAGTTCGATGAGATGTTAATTAGTTTGTATAAAAGTGCTACAATCCAAGCTCTACTCTCATGTCACTGGGGTACACTTTAGTGTATATTATTTTGTTCTTTTCAGAAGCCTTATCCATTATGAAATCAATTCCATTTCCACAGTGTCTGGCACACTGCATTTTGGAAAAAAATAATGTACAAATACTGTTTAAAGAATCCTAGTTCAAGAAGTTAAATTCTGAACAATTTTCAACCTAAAAGAACAATCCATAAACTCAAATTTCCAAAGTAGTCAGAGTAGAGATTAATGAAACATTAAAAATACTCAAAATATCTTGCCTTTTGAAGCCATGACCATTTAATTATAAGACAAACAACCCCCAATCGATACAGCCTTCATGAATATAATAAACAACTGTTCCAGTTCAATGTAATATGCTCCCAAAACATTTTATTTCATAAATTGAAGGCATTTCAGCAATAACTCCAGAAGCACTTATCCCATTTATCAGATATTAATTCAAAGTTTAGAGAGCATGTTTTAAATATGTGGACAATTCATGTTTTTATAAATGCAAACTACAGGAAGTAGAGCATAACTTCCATTCTTCATTGCTCAGAGACTGAATAGGGCTCTGAGCAAGCTGATCTAATTGGAGATGAACCTGCTCATCGCAGAGGGGTTGGACTGGATGATCTTTAAGGTCCCTTTCAACCCAACTCCTCTATGATCCCAAAGCCAGCTTTTATGCCATATACACACAGCCCTCTGCTTATAAGGACTATCTTACCTCTCTCCTGCAACACGAGGCTGATGCAGAAAGTCTCTGCAGGACTATTCCACACCCTGGACTGCAGGAAGGAGGTGGTTGCTGGAATCAACCTGACCACACTTCTCTGCCACGGAGCTACATTTATCCTTCAAGGCAGAGACAGAAGAAGGTCGTCATCATCATCATCACCATTATCATTATCATCATCTCCTCCCCACTGTGCTCTGCTCCTCACAGTCATCTCCCTTTGGTTCTGTCCTGTGGTTGTGACGTTTTAGCTTTCACACCTGGTGACTTGTCAGTGTGTCTCATGGCCCAAGAAAGTCCTGTTGTCTCTTCTAGGTGAATGGATGGCATGTTGCATTTGCATACAGGTGCATTTCTGGATTTTTATTCCATCTGTAAACTGTCTCAGACCACATAAGCAAAATTTGAGACTGCTGGGGCAGGGATATCTCCTGTAATCATGCTGACTGATATTGGCCACTGTCTGTCATGTCCTGCAGTTGATTTCTGCCCTAAAACCTAATCTAACATAATCAATAAGAGTTCTCTATTATTCCATTTCCAGCACAGACTCTATTTTCCATCTACCCTGTCTGGCAGCAGACTGCATTCCAGTAAGATTAAGAATCTGGAAAAACTCCCAGATATCTGTGGATCTTTATAAACCTGAGAGAAAAGTTGATGCAGGCAAGAAATTTTGTCTCTGAGATCTTGCCATGCTCACTGTTATCATAACTGTTCAATGTATCCTGACAATCAATTTAATATGGTTTATCTGATGCCTCTTCCATGTTTAGCAATAATATAAAGAATATGACTGCTATAGCAGAAAGTTAAAGCTATAGCTCTCTACCTATTTTTCTTCCTGTATGTTATTTTGCTTTAAGGGTGAGGCTATCACAGTGAACTAATGATAGATCTGTTTATCCCATAAGACATTCTTGTCTGATTACACTGAAGTACTAGACTTTTCAAGATTGAATTTTCTGACCTCAAAATATCAAATAAAAACTCTAACATTAGATTGGAAATGTAGTTCTAATAAACCTGAAAACTTAGAAGAAAGAATTTTTTAGTAGTCTTTAACAGAACACAAACACTAATTACCTTAGAATTTTTTTTTTATATTATCCTGATGTTTTAAAAATATATATGTCTTTTTTACATTATATGACTTTTATGTATAAGGCTGCAAATTGCCTGTCAAGCAATCCTATTGTGTACAGATCTATGTAACCTATTTTTATGATATATATATTAAGCATTTGCTTGAATTTTGTATTGTGTTATTTTGCTTTATAGTAATAAAACCACAGATCTTGAATTACTTTTAGTGCATTTCTATCATACAGAAATATAGGAGCCCAAGGTTTGTGTTGATCAGGCTTTTCCTTCTACATGTATTTCTCCATTGGATTTTTAAAATATTATTGTCAAGGCTACACTTTTTTACTAAAACCAGGTGCTACTACAATCAGCCACAGAGTTAAACTTTCCTTCCTTTGTAAAAACAGACTAGGGGACGTGTCAGATGATCTGACCTTTCAACTTTTGGAACAGTAATTTTTCTGACATCACTTACATTTAGCATGCAGTAGAAAGAGATGCATGGTGAAAGCACCAAATGTGCCTGGCAGTGAGATTCATAATAAGGAAAGCAGGGACATTTGTGACCCCATAGTGGAGGGGCATGTTATCTGTACCACCAAATCAATCCATTAGCAAGGGAAGGACTGAGAGTCACAGATCCAGTTCTCGTGTTTCCTGTCCCATTTTATTTTCCTTTGCCTTGGAGATTCTGTGATTCTGCTGAGGAATCATCTCAGAATACAAGTTTTTAATCCAGGTTTGTTCTTACCCAAGAGCTGAGGAGGAGCTCCAAACTTTACCTCTCTCCCACAGTGCAAGTCAGTGAGAGCTTAGCCCTAAAGAGATGCCTTCTCCAGCAGAGCACTGCAGAACTAACAGAGAACAGCTTTAAATAAGCTATCTTAGACACCTGCAGTAGACTATTTCTACACAACATACCTCCCAGTGTGAATTAAACTATGCTTTGGACTGCTGCCAGCCCCAATGTCTCTAATTTAAAGCAAATCTGAATGTTTCTCAACTTCATAGTAATTTCTTTCATAGCTGTGAGATGAAAATCCTTTAAGCAATAGGTGTACTGAGGATCAAGAACTTTCACACCTTAAATGACACTGCACACAATAAGTCATCCCTCACTGAAGAGAATTTGTATGTCAGAGGACATCATTCTCACCTGTGGCAGTGTGCAGATGAAAATTAGTAAAGATTAAGAAAACAATAGTTTTGCTGTCTTATTTTGATATATTCAAAATCCAATGTTTTAAATTGCTGTTGGATAGCAAAAGCTCCATATGCATATCCATCATTATTATCAGCTTATTGGGAACTACCATGACTGCAACCTCCAATTTACATAGTGTAAACAACTCTTATCAGTACTGAAGTTTCCATTTTCTCACACTCATATTCCAAATAAGATCTCTCTGCACCATCATTTTGCAAGTCCTTGTACAGTTTCTCAGGCAGTAATCCTGAAGGGACTTGGAGGAGGAGAAAGAGGATGAAAAGGTGGCACATAGAACTGAAAAGAACATCAGATTCATTTTTTTTGCAGTCACAGGCAGCCCTCTGTGTTTTTTACATGTACAGGTGAGTACAGGCCATGAAGTACGTAGGTAAAAAATTCATTTACTCACTTGAGTTAGACACAATTGATGACAAAGTTCAGCACAAAGCCACAAGAACATTTACAGTTCAAATCTGAACTAAAGAAAGTCAGACCATCTCTAACTTGGCAAATAAATGTAAATAAGTTCAAGAAGATAACTATCTACTCTGGTGAGCCTACATATTCTGGGACTGGTGTTGGTCAAAAATGTCTCATATCTCAGGTTCTGAACCAGGTTCAGGACATTAAGTGCCTCTTCAAAGTTTATGTGCAGATCATAGCAAGGTTCCTCAATGTCATTGCTTTCCTTACAGCTCCATATATTTTTGCCACACAGCTGGAACACTAAGAGGCTAACATCAAGAAGGCTAAGATGAGCTCTGGTGTTTGCATTTCACAGTTTTAGTATTCCTACCTAGAATAACTCCTGATGAACTGCAACTCCTCCAGGCACAATTCAGATGAAAATATGCTGGTGTAAATTACAGTTTTTGGTCTTGCATGGTCCTGAGAGCACTCTGATGCCTCCAAGTTTGACACCACATTTCTGCTTCTGTCATCCAGAGTCCTGGCTGAACCTCATGGTGTTTATGCACCTTTTTTGCCCATGTGATAGATGAGCCTAGTTCCAGGGAAGGTCTTGGATCATCCCCTCTGCCCAATGTGTTATATCATGAGATAGGTGAAAACTAAATGTAAACAAACCATTGACCATCTCCATGATACCTGCAGCCTTTCACTTTTTTCCCAGGAGAATAAATTACTGACTTACCCTTGAAGGCTGTCTGGTAGATAGGCTGCATTAAAATAGCCAGCCTGGATGCTGTTCCTTTCCAGCAGATCAGATGCCACTGAGAAGTTCCTGCTCAGTAGAGTTTGGTGAATTATCACAAGCCCAGGGAACCACAAAATGCACTTCACTCTACTCCAACAAGCTCCTCCAACAAGCATTGACCAGTGGAGTGAGCTCACTATTTCACAGTTCAATGACTAGGAGCAGCCATCTGCTGCAGGGAGCTCTTGAAGTGGCTAGGAGTTTTAAAGATGGGCAAAAGTAAAACATTGGATGCTTGCCCAAACCCTCATAAAGCTGTGGGCAATCTCTGCTTAGCTGATACATGCTTGGCTTACTTGTCTGAGCCTTTTCCACTAATCCCTTTCACAGTTTGGAGAATCTCTGCTATATCAGCACAAAAACTTATCTCAGCCACTAGAAACATGCCAGCTCCTCAGGCAAATGCCTTTGAGACTGAATCTGTCTGCTCCCTATTGCACCCCCATGGACACTTAGGTCTTTTCTTAGGTGTGATGATCAGTGTTGTTTATAGTGCTCTAGGTGCAGTCTAACCACATTATCTACAATAATACTATCTTTTCTGATTTATATTGTACTCCTGGCAATTCTGGTTGCCTTCTCCAATACAGAGGCACAGTGGGTTGAAGGCCATGGGGAGTATCTCCATAATAACTCCCCAGATTTATTACAAACTCCTAGTAACAAGCTGCAGTGACATTCTGTTTGCTACCTCATTGGATTCTTTGCTGTTTTACATTGTCTCTTAGAAAAAGGCATTTAAATGATTTAAGTCCTCTGTGTCGAGCTCCATTGTTCTTCATTATTTGCTGCATTTCCTGCATTAGTATCATATCCACACCTGAAAATTCAATTCTCAATAGTATTAGGTAAACCATTAAAAATAACAGAAAGATGAGGAGGATACATTGATTCTAGTGATCCTTTATGCTTTCTATTTGCAGTAAATCTGTCCCATCCTTTCCTACAGAGGACTTTTATTTTGTTGCGCCAATGTTCCTAGGCTTAGTCATTACAAGAATTTTTTCTGTTCTTGCCTGTAGCAATATTTTTTTCTTTATGGCAGAAATTTTTATTCTACAGAAAGACAGAGGCACTTGTTTAAGCACTGTTCATCAAAATATGTATTTGGAACCTGAAATAGCTATTCAGTGATACTGGAACAGTGGAATTTTTAATCCATCTATTAAAAAAAAATTAAGAGACTTACGACAGTGGCAGAATATTTTGCATAACACTATTATTTATTTTAAATAATATATCCCCATAAGTTGCTCCAGAATATTTGCCAGAACCAAAAAATATTTCAAAAATTAAACCTCAAACTTAAAAGCAAAATGCAATAAAAATTTTGCAAGCACGTTAGTGAAGCAGGCATGTGTTTGGAGATAGAATGATTCTCATGCAGGATGGTTTTCTCAACTAATGTCACTACTTGCCATGACCAACACACTAGAAACCTTAGGAGAGCTAAGCTGAAAGGAAGATACAAGTTGTCACAATGAAAGCCCTTTTTTTGAACCTTTCATACTTTTTTTTTGGAAACTATAATGCTTTTTAAATATGTCTTAAGAGAAATAAGAGCCAATTAATGTCCATAACTTTTTTAAATGCTACTGAAAGCCTGAATCTGATCTCCTCTAGTACAACAATAAAAAATTCAGTTGTTAACATATACTTTGCTGTAGTCTGTTCCTTCCTGCCTTGTATTTGTGAGAGTCAGACTGTAATTCAGTGTATTAGGGACCAAATGAGCAGGATCCCATTAGTGGTTGTGGCTGTCCATCCTACCTGTGTGCAGTACACCAGTAACAAGCCAGCCAGCCATGTCTCCAGGACGTGTTACTCTTGCTATCAATGTCAAAGACATTTGCCTTGATGTTCAGAACAACTAAATATCAAGTCTAATTACATTAAAGCTGAAATTAATATCTTAGAATCACTATAATATTTGCACTGTGCAGGAAATTATTCAGATCTGTGTACCCAACATGAATTATGAAAGTGCTAGCCAGATCAGATCCATGTTAAGCTTTCAGGGAGAAAGAAATAAAGCTGACATGCCTTGCTCAAGTGATGGTTACAGAATACGAACCTGCAGGAGAGGTGTTTTCAAAAATGTAACTTCTAGCAGAAACCAGCCAATAATCTCTTCCCGTTCTACAACCAAAAATAAAATTGATTAAATCTAAACCAAAAATTTATTCAAGTAGATATTTTAATTGAGAAAATAAGTAATAGGCTTTTATACAACATTAATGCTGCATTATCCTTAAAAATACCTGAGACAAGTAGAGACTACATTACCAGACCACATTTTCAAAGTGGTAGGGATTGAATATTGACTTCTTGAGGACAATACCAAAACCCTAACCACAATCCAAATTTTCTTGCATTCTTCAAGTAATTTCAATTTATTCCCTCTAGATATGTTTTTTTATTCCCCAAGTAAATGCATAAAACTGATACCTTGCCCACAAGACCCTGACAATGTCAATCCCGTGAATGCAACATAGAATGAACTGAAAGATTTGTCACTTTGCCTCCAAATTTCACAAAAAAAAAGTATTCCTGTTTCATATAGTAAATATTCATAACTGCACACAAGAATGTTCTTAATCCTGAATCAAATTCTATTGACACTCATGAAATTAAATACTTTGCAATTTATTATTTAGGTGCAAAGTATTTTATTTGAATGTGCAACAAGGCCTCAATTCTGAGTCAGGTTCAAACAGTAGCAGTTTAATTTATATTGGAGCATGGAAAAAATTAAAAATAATTTTAAGTGGAAGAAAAACCCTGAGAAAAATAAGAGATTGAAAGTGAGAAGCCATGGCACATCAGCCCAAATCAAGCAGCATGTAAAGAAAAGCTGTTCGATTGTGATGATCTGTAATTAACCTGGAGAAAGAACAGCTGCATTTCTTCTCAAACAAAAAACCAAAAACAAAACCTCACACCTAAACAGGAGTCTGATGTTTTATTATCTTGTGTATTCAAAGAGAAAAAGCAGAAAAATTATCAAAAGATAGCACCTATATTTTATTTTAAGGGTTGACACATTCAATTAACCTTGAAGTGTCTAACACAGACTCCCCCCCAGTGTGAGAGCAGCTGTTTTGGAGTGGTCACCTTGGACATTGCTAGATTTCTGGAAGTGTCTTTAGGAGCAGAGGTCCCTGTGACTTTGAATGAAGACAGGAACTGACTTTTGTGTATTTCTCGTACAAACCCGTAGGATTGCAAATTATTGTGAGGAAAACATCTGGGGCTTTTCCTTTCCTTTTTTTAAACAGTCAATCTTTACAGACAGTTGTGTTGTTTACCCTGAATTCACTTCTGAACAGACATCAAGTCTGAGACCAAAGTTTCAATTTCAAAAAATATTCAAAATTAATCAGAAATCTAAGTCTAATTGTCTCTCACAAGGTCAAGGTACTGTTCTCTGTGTTGTTTCAAATGTTGCCATGAACCACTGCGATATTCAAGGCTTGGCTTCATTCAGTACCTGCTCTATGCCCTCCCATCTGTCTCCAGAACTGCCACACAGCCTGATCAGTAAGGAAATAGAGTAAAGCCTCTCAGATGATGTTTAGGCCTGGTAAATAGGGATCAGTTTATTCTGAGGACCATGATAGAATCATCACCCTACTATCTCTGCTATTACAGACTTTGCTGGTTGGGAAATGATCCTGGGGAAAAAAAAAAAAAAAAAAACAAAAAAAAAAAAAAAAAAAAAAAAAAAAAAAAAAAAAAAAAAAACCAAAAACAACCTGCAGTTTCATATCTGCTATTCTTTTTTCCCTTTTGTGGAACTTGCTCATTCAGTCTATTCTGGAAAATGAATGCTATTAAGAATGAAAGGGAGACAGGTACTACTATTAATGACCAGGCAAATACTATATACAATGTCTGGAGAAAAACCAACATAGAGAAATGTCATTTATAAACACTAGGGGAATGATTCAGCACAGAAATAAAATTGGTGAAAAAATACATGCTGCCGAACTGACAGGAAAAGTAAGTTACAGCATGATATTAATTCGAAGAAGTATAGGAGTGAAAATGCTGTTTTCTGCTTTTTCTCTATAAAATCATCTTTCTTTTCATATTTATTCACACTCCTGCAGAGACACCTATGTTCTTAGGGGCTGATTTTGAAAGATTTTGATAACACCTATTTAGCCTGCAAGAGTTTTCCCTCTCAGTACCAATTTGACTCAGAGCTGAGATTTTAAGCTGAAAGTGACAGAATGTACTAGGAGGTCTCTGTTGGGATTAATACAAAACTGCATCTCACAACCTGACTGGACCATGGGAAGCAGCAGCAAACTGCCTTCACTTTCCTGAGAGGTAGGTCTGCTACCTCAGATGACCAACACACATCGAAAACAAGAGACTCTAAGGCAGCAGAGGACAAGGGAGGCTGAGGAGAGCAGGACACACAATTCAATTTTAGTTTTGCAGTAAGAAATTAGAAAAAAATATATATATAGATTGTTTTGGGGTTTTTTCTTTCTTTTCTTTCTCTAATCTTTTCAGGAGACAAGAATACCAATATTTCCTTTCAAAGCTTTGAGAAATATCTTTCCTTAAAATGCAGGGTGGATTGACTTTAGCAAAGCAGTGCTAGTAGAAGGACCAAGCACCACTGGTTACAGTTTTATTATTTCTGACCTCTGATTCTGCTTGAGTGGTTCTTCTTCAGCGTGAACAGACTCACCCAACAGACATTAACAACTCAGAAGCCATGGCCAAAGCTGCCATCTAAGAAATAAATGGCCTGGCCATGCTGACAACTGGCTGCTGCAAAATTTCAGGGCACCTGGAAATCTAAATTTGGCTTTGCTACCATTTCAAACACTTTAGCCTGCATGATCCACATATGGACATCCTAAGTGGCACATAGAGACGATGAGAGGAAGTCAGTATTTGTGAAGATCTGCAGAAGAAAATCCAATCCATCCAAGTTAAGTATCTAACTCCCTTCACTGACTTTAAAGCAAGAAGAGTTTTCAAGGTGGCAAATGTCTTTTTGGTATTCAGGTGCTTCATCCTTTTAGAAAATGAACTCTTAGCAGTACAGGACCACCAATTTGCAAAAAGGATGGTGGCCAAAACTCTTCAGTTTTGCCAAATAAAAAAGCTAGCTAATAATCAGAGTACATAAAAAGGAGGAAAAACAATCACAGTCTAATCTAGGAGATTTTGAACACCTCTCTCCAGTGAGTGCTTCAAAGCATATGCAGTGAGAAACTCCTGCCTCATTTGATGAACTAATCTATCATGCAGCCAAGATAGGTGCTGGTACCAGGAAAAAAAAAAAAAAAAAAAAAAAAAAAAAAAAAAAAAAAGCAAGATAAAAAAAAAATTATAAACTTCTCACATGATAGCTGGGACAAAGGAACAAAACTGGGCTCTTGGCCCAGAGATGTACCTGCAGTTGTACCATGCAGATGTACCATGAGAACTGGATTTTGTTGTCTGTTAGCATCGCGGGCTGCATTAGACAGATTATCTCAAACAGGTTGAGGGAGGTGATCCTTTCCATCTGCTTAACCATGTGGAGATATTTCTGGAGTGCTGTGTTTAGTGTTGGGCTATGCCCAACATGAAAGACATGAACATATTGAAGTGAGTCCAACAAAGGGCCCCAAAGGTAATTAAGGGGTGGAACATCCCTTGTGCAAGGAGACTGAGAGAACTGGGACTGTTCAGCCTGGAGAAGGCATAAGGGGATTTAACCAATGTGTATAAATACCTGATGGGGTGAGCAAGGAGGACAGGGCAGATCTGTGAGTGGTGACTATTTCCTGCTTGATCTCTCTCTCTCTTTCTTCCATCCTTCTTTTCTATTTCTATTTATCTACCTCACACGCATTAATAAGTAAATCTATATTATTGGCATTGACATATATTCATGTTTGTACCTTAATCTGGGCAGAGGCATCTCTTGTTAAACAGATTGTAAAAACATCCTTAAGGTATTTAAAAGACATGCAGATGTGGTGTTTAAGGTCTGGTTTAGTGGTGGACTTGGTAGTTTTAGACCAACAGTTGGACTCAATGATCATAAAGGTCCTTTCCAGCTTGAATAACTTTATGTTTCTTATCAGTCATGTCCTATGACAAAAATAACAAAGGTGCATAAAATGCAATACAAGAAATTTCCATTTAAACATAAGAAAAAACCTTTTCATGGTGAGGGTGGTCAGCCATTGAAATAAATTCCCCAAAGGGGCTGTACTGTCTCCATTCTTGGAGATTTCCAAAACCTGACTCAATATGGCTCTGAGAAACTTCCTTTAGATGATCCTGCTTTGAGCAAGGGATTAGCCTAGATGATTCCTGGAGGTGCCTTCACAATTTGCTCTGTGATTCTGTGAAAATTAAAAGCAGTCATGGAATCAGGGACCATAATCTGGACTTTGGTGGGGGATGAATCAAGTTAGACAACTTCCAATGCAAGGAATTCGGTAGCTGGATGGTTAACCAGTTCTGGGAACTGAGTTGGATTGCTGTACAAGAATGCAGGCAGGTTCTACCATGATGTGCTGAGTAGCAGTTGCAGAGCTGAGAAAATGCTTCAGAAACATTTCCCCACTGACTGTACAAGTAGCCGCAGCCACGATGCTCCTAAAACCTTCAGCAGGCTGTGAGCACCCTGCCACACACCCTGCATAAGATCCAGACAAATATGGCTTTGCTACGTTTTCATAATACATATTAACAGCTGTCACTGTTATTTTGCCTAAATTACATGAAGATTTCAGCCCCTGGCTCTTTATACTAATTTTATTCTACAGGGCAAGAATAGCCAGCTACGTCCTTCTGACTGGTACAGCAGCTATGATAGCAAGTGCAATCTTTGGCATAAAAGCAGCAGGGGTAGAGCGAAGGGAGATTATTATTATGACACATAGAATTAATGAGACCTTTTCTGGAAACCTTTGCTAAGCCTTATACTTTGTAAAGAGATGCAGTAAAACTTGAAAGACTAAGAAAGAAAAAAAAAAGATAGAAGATGGAACTGAGACACAAAAATTTTTAAAGACCACATTAAAGTATAAAAAAGTAAAGGCACTTAATTTATTAATTTCTCAAAATACAGACTACACTATCACTTGATCACTGCCTTCACATAATACACAGACAAGTACTTCAAAGAGCAGAGGAATGCTGTTAGTAGATAAAGGTATGTAATAATCTGTTTTCTGAAATTTGAAACAAGAAAAATTGGGGGTAAGAAATAAAGCGTCAATCTTCAAATGAAAGTAGTGCCCAGTGAAACAATCTAATGACTGACACAATAGATTTTCCATCACTTGAATTTAGCACATCAGTACTTGATGACAACAGCATGGCCAAATATATCCAACAAAGGGGATTGCTGAAAGAAGGACGTGAGTTGGCAGACCTCATAGATACCTGTTTTAAACACCTGATTGATACATCTGATTCTGAATTGGAGAAGTTGATTTTTTGAGTGGTGATAATTATCTTATCAATTAATGGGTTATTAGTAAGACTCTAACGATTGGTTTATACACAAGATGTTTCACAAAGGCAGTAGTGGTTCTGCAAACAAATAAATCACTTTCTATGTTAATGTGTATAATAATGAGGAGTATTTTATTTTCCCAATCCGTTTTTGTTTTGTTTTCTCCCTCGTCTTGATATCACATTGCAACTAAGGAAAAGAGATTATTAACAATCTTTAAAATTATTAACAATATTAACAAATTAATACTTAAGTCTAAAATGCCCCAAAATGCCAATCACTAAGCCTGAATACTTAATAAGACAAACACAAACCTTATACCCAATAAATAATGCATTCAAGCTAATAAAGAGTGAAAGAGCAATGCATGGATACCAGCTGGCTATGAGCTGTAAAATACAGTTGGAATATATGGGATAAAGGCTACACAAAGAGCAAGTGGACTGTAATTTTAAGACACCATAACAAATCACAACAAATCTTGTTTCTGTCCCTGCTTCCAGAAGATAGTACCTGCTTGGTAATTTGCCACCTTTGAAAGGCTAGGGAGGTGAGGGGCTGTGCCTGAAAATTGAGGAAAGGAAAATATGCATCCACTTTCAATACAAGGCTGAGATAATTATCTAGAAAATTAACTATTAGAGTGTCACTTCAGTCCCTGGGAAAATCATGGAGTAAGTGTTCTTGGATCACATTTCTGCACATATGAAGTAGGTTCATGTGGTTGGAAATACTCAGCATGTGTTCACAAAGGCTAAATCAATGCTGACCAATTCAATTGCTTTCTAAAGTAAAATCATTATATTTCTAAATGAAGGAAGAGCTGTATTTAATCTCATTTTCAGAAAGACTTTCAATGAATTTCCTGAAATATCCAGGTTCTTGTATCTTGCTTCCAGGTTGAGATGCCATGGTTTGGATAGGTGGATCAAACAGAGGTATAACATTCCAATTACTCCAGATCAAGCTCAGGGGTCAGTCCTGCAACACGATTAGCAATCTTCATCAGTGACCTGGAGCAGAGTGTACCCCTGTCAAATTTGGAGATGATGCTAAACTGGGTGACAGCAGATAAGTAGAAACAGAAGAATATGAGACTGGGCATAAAGACAAACATTTTCACCATGAGGCCAGTCAGGTGGTGTCATAGGTTATCCAGGAGGGGATGTTCAGCCTTCATCCTAGGAGATTTTCAAGACAGTCATAAAAACACTGTAGCAAGTTGGTCAGATCTCCTGGTTGTAAGAGTAAATTCACATGTTATAGCTTAGAAATACAATTCATAGCCCACAGAATCACAGAGAAAGTTTACAGAAGGAGATAATGAAAGGTGAGCTTAGGAAGTTGGGGAATAAAATTATACTGGGAATAATATGTAGGGATATTACAATGTACTGCTCATTGCTCATGATCAATCAGATAGGAGTTTCTAATAACAGACATGAAGGAATTAAAGACAGTTATGGTATGAGTAAAGTTTTGAGAAATGAAGCATCCCATGGCTGGCATGGTGAAAAAGTTAATTTTGTCTGAATCAGAGGAAATTGATAAAACCATGTGAGATGTGCTCACTTTATTAAACACCTTTGGTAGCTGATCCTTTCCGAGTAAACAGAACCACTACAAAACCACCAGAATATCTATAAACATTTCCATTCCATCTCTCCAATAACAGCATTTCTGCAGAGCCACCATTCCTTGTGTTGCCTTTTCAAGCTCAGCAAGAAGTAGGTTCATGAGCATTTCTACACAGGTACTTTCAAGTGGAATTAACTTTATTAAATGCTTGATGTCTATAAAGGCAGTGCCTCCTTTTGAAGTGCTCATTCCAGCCACTTTCAGGTCTGATTTTCAACATCTCACTTAAGATTAATTGCACCTTAAATGTGCTTACATCCCTCCAGGTTAATCACTCAGCAGTTAATATCCGCCTTGTACATGATCTCATACATTCACATAAGTCTTGTTTTAGGTAGTTTTCCTACCAGCTGGAAAGTTTTGTGAAATATGGTCAGATGGAGGTGGGAGAAGGTGGAACAGTAAGATCATAATAAACACAGGTGGGGTTATAGTCAGCCAAAGAAAAGATTGTTGAGTCTTGAGAGTGGGGTGCAGGTACCCACACACATGCAAGCACTAAGTGACAGAGCTTATGTTGGAAGGCTGAGTACCTCAGCTTGGCTCAGCACCAAGCAAATGCATTCACAAAGCTTCTTGATCCAAATGAGTATCTTCAGATGCCACAGAGCTTTGCTGTGATAACTCTGGGTTTTGGGCAGTACTGCATTATGCAGCAGAGGTAGATTTCTGTTTCCACCCTCAACTCTGCTAACACAAATATCTATGAGGAGGTGCCTGCCCCAACACCTTGTGTGAAAGCATTTCCCAAGAAACAGTGGATTTTCAGAGTTAAAGCACATTTTTCAAGGTTTAGGCACCTCTACACCAAAAGCACAACTGATTGATTGCCAGAGAATAATTTCAATGAAAGTGGATATGTCATCATGACCCCCTGGAAGTGGCCCTGGCAGTGAGACGTAAATTCCCAATTTACACTAAACTATACATACTTCCTACTCTATTGCATGCTGGTCAGCCCCCAGAGCCACAGACCTCTGGGGTTAGCACACCCAAGCCCTTCCCTATCCAGATCAGGATGTGGCAGAAAAATGCTCCAACTCCTTTCTCCCGCAGACCGTGTTTTCCTTCCCAATGAAAAACACACTGTGGGGAGATGTGACTTTTGCTCAAGTCCCATCTTGGCACAGGGGCTGAATATGGTGAATGGGGAATTTGTGCTGCTCTAGCTGCCCCTGGGAGCTGGAGAGTCTCCCAATGTCTCGTAGTGCAGCACATGCAGGGCAGCTTCATACAGGCAGCTTGGCATTGAGCTCACATGCAATTAAAAGGTAAATGCCAATTCTTGTTCCGTCTAGCGAGCAAAAAGACAAACACAGAACTGTGGTATTTTTGAAGCAAGACTATAAAAAGAAAATTATTGAGTGTATTAATACCCTGTTGGAAATCCTCGACTTGCTGGTTCTTGGAGTTTCTTTCCAAGTTCTCCATCAGTCATACAAATGCAGGAATAATTCCCAATGGAAGTAGATATTAAGTCAACAATAGGATTACCTAACTTGGTTCCATTGTTTATTGGTTCTGCAGCTAAATTTGAATATTTTATTTTTTTTCAAACATGAAAGTATTGAAATAATTCACAGGTTCAGCCTTTACTGTGGAACACAAAATTTAGGCAGTATATACCTTAAAAATATACCTTGCTTCCATATATGTTTAAGGTAATTATGTTTTTGATGTACACAAAGTTCAACTTTGTGTGACCCAACAAGCAGAAAACAGATTTATCTCCACTCTCATGGTTCATTCTTTTCTGTTGTTTGCAACACCATGGTTTTATAGGGAAAATGTTTACCAGGTTGGAGCAGAAAATCAGAATTTTAGAATCAAGATTGACTATTTCAGAGAAGGTTTTATTTTTACAATGGTTTGTACAACAAAACCAAAGCCTTTTATGAAACATTAGCATGATTTCTGTAGTTATTTTTTATACTTTCCTAGAACATAGATGCAATCTGAGAATTTATTAATACATTGAAATCAAACAAGAAAAGAATCAGAAATAGTAGAAGTAATTATTACTTTGAGGTTTGATAAAATGTAGTTTAGAAAATGTTTAGAAACTGCTGACAATCCTATAATTAAGGAACAAAGTAAGTGTCACTGAATTCAATCTTGCTCATATCAAAACAGATAAAAGGGTATTATTCATTTTTGTGTTGAGGTGAAAAATGTGGCTTTTGACAAAGTAAAAAGAAGGTTGTTGAAAAAAATTGTATGTTGAAATTGGTTAAAAAAAATGAAGTGTGAAATAACAAGCAGAATTCAGTTAACTGAATAATTAAGAAAGCAAATGTACACACTGAAGTATGAATTTCCAAATATTCTTTGACCTACAATAAAGGCTGTTCCAAAAGATGTTTTCTAGAGTTACTCACAGTGAATGGTGGGGACCAATTAAGGAAACAATGCACTTGTTATAAGGAGCTGCCTGTGTTTGAAAGACTGGGAGAGGCAATCACAAAATCATGGGCTGTGAAAGCAGTAAAAAAAAAGAGATCAGGAGCAGAGATGGCAGGCCAGTTTCAGTGGAGGATGCTGCAGAAGCTGGATGCTAAATGTTGTTCTCATGCAAAGTCCTGAAGCACTTTCATAGAAGAGTTTATTGACCTTTCACTAGTCCCACAGGCAAGGTAAAATATTGGCCAGCTCTGTCTCTGCTGAAATGAAACAAACACACTTCAGGTTTGGACTATTTATGGTCTTTCATCATCAGTCGACAGCAAAAAGAAGTTTTATAATCACTCAGCTAAATTAAATAAGAACAGAACAACAATTTATGGTCAACAATTTTTCAGTTTGCACTGGGGTGGCAATCATATTTTGCTTCTCTCAGTTCACTGCCGTAACACTTCAGCTTGACAACTCCCACAGCTCCCAGAGAGTTGATGGAGTTACACCACAGTAAAACTGGAGAGGCACAAAGAAGACTCCAGCTCACTGAGTGCTGCAGAAACTTAAAATAACTATTATCAAAAAATTCTTCTCTCCCTGTTGTAAGTATGAACTGCTGTCAGGATGAAAGCATAAGAAAATCTGGTTTTAAATCGAGATCATTTTCTGTGAAGTCTGCAAGTGATTCAACAAGCCAGACATTCAAATTACACTAGTCAAGCATGTTCTTACCCAAATCCCCATCGTGTGCACTTCCCATTTCTATGCTAACATCTTCACTATCCCCAGTAAAATCAATGTCAAAATTTCCATTCATGGAGAAGACCAAAGCCTCGTCAAACAAGTCTTTCTCTATCCCAATTCCTATATCCTTTACCTGGACTTTGAGAATGGTTTTAGATCCTCTAGTAACTGTTATAAAAAGACCTTCATGGAGTGAAACCATCTAGTTTTTCAGGTTCTTTCTGCCATCCCAAAACATACCTCTTGCCTACTTTCCTCATTCTGCTTATATCAGAAACATACAGGCTCAAACACTGCCCAAAAGTGAGCACCTATGGGTGCTAAATCATTGCAAATCATTCCAAAGTTCTGTGACCTCGAGCTGATGTCTGTAATGGAGCAGTCTGAGATATCTTCAGAGAGTGTCTGAAAGGTTTGTTGGGGTTGATCTGGCTTCATCTTCTGTCTGGCAAAGGAGAGTAATTTAGTTATCTAAGAACTGAACTGAAAACAGCATGAGAAATCCAGTCAAATCAAAACTATAGGCTGATCCAAAAGCTAGATATGAAATTATCAACTGAGTAAAATAATTGTACTAAGGATCCAAAAACAGATGGTGAGGATTTCTATAGATAAGCCAGAGTTTGTCACATTCAGGATGTTAATTTAGTCCCAATCCTGCAATTCTTAGCTATATAAGGAAAACAGTAATCTGAGAAAGAAATGTTTACACTGCTACCAGATTCCTCTTGTGTATTAGGGTAGAAGGATCTAAGTCTGCACTGTCTGATGCTGGAGCTGTTGTGCATGAGATAAGTAATGTAAAATTTTTAATCAACAAAGCAGAAATTGTCACCAAAAAGATATAAAATGTATTTTTGCTAATCAGATTAGTGAATAGGATCTGAAAGTCCATGGAATGGTTTAGGTTGGAAGAGATCTTCAAGATCCTCTGCTTTCAATCCCTCTACTCTTGGCAGGGAGATGTTCTACTAGACAAGGTCACTCAGAGCCCTATGCAGCCAGGGCTTGAACACTTCCAGGAATGGGGAAAAGATGCATTTATCATCTCTTTGGAGACCAACAGGATATAGACCTTGACCTCACATTAGATCTATAAAGGTTTACAGCTGATGTTTGTACAGAGATGTGTAAGCCACATGCTGTTCTGGGGCTCATAAATGGGTAACTCTAGTGTCATATCTAGTATCTAGCACATTAATTTGTTTACCCTTTTAGACCAAACACAAAACTTCAGACATTTTGTTGTATTTATTGGTTTATTTTGATAATATTTTTTCTCTGCAATAAAGATTTCAGATTTTTTTTTAATAAAGAAGTACTCACTGTATATAAGAAAGACATTTTCTCTATAATTCTATATGTTGTTCTCAGTTTTTATTAGTACAGGGAAATATAATAACTTGCTAGTGATTCTGTAAGTTTGAATTATCTGTTAGTGTTAGTTCCATCAGCTGTAGAAAATGTTTGCCTTAGCAGAATTTGGTGAAGGTTGGGGCTAGATTTTTTCTCTGATCCAGAAGGAAGAATGGGGTTTAGGGTTGGCATTTTCTGGCCAATTTTTAGTTCATTTTTTGGTAGAAGGGGGTGTGTGGGATCTTTCTGTCTTGGTACTAAACAAGTTCTTGTAATTTTTGTTCTTTCAATGAAAAAAATAGATCTATAAGCCTGGTAAATAAGCAGCAATCTTCTGAAATGACCAACTCTCTGTTATTTATTGTGTCTCTGAAAAATGAACCTACAGTGCTGCTTTTTGAAGTCCATGGTAAAAATTTAGGTGCAAAAGATAGCCATTAATAGAGTAAAAATAGACTTTGTTTTATCCCATTTCTGTGATATCAAAGTACAGTCATTAGCCAGAGCCATCCTAGGGGTCTCCATGGCCACTATTTTGGATAGCAAAATATACCTGAGGGGTGAATCTCACCATCTTCAAGAGTTTCTTTGTGAAAAACCACATCACTCTGTAGAGCTGTGATTCCCCTGTAACAGTCAAAGCAAGGAATGGGTTCAGCTATGCCAAAATTGTTCTTAAAATTGATGAATGGACCATTTCACATCTCTGATGCAGGAAACTACTGAAAACTATACCAAGGACAGATGTCTTTACTGATCTTTTTCCTTTTGGCCCCCTTTTTGGCTTTTCACTTCCTCTTTGAAAAATCAGTAAAAACTTAAAGGTAGAAAAAAAAAAATAGAAGAAAAAAATAGCAAAATGTGAGAGGCTTTCTGATGGCTGTACTGCCTGCACCAGAACTGGTGCCACTGGGAAGTCCTCCAGATGCTGCCAATATCTCCATTCCATAGATCTATGAAACAAAATTGCAGATATGAAAATCAGCAATAGTAAAAGCAGAGTGAAATCAGTCAGATATGCCCAGGTTCTCCTGCAGACCCATATACCTTGTCAGCCCAGAACTGGGGGCAGATGTAGAGTGTGGCTCTGAAAAAGTGACAAACAGGGCCCTGCCAAACCCATGCAGCCATTCCAAGGCCATGAATTCACTGAGCCTTTTGTATCCATTGTTTCCTCCTGGGTCAGTGCACAACATGTCACACTCCCCAAGAGGAGCTGGGATAAGACCCTGTCATTCTTTTGCCCTGTCCTCTTCCTAAGAATCTCATTATGAACCTGAAGAGCTTGGCTAATGGAGTTTACAGTGACAGAGTCTTTTATAGTGCCATAAAGGCTTTTAAGATGTACTTCAGGGGCTTCTAATTCTCTCAGCAACACAGTAAATATAATGAACGTAAAAATTATCCCTGCAGATGTTGTGGTGTCAGTAACAACAACAAAATCTCAGCACGGCACAGGACCAAAATAGCATCTGGGACTTTGATTCACTCAATTTAATCACACAGTGTTTGAGCATTTATGGTTTTACAGTTTTTTTTATTGATTTACAGTATTTTAATGAGATTACTGTGAAAACATATATGCTGAACTGCTACTTATATGGGACATATACCAATGCCCATCACTTCCCTCATTGCTTTCTACAGAGTGCTCATTTGCAGCCCTCTGGAGCTCACAGGAGGATTTAACATTAAACAGTCTGCTGCCTAGCATGAGAGGAAGGAGACAACTAATAACTGTTTCTTAAGCCCATCAAAAAAACATGAAAGCATCTAAGACTTTAAAATAAAGGAAAATAAAAAATACAGAATGAAGCCATTTATATTTCTCCTGATTTAAAACCGAGCAGGGAAGTATTAGCAAAGCAGCACACTGATCTATCGGTCACTGCTCAGGTGATTTCCAAACCATTCTGTGGATAAAAGTAATTTGTTGCTTCGTGGCCTACACAAAAGTGCCAATAATTTCAAATTTGTGAGCAAGATGCCACGGAGAAGCAAACCTTCCCATAGCCCTGCACTGCAGCATGTACACACATGCAGCAAAGGATTTGTGAAAGTTTTTCCATCTGAAAGTGAGGTATCTCAGCTTGGCAGCTGGGAATACAGTCACACATCAATAACACCCATGTCAGGTGATGAGTCTCATGACCTACCAAAATGCCACCCAAACCTCACACAGAGGTGCTCCTCTGTTGTACTCCTCCTCTTGTTGTCTCCCTTCCCTTTAACATCTCCACAGGCTCCAGCAGGGGCTCAGCCTTTGCTTGAGGCTATTCTTCACTTCTGGATGGCTAAAGTTAGGTGAAATTAATCTCTGCTTTGGGCAGTCAAGAGGCAACAACATGAGCCAATATGAAGAATAAAATACTCTATAGACTTTCCCAAAAATGTACTCCACTCAGTGACTAGGTAGCTGGGCTAAGCAGAACAGTACCCATTTTCTGCAAGTGAACAGGTCTGCCTTAGGAGATGCCATGCTGCCACCTCTCCCAAAAGCCACCTTTAGCAACTCAGGGTTTCCTCCAGGATTCTATGAAATAAGGGCTCAGGATGGCCTATGGCCCTGCCTACTGCCAGGACTGTATTCACCACCAGCACCACTGCTGTTCCTAATGCCTGCCAAAAAAACTCCTGTGAATGATTACACCAAAGACAGGAAGAGAAAAGGCTGCTGGGAAGATTATTTAATTTGTGAGCTTGCCAATTTCACCTGAGTTAATACTTTTTTGCCTGGATTCTCAGACACCTCTCATTGTAGAAAGGACACTGTGAAAGCCAAGTTTTTCCAGAAGACTTGACAGTCTTTGCCCCATGGTATTTTGGAGCAGAGCAACCCCTGTCCTCTCAGCAGTTCCCATCACAGGAGCCACGAGCCCCTCCTCACACCAATGGCAGGGCTGACCCCCAGGTGCTGTCAGTCAGTGCAAGCCCCTGGCAAGCATAGACATTTCTGCCAGCTGGACAAGTGGTCAGACCCACACTGTGCTTGGGAAAGACAGGGAGCACACAGGAGCAAAGAAAGACTTGGGCATTAATTTTTGAGCAATTTTTGTTCCTTGCATTGCTGGAAATATTTGCTTTCTCTCTTCCAGCATGCTTGGCCAGACAGCAGCTCTGAGTCAGACTTTTCCTTTTACACCATTGTCCTTTACATCTTTCAGGTGACCCAGAATGTATTACCTTGGCAGGCTGAAATTTCCCTGCCACTGCTTGATCTGGCACTCTACAGCTGTTCAGGGGCTGAGGCATAACCTCTCTCCCTTTTGTAATGTTAATGCACACTTTGTGCTCTGGCCTCTGAGTTTGCTCTGTGTAGTTGGCAATATTAGACTAAATCAAGCTTCCTCCCTCTCCAATGAATATGTATTTGGAGCAGCACTCTTTTTCTTGTGCTGGTTCAGAATAGTCAACAGCAGGAGTGAAGCACTTTTTACTCCTTCCCAGATTAAATCTGTAGGCTTTCTTTAGTCCACTTTCTAAGTGAGGTTTGCTAGCAGCATCAGCTGGTCCAGTTTGGCATCACTTGATGGTTCAAGAACATCACTATTAATATCCCAACTTTGTATGCCCTCCTCTGGGGTTTTAATCCATTCAGAAAGTGCCTCTTTAGTTGATAATTCAGTAGTGTCAGATTTTTCACTTTAAAGGTAATGATTCAGTCTAACATTTTATTTTTTTCTGTCATGTAACAGCACTTCATTTGCATGCTGCTCTGTGTAGGTAACATAACTAAAGAACCACTTTGGCGAGAAGAAAAAGCAGGCATGTCAAGGAATACAAGGAATTTGTGATTATTTAGATTTTTCATCATTCTTTTTTTTTTTTATGTTTCAAAATGTCAATTCCTCTACTGTAAAAAAAGGAAACAAAAGAAATGCCAGCTATTACTATGAACAAAGGATAGTTTACTGCAACCATGAGTTTCAGTTTTATTTCTTAGTCAGAACATCCCATGAGCAACAAATTTCAGTATCTACAGACATTAGCAATAAAGGCCACCCCAGGTGGAGCATTTATTTCAGTCAAGTATTATATATTCTTAAGCTGCCAAACAGGAGATCTGTTAGAAAAAGAAGTTGGGACATTAATGACAGCTACATACTGATATACCACAGTAAGCATCTCAAGAAAAAATCAAATGTACTTCAAAAGAATTGAAATTGTTACTATGTTGAGTGGGCCGTGCATTTTCCTAGAATAGTTCTTATGTTGAAAGTTCTCACAGTTCAGCAAATAAAATGGGTTAGTCGATGCAAACAGCTGGGTCCTTTTTATTGAAATACTCTTGAGGAGTTTGATCTCTGAAAGAAAATTGTATGAAAATACTTTTTCTTTTTTTTTTCTCTTTTTCTTCTTTTGTTTTCTTTTTATATTTTTTTAATATACAAATATTTAGCCTCCCACACACCATTTCTAAATACATACTTGCTTTGATGTCTCAGTGCTGGGATCTAAATTCTTTGCTGATTCATAGCCTGTCAAATCAATGCAGAAATTGCATGTAAACTATTACATTTCAAAGGCTTGTCTATCTCAGCCTTGCAAGCTCAGCTCTATGTTAATGTAAGAAAATTATGTTGTACCCTGGTTAGTCTCTTATGTATTCTAATCTGTCTCATCCATGCTCCCCAGGGCTGGGGGACATATTCCCATTCACCATTGTGCTCCTTGAGGTGGAGAAAGTACTAGACAGGGCTCTTCCAACCTCCCTGGTGAAATTTCAGAATTGTTACTCACAGATTTATATGGTAGGAGAATTCCTACTTATTTTGTTTTTATTGAGCCAAAATTGTCATCACTTTTTTATTTTTCCTTGAAAATCCATTTTCAGCTCTCAGGACAGAAGGAAGAGATTTTACACAATACCTATGGCTCATCAAGTCACATCAGAAGATGCAAAGAAAGTGCTGATTCTTCAAAAGTTGCATTTCACCCAGTAATACCTGAAGCTCAACTTAAATTTCATTGGGAGAAGTTTCTTAGCTCTGGGAGAATATTCTTTCCCCCTGTTAGAGCTGTTCAAGGCTGCAAATATATAATTAAATATTTATTCTCTAAAAGAGTCAGAAATACAGAAACTCATGGATAGAGAAAGAGGCTGCCCCCAAAACCAATGGCTAAAGCAGCCATCTCAGATGTTGAAAAACAGTTAATCCCACAGGCCAGCTCTAGACCTGTCAGAGAGCTTGCTGCAGACATCACATGTAAGGGAATATTGTGTACTGTACACAGAAAGTGCACTTCAGAAGATTTTATTTCCTCCTTTAACATGTCACTCAAACATCCTACTTTGACCTAAATCCAGCACTAAGTTACCCATCTCTTTTAATGGTGTGTGGTACTCTGGGAGCAGTCAGCTTAAAAATCAATAAAAATTATGTTTTGTAGGACTTCTGCAGAGAAAATATACCATCCACAGATATTTTTAGCCAAATGCTGGTACTCGGTTCACCTGTTTAATGATGATGTGGATGGATTTCAGAATCTTGAAATATTTATGCAGAAAACAGAGGTGGGCACTGTGAAATAGATTTCATTTACTGTCTGAAAACCACTCACATGTTCTTAGGTACTCCATGTTATTTATATATTTATAGATAGCTGTCATTTTAACATGCCAGGTTGAGGGAATGCTACAGCTATTATTACACACATTTATAATGTTTCTGGGGGACATAATTGATCCATCAGGATAATTATGGGCCTCATTTTCCCTTCTCCCTACTTGTCTGCATAACGAGTGGGTTGGTTTGATGTCTTTTTGGTTCATTGCAGAAAACAATGAAACAGTTAAATACCATTGCTGGACTCCATGAACCATTACCAGTGACCAGAGGATGAGAGCAAGGAGAAGAACCAGCCTCCTTCCAGCAGCACAAGAAAAGGCATCCTTCCTTCTGCTCCTCATGAAAATTCGGGTCTATCCAGGAATATTCCTGTGCACACATGATGGAAGGAAATAGAGCAGAAGTTGTGAAAGCAGGTGGAGGAGCCTCCTGCTTTCACAACTTCTGAGTTTATTACTTCTCAATTTATTACTGAGTCTATCAGTCTCTGGGCTGATCCCAGGTCACTGATAACAGTGTCCAGCTCTGCCAGTAGTCAGAGAGATATCAAACTCCTTTCTTCTTGTTACCCAGGTGTCATCTCAAATATGTCACTTAAATGGTTGCCATTCTTCAGACTGCTTAAAGAGTTCTTCTTTCTAATTAGCTGCATTTTTTGCATATATGAAAGATGACTTCCCACCCATATACACCCATATCCCCACTCAAATATATGTATGTGCAAGGGTATACACAGGCATATATATATATATATATATATCTCCACAATTAAAACAAATTCACACATGTAGCCTCTTGCTGTCACCTGAAAGAGGGAAGGACATGAAACCCAAAATCCACTGGCCCTGTATTTTCTCTCTGAATTGTCTGGCACCAGGTGTTTCCACAGAAAGACATGTGCCCTCTGAAGTACCAGAACATGAGAAAATATGATCCCTTTATTCAGTAGATAACAATCTAATATCTAATTTCTACACATGTGATTAAATTTCCCCACTTGGGAAAACAGCCTTTAATTTTTGCCTTAGTAGTAAACTCATTCTCAACATGATTATAAAATGGAAAACATGAAACCAGAAAAAAATCTTTGCATATGAAACACCATTAATTATTGTGCTTCACTATCTTGAAATAAAAAAAAAAAACATGAAAGAGTGAAGCAGAAGGAGAATAATAGCTCTGTATATAGATTCATTATAAAAGTATAAGTTGGATCTTTGAACTTTCCGTATAGTTTACACAAGACATCCTGTAAATTGTGTACCTCAGAGGAATTTAATTGTATTCCAAATAGGGAGTTGCAGACAAGATTATTATTCAATAAAGTAGGGACTTTGTTGTAGTTAAATAACCCTGTGATGAGCAATATGATTTCAGTCTTCTGAACATGGCATTAAACAGACCAAAATACACAATGTGATAGACAAAAAAAATTAAAATACAACAACAACATTGTTCTAAAGCACATAGAATTCACATAAATGTGGCCAACATGAGCAATGAAGCAGAGAGTTAAATCACTTAACAATACCTGATTTATGTTCTTTCACCCACAGGTCATCACCTAGCTATCATTACAAGTATTTCTTTCACAGACCCCAAACTACTCCACATAAATCTATGCACAGCTCTGGGCTTGCTGTTGCCAGGAAGGGTGCAAATAGTATAATTTTGGGAGGACCTAAATTAATTCACAGAAAGATAGAGCCTCCTTTGTCATGTGCATTTATGTATGCCACTCATATATTTGCAGAATGATAAATGTACTTACAAAAGAAAATCCCCACTGACATTTTCCATACTCTCTTGCTTATTAATGTATTTGAAAAAGTAGCTGATATCCATAAAAAATAATTTAAATGTATGTTGCACATCGTATCCTTAGTAAACTTGGGATATTCCAGTCTGTCAATTTTTATGTAATGGCTGCACATTTTTAAGAGAAATTAATCAATAAAGAAAGGTGAATAGATAAAATAGTATCAGGGGGAGATCCAAAGTTCAAACCCTTTTCCTAGTAGAAGATCATAAATAGAAATGAAAATTGTATTAAAAATTCAAAGGCGCTGGAAGCTAGATCTGTCTGGAATTTCATACAGTCAAGCTATAAAGAATCAGAAATCCTGCTCTATTTTAAACACATTTTAACTCTCCAGTAGAGAGAGGTTACCAGCACATGATGGTTAAAAGGTATCCTTTTCCAAAGGAAAAGCAAACCCTTATCTATGATCTGTTATCCATGATCTACTGTCTATGCTCCATGATCTATTGCCTTTTTGCCTTATAATGTACTTACAACTGTGTCATGGAGGATTCTAAAAATGCTACATATAATATTATATATTAGCACAGGAGAGGAAGTGAAGAAGAACTCCTCATGAGTTGCTTTTTCTTTTCTCTCCCAGCCTAAGTTCTTTGGATTTATTCTGGACTAAAACACTTCCAGCTTGTTTGTTCCAATAAAAACAACTCAGGTCTTGGTAGTACTGGAAAACAGTGGGAGATTTTAGTTTAAGTGACTAGCAGATAACCTAGAGTGACTAAAACTGCTACTGAAATTTGTGGAATCACATTTTAAAAAGAGAGGGTTTTATTTTTCCTCTAGACAGACTTTAATAGATTTGGTATCAGTGGGAAGCATGTGCCATCTCTCCAACTGTCTAAGTCATTACACAGAGCTATTAAGATGCTAAATATTTCAGCATTTGGAGAAAAGAAGTTGAGCTGTTTATTTTCATTGTAAAAAGTCATCAGGAAGAAAGGGATGTGAGGTATCACTTACCATCTTGGCTGAGATGGCTAACAGATGGCCCAGCATAGGAGATGTGAAAAACACACTGAATTACTCACTCAGGCTGAAGAAGGAGGCTTTCATAAAAGCAAGACACTGATCCTGGACTTTGCTCTGTCATGACCTTATCCTCCATCCTCACTCCTTCATAAAATCTATTAAACTCCTGTGGAAATCAAAATCAATGAGTTTACTCCTAAAATTCTGTATTTCTTATGCAGCTTTTTTACTGCACCAGAGATTAAGTATGATGGTTTAACCTTGAGGGAAATGTTGAATGTTCTATTACTGCATAATGAATTGCCACAAAGTAATCTCAGCGCTGGATCTCACCTTGTTGCCTTGATGAAGGCACAGAAAAGAAAACAGGTGTTGGGACTCTGGTGCTGGACTACTTTCCAAAAGACAGATGTTGAAATGCCAGATATTTCTTCTGATTTTGTGATTCTGGCAAGCCAGGTAATTCCTCTGTATCATAGTCATTCATGTACTAAGTAGAAATCTGTTTTAGTGTGCTTCTGTGAGGATGGAGACCATCTCTCTTCCACATTCAGCTGCCCTAAATTTCATCCACATCCGTTCACCCATCTGTTCTGTGTTCCCTGTTGTCAAGTGATGCCAAGCCCATGGGATGCATCATACTCTGGTGGAGGTAAAGCTGTAGTGAGCAGAATGCCTCAGACAGTGGATTTATAAGTACATCTTAAACTGCTACTCATCTACTTCACTACAAGCACAAAATAGAATGTCAGTTTTACACAGCTGTGTTGCATATATATATATATATATATACATATACATACATATATATATATTTGGGACTGATGAAATGTGAAATCTGCTCAGAAAGAAGTCATTTTATCCTCACAGCAATGCTCTGTGTAGGAAAAAAATATATATTGGTTTGCATTAAACATGGTCCTTTCCCAAAATCTTAAGATCCTGATTGTATTTTCTTGAGTTGTCCTCTGTTTCCTCAGCTTCCTTTCTGTAACAATGATCCAAATTTTTCTGTCAGGGTAATTAAACTAAGTTAGCAGTCAGCAGGTTCTTTTCAGTTCTTCTGCAAGCTTCAAAATGAGCAGTTTGTCAAAATGAGGAGAATTCCATATTCAGGTGGCAGAGGAAACCAAGCCCTAACTTTTCATGTACATCTAAATGGGCATTCAAGCAGTGACATGGAAATCAGTAAAGCAGCTATTAATGATCTGGTTCCATTAACAAATATTCATTTGGATGGTAAGTGACCTGAGACAAAGAGGAAATGCAATTCTGGCTGCCAATACAATAAAAAATTACTGCTATTTGTGCTATATAGGAGTCATGATCAATTATACCTTTTATTTGCTCAATTCAGCTACATTGTAACCAATTAAATCTTTGTTTTGAATGAAGAGTGTAGTGGGTTTTACAAAACTGCTTTATGTACAGTTCCTTTAACTTATGCTATTAACATCACCTTGGTTACTGGAGTGATGGAGCTTATTCCTGACATGTTGTTTTTAGCTTTTGCCTTATTAGCCTAGTTTTCCAAAACACTTTTACCAGAAGAGGAAAGTATCTCTCCTCTGGACATTAAATTAAACTCAGTTCACATCACACAACACAGTCACTTTAGCCAGTGACTAGAACATAACCTGATTCTGCCATCCTACTTTATGCTGAGTAGTAACTTATTCCATAGATAGTAATCTAACACCACATATACATGGTTACAACTATCGCTTATGAAATTTATTATTTTTTTTTTATTTTTTAACAGCTATTAACCAAAATATTTAAGCTCATTATTCTATACAGTACAGAAATTTGTCGAAAATTATCCATTTCCTCAAATTTCTTTAAGTCTTAAAGAAAAGTGAACATAGAGAAAGTTATTACCTCTATCACAACATTATCACTTCATCCTTTTTTGGGCACCAGTGTTAAGACAGATCCTGCCTGCTAGAAAACCCCCTTGGAATCAGCTGAAAACACTGTGTCAATAAGACAAAGCATATTTGGTTCCAAGTTTAAACAAGAAAAAGTTTACAAACAACATTTAATTCTCAGCCCAAATCTTTTCTTCAGATCTCACTAACAGAACTAGAAGCAGAGTCTGATTTTAAGCAAAAACTGAATTCGTCATTTCTTGATAGTTTTGGAACTGTGCTGGTCCCAATCCCTATGCTTTTCAATCACATACAAAGAGATGGATATTTTATTGTGTCTTCTTCAGTAGCAAATCTTTTTATACCTGCAGCCCAAAAGAGTAAAGGGAGATGTTGACTGTAGTTAGAAAATAATTCATAAAGACTAAGGGATGGGCAGCTAAGGAGCAGGCAGTGGAGTGGAGAGTGTTGAGGGAATTGAGAAGGATGGTTGAAATTAGAAGGATTCAGGAGCAGGAAAGTGGGACTGGAGATGGAAGGACAGTGAGCATGGGAAAACCAGCAAGGGGGTTTAATCACAGGCTGAGTGGATCTGCAAGCAAATCAGAGAACCCTTTCCTGCCATGGTCTTCTCTGAATGCACTTTGGAAGGAATGAGCAGTTTGAAGCACGGGTGAGTGCAGAACAAGCCTGAGAAGGTCACAAGACTAAGACCAGGCCCCCTTGAAGGCTTGTCCTTGTAGTTCACTCCACCTTGATGAGAGTGCTAAAGGTGATGTGGCTTTCTGCTTTTCCCTGGCATGATCCACCAGTTAACATTGAATGTACAAGGCTTCAAATGGGAAAATTTTTAATTCCTGCCCCAACACAGGCTGAGGAGCACCAAGAAGAAATAACAGTTCTGTCACCTGCACACCCAGCAGGCTCAGAAGGCTTTGGACCAAACCTTCGAGAGGAGCCACCCTTTACCCTTACTGTCATCAACTAGCCAAGAGTCAGTGTCTTTTCACCTCTCCTTTTTTTACTAAGCACTTCCCTAGAAACATTTTATTCAAGACCTACTCCTGGAAGCACCCCAGACTCCAGCACTTGAGGAAATTGACAGCTGAATGTCTCACTAGAGTCCCAGTTTGAAGAATGCTTATCTATAGCGAAAAGTCTGTACATTCAGAGGTACTCTCACTGGAATATATTTCTATCTACAGTATTATTTCCACATACCTTTGTCATGGTTTCTATGGATTGGGAGTCAGCCACTCAAAAATTAAATTATCTATTAAAAATATTTTCCTACCCTGTGACTCCTTCTGGCTAAGTAGTACAAGCTAGAGAGTCAAAGCTACATTTTTTTCCTGAGTTCAATTTGATTTTCAGTACTCACCACTAATGAAATATCTAGAAGTGATTTATTGGAACATACCAGCTATATTTAAGCAGCAGCCAAAATAATTGCATTTAATTAAAATTAAGGTCAAGGGAACACAACAGACTAATGTGACACTTCAGACATCAGCATGGAATAGGTGCTTTGTTGGTTAGTTATCAATTAGGTACAGTAAACACAGTAAACGTGTTCAGCAGGAAATTCTCAGTGTAATCATTTCAGGCAAGCAAATAAAGGCTGTGCTGGAATTTTTTTCACTTTCTCTGGATTTAAAATCATCCTGCACACTGTGCTGTTCTTTCTATCCTTAATCTACTTCAGTTATTTATTCTTTTACCTTGAGGACAAAGTATTCTGCCAGAAGCTCTCACTGGAGAGCTAGAGAAATGTAAAATTGTGGGAAAGGGTTTTGTTTTTATTGTGTTGTTTCGTCTCTTCACCTTGAAATCACAAAAAGTCTTCTCATCACAAGCCTTAGGCTAATTGGACTGTGATGGGTATTTGAGAATCTTCTACATGGCTGCACACCAGCAAGCTTGGAAAAAGGGTTTACTATGAAAGGTTTCATTGCTTAGTCCTTTGAGTAGCAAAGATTGCACAACTGTGATTTTCTTTGTGTTTGTTCTCATCATAAGCCATTGCTTACAAAGGTATCTTTAGAACTGTGCACATTCACTCTGTATATTTATTTAACTAGACAAATACCTTAAGGCTTGATGTCAGTTTTCTCCTAAACTCCTTGATGATCAGAAGGAAAGGGTACTGTATGAATAAATACTGCTCTGGGTGTCCCCTGGCAATGAGGATTCAGTTATGTCCAAAATTTCTTCAAGTTCCTTACATCTGAAGCCAAGACAATGCTCTGGCAGTGCTGTAAATGGCTACAGCATCTGACCTTTAGGTTCCTTGGATGCTTTGTTTCCCATGACTCAAAACAAAGCAACAAACAGAAGCCCTGCTAAATATATCCTTTTTTTTTTTTCTCCCACTCATAAAAAGAAGTGTGGAAATAACATAGAAATATGTTCCCCTGCAGCCTTTGCCCATGAGGCAGGGCCAGCAAGCACGTCCACATCAGCCAGCAGAGCACACTGCAGAGAGCCTCCAGCTCACAGTGCCTGCTCTGGGTGCACCCACACGGAACAGCACACAGGCTGTGCAGGAACAGTAGCTGATATGACAACACCATTGCTTCTGCTCAGTTAAAACCTGCCCCCCAGCTCACCAATTTCCACTGCAGCTTCTAGCCCAGATACAAGAGTGCTCATCCAGCACACGTGAGAGTGGTGCTGTTCTGGGGGTCCCCATGCAGCCATCAGTCACATACACAACCCCAGCACAGTGCTGGGGCCTCCTGGTGCTGCCACAGTCTAAACAGCAATGTGGAAATTTCTCTCTGAAGCCTTAGACTTTTAGGAACTCTGTGTGAGGTTTTGCAGATAAACACAAATAGAAAACCAAAGCTGAGCAGAAGAGGACAGGGAAAAGGATTTAGTACATTCACATTTACAACACATTATTTGGGGCCATGCTAGACCGGATCTGAATACAAATCAGAAGGCATTAGCATAGAAGCTGGGGCTACAGAAAGCCTAGATGAAGTGGAACAGGGTCATTGCTAAGTATGTAGAGACTGTGGGGAGGGAAGTCAGCAGTAAAGCAGGGAAAGGATGAAGAGGAAATCACCCTAACTGGGAAGTTTCTGTCTTGGTGACTTTATAGCTCTTCATGTAAGAAAAAGATGCTAAAGGACCTAAAAGCCTTCAGAAAAACAGCAGCCCTTACTTACCAGTGGTAAAGTGATCACAGCTTGAACACCCTCCTTGCCCTTGCTTATCCTGATCAAGGCAAAACATCATGATGAAATACATTCCAACTCAATGATAAAATTACTCCAAGCTTCAGCTAGGACAGGCTTATGATCTTTTACTTTCTTCTGAATGTGGAAACAAGATGATCATGTCTGCAGGCAGATCCAGACTGGACTTTGTTCCTTCAGACTACTTTGAGTGTTTCCATGTAGCTCTCAAAATGTTAAAAGAAAGCATCAGCTAAGAGATACAAGTGCACCTTATGCTGAATCTGGTGGTGTTTGGATTAGGTATCTGTCCTTTCAGCAGACCCTCTTTATTCACTCCTCCAAGCCATCATTCATTTTTGTGGCAAAAACTCTGTGATTCTCAAATGTCTAAGAAAAAAAAGAAGACAGATCAGAGAGTCTGGAAGGGATCACTAGGGATCATCTGACCCAAACCTTCCCAAAGCACATCCAGTCTCAGTGTAACACTGGGTTTTTCAAGCATGCATCCACCTTGCTCTTAATGAGCTCTGAGGCTTTGCAGCCTTTCTGGGCACCATCCCATTTTCTGACTTCTCTCACTATTAAATGTTTCCCTACTGTGTACTCCTGCTTCCTCCTTTGTAGTTTTGCTTGTTGCCTCTCATCACCCAACACCTCTAATTAAACTTTTGCAGAAAGCTAAAGGTTAGGTTCCCCCAAAGCCAGCCTCACTCCAAGCTGACCAAGCCCAGATTCTCCAGACTCTCCTTTCAGGGCAAGCTTCTCAGTCCCACAGCCTTGGGGACTTCCCCTGAACTCCCTCCAGCTTATCAATATCTTTCCTGCACTACAGACCAAAACTGGGCACAGCTGTGATCTCAGAAGTTCCAAAAGGAGGGGAGGACTCATGTGCCTCGACTTGCTTATGGCTTGGGCTTGTCAGCTTGAGGGAGAGGACCATGACTTGGAGCTGGGGTTGTTTAGATTGGAGAAAAGGAGGCTCTGGAGTGACCTTATCACTCTACAACTCCCTGAGAGGTGTTTGTAGTCAGGTGGGGCTTGGTCTCTTTCTGCAGACAGCAACTGACAGAACAGCAGGACACAGTCTCAAGCTGCGTCCAGGGAAATATAGTTTGGATGTTAGGAAATAGTTTTTCACTGAAAGAGTGAAAAAGTACTGGAATTGTCTGCCTGGGGAAGTGGTGGAGTCACCATCCCTGGATGTGTTTAAAAAAGGACTGGATGAGGCACTTGGTGTCCTGGTTTAGTTGAGGTGTTAGGGCATGGGTTGGACTCCATGATCTTGAAGATCTCTTCCAACCTCATTATTCTGTGAATTCTGTAAATTCTGTGAATTATGTGACTGAGTTTTAAAACTCTTTAAGACTGCGGGTAAGTTGAATGCTGAATAGTTGTTTATAAAATCCTGAAATGCAAGAGGCATTTGCTGAAACTAGTTTTAAAAACATCAGTGTAAAACAGTCAAAAGAAAGTACTTCTACACACAGCAGGTAGTGAATTTGTAAACTTTGCTGCCACAGGAATCTGAGGAGGCAGCATCAGCAGGATTACAAAGTGATCAGATAAATTCATGAACAGAAGATGCTAAAAGTGCTGGGCAGGGATGCAGCACTGCTGCTATTCCAGCAGTGTGTACTTGTAGCTGCTGGGAAAGACAAGGAGGCATGGGAAAGCAGTGGGGCTTTCATGCTGTCCCTGAATGGCCTCTCCTCTGGTCACTGTTGGAGGCAGATGGACCTCTGGCCACTTCTTGTTCTCTTGCTCTCTGAGCCCTGTGGGAGGTTTCTGAGCTGACACTAATTAAATAAGAGACACGGGGACAGTAACTGATGTTCTCTTACGTGAGAGATTGATCTTGCCATGCTGAGAATCATCAGAAGGTACAAAAAACCGTATCCAAAATTGATCACCCATAGATGTTAGACCAGAAAACCATAAGGTCCAGCTCAGGAGAGGATTTACTGCTAATGATTTCCATGGGCTGCAGGAGGCTGACAGTCCTGCAGGACGTGGTCCTAGAGGTAGGGATGGTAAATCAAGCATAAACAATTGTCCATCATCTCCAAAAAACATATAGAAACCAGTAGCACAAGAATTGAAAGCTAACTGAAACAGATAAGAATATTAAGCCATTTAAGCACATTTAAATGTGCAGACATGAAGGGGTTTAATATAGAATATTTTGATAACATATTTGATAACATATCTTACTTAGGTGTGCTTTTCTTTTATTTTCTGTTTTCAAACAGTTCAAAACCCTTTTTTTTAAATCAAAATCATTAAAATGTGGGGCGTGGTATTACAAAATGCAATCTCCTTTGTGGGTTTAAAAAAGTAAAATTAAAATTCCATTAAAAAAAAAAGCTCAACAAATTTGTTATGTTACCTGCAAACCAAAAAAAAATCTTTTTCTTTTCATTTATTTTCTGTTGTTAAAGTAATTTCCTATTCTTTGAATAGGTAGTCATGGGAGTTTAACCTTCAAAGTTCAGACACTTTAGCATGTAGGCAATATATATATAAAAACAGAGGGAATTGAAATAGTAAAAAGTCCATGTAAGATAGAAGAATCTGAAAGTTGCCTCTTCATTAGATAATCCTAAAGAAATAAAAACAGAGAACTTATTTCTTAGGTGGGTCTAAACAAGTTGTGTTCAGTAAGTAAAATCTAAGAATGCTCTAGAAGAGCAGATGTTTCTCTAATAGCAAAACACAGCTCCACTTCCATGATGTATAGCTCAGCTGAGGAGCTTTTTATAAAGGACAATGTCAAAATACGTCAAGAACACAGCATGAAGGTGAAAGAAAATAAGTTGGAGTTTCCCTTCTTAAAAGACACTGGATAAGGAATTATAAAAATGTAATGTACTTTGCCATTAAGATAATGAATACAGTTCAGTGGGGTTATAAAATAACTTACTGGAAACAAAACTCTTTTGTGTAGGTCTGGAGTAACCTAGAAACTTGGTAGTCATAAAACTGAAGAATTGAATTTCCTGGTCTAGGAGCTGCTAGAAAAATTGTGCTTTCTCAACAACTCAAAAATTCCAGATACTAAACAAGGTTGCTATTCTTGGAAGGATATTTAATACAACTGTATCTAGATTTCATTCATCCCTTTCCAGGTACTATGATGAAAGTAAAGTAGATCACAGCAATTCTGTTAAAAAGTATTAAGAAATTACTGGTTTATACTGTAGGAAGTGGCCACTGTTTGGCATTTCAGCTCACCCTGAAATGAAAAAGGCTCACGTAAGCTGCCTATTTAGATTCTAATTTGTGCTGAACACTGCAGAAGTGGTTTAAAGGCCCTCATTTAACCAAAGCCAGCTGAGAAAAGGCTTGAGAAATACTAAATGAGCAGCTTGAAATTACATAAACATAAATAAAGAATTAGAATTGAAAAGAAGGTGGAATTAGAACCCATAAGAAAGAAATGTGAAAGCACCACAAAGTCACAGTTCTCCAGGGAAGATGGGGTGCCCTGTCAAAGCTTCAATTCTGACAGTGCTTTGCAACCATCAATTTTGCACTGCTGTGCCAAGCCCTTAGTACTGCCTTATCTGTTGACTAAACACCCTTCTTAAAATAAAATGAGCCATCAGTTTGAGAAATTTCCCTAGTTATAGCTGTGTCAGCCAGCTTAAGCTGACCTTTAGAGAATTCACATGAGAATAAAGGACATCTTATTATTCAAAGAGCGTTTTTGTGAGCCAGGAGCTGCCGGTCTTAGACAAAAGCACAAGATTTCCTCCTAAGAGAACCTCTGAGAATTTGCAATGCATCATTCACTTGAGTAGTTTATAATCTGACATATGAAAATAGCTGGGGGAAAATTAATCCCTGGCATAATTTCATTTTTGTACAATCAGGCAAAATTTGGCCCATTTGAGTGTTTCTACTGGAGAGTGCAGGGCAGGAATTCATGGGTGTGGGCTGTGCATGGTGGAGAAACTAATTTGGTAAAAGGAAGGGAAGATGGTGGGGCTTGGGGGGTGAATTTGTTGTGTATACATAGGCCAAATAGTCTCAAAATATGGGTCTTAATGGCAATAATAAAATAATATTTGTTATATAAAACCAACCGTATTATAACAACTTTTATTCTGTAATTTCAAATTAGTTTTCCAGGCTTAATGTGCTGCGTCATGATACCTGATTGCATGAGGAAAATTAACACCATCTATTCCCACTTTGCATAAAGCTCCCATGCTCTGGGTTTTGGGAGGAGAATTTGGGGTTCCAAGTTCCCACTACAGCACTTGACTACAGCATAGTTGGAGGTAAAAATGGTTAAAAAAAGATGACTACATTGAGTAAGGATTTTTGCACAGCTTGTCTGTCACCAGAGAACTTTTTAAAAAAATTATATCTTCATGCTAAGTGCCTTCCTGAAAAACTGTCTCACTGAAAATATAAGGACATCCCTTGGCCCATGTGATTTTCTTTCTCTAGTTGAAAAAAACAAAAAAGTCTCATTGGACTGATTATGACTAATGCAAGTGAACCACATGAACCCTGGAATGATGACAAAGGCGTAATGGGAAGTGATTGAAGAACATTCAAGCATTGCATCTTGAATAAGCACCAACGTGATTTAGAGTGCATAGTGAAGGGAAGGCAAATGGGAAGGAGGAGGAGGAAAATGGGAAGATAGCTTTCCCATGGACTATGTTTCCAGCCCCAATTTTCTCTGACATTTGTTAAACCAAAATAAGCAAATTTTTAAGCTACTTGTTATTTTCAGACCCATAGTATGAAAAGGGGTTAACTGACACTTGACATTGTTAATTTTCTAGTTTTTCCTAAACTAGAATTCTGTAGAATAGGAAGAGCAAAACAAGGTAATTATAACATTATTCTATTATTTTAGTATCTGTACTTAAGCATGTACAGTATAGCAAAATTCTTTTAATGGGCAGAGAAACTCACTCTACATTATTATTATAATGAGTAGTAATGGATAGTGATAAGACTATGGGAGTCTTCTCTCTGCACAGTGCCATTACAGGCATGAGTGCATAAATAGATTTTGATTGAGATAGTCCCTAGTAAATCACAACTGGATCTTTTTCTATGCCATTTGAAATAGCTTCAGAGTCTGGTTTTATCTTCAAGTCATTATTTTGCGGTTTCTTATCCTTCATACTTCCCACAGGGTCACAGCCTCCTATGGCATCCCCCTGCTCTGGCTGGGATGCTCCAGGGGCTGCAGGTGGATCTCTGCTCCATCCTGCACCTCCATGGGCTGCAGGGGCACAGCTGCCTCACCAGGGGCTGCACCAGGGGAATCTCAGCTCTGGTGCCTGGAGCACCTCCTGCCCCTCCTTCTGCACTGACCCTGGGGTCTGCAGGGCTGCTCCTCTCACATATTCTCACTCCTCTCTTTCACTGCATTTTCATAGTTTTTTTCTCTTTTCTCATTTTAAATCTGTTATCCCTGAGGCACTACCACTGTTGCTGATGGGCTCAGCCTGAGCCAGCAGTGGGTCTGTCCCCAGAGCATCAGCCCTGTTGGACACAGGGAAGGTTTCTGGCAGCTTCTCACAAAAGTCACTCCTGCAGTTCTGTTGCTACCAAAACCTTGCCACTGAAACCTAATACAGTGTCAGAAACTGTTTCAAGGACTGTCAAATGTGCCAGTAGAAGATAGAAAGGAATGAGCAGAATTTGGTCTGCCTTCACACTTCATTTTCACCAGTGACCTATTTACTAATATGAAAATATATGCCATTACTAAAGAAGACTGTTCTTGAAAACTTTGTCATTATGAACCCAGCACAGAAAAATAGCCTGTTCTCATTTGCAGGTTTGAGGTGACTTATATCTCCTGAAATCAGTGCTTTGGGAAGAGGTGTATCTGGATAGAGACTGAGTCACCGGACAAAAGTCAAAGTGAACAGAAGAGGTTGGTTGCAGACACAAAGTGATGAACTCAAAGGAAAGAAGAAAAGCCTGTTTGCTTCCTTGAAATGTGAGACAGATGCTTTGCCACATGGTATGTTGTTCACCTTGTCCAGAGGTATACCTGTGTGTAGGCATCCATGAAGCATAGAAAGCAGATTCACACCTTCCAGATAGTGGGAGGCTCCTCCCTCATAGCATCTGCTATCCTAAAGAAGCAGATTAAAGGTTCATCAGCAGAGAAAAAAGTGGGATTAACTGGAGCCCACAAAATACAAGAGTCCCAAGGTGAAACTGACTCCTGTGCCTGAATCAGAGCTGTCCATAAGTGCAGCATGCAGCACAGATGTGCCCTTCAGTGACAGCTCTTGCCCTCCTTGTTATTAGGGTAAGGCAGTGATGGTCTCTTCACATGAATTAGGAATAAGACAAAACACAGTCCAGAAAGCCAGAAATCCTCTAGGCTTGGCAGTTTCAGTAAACTCAACTTAGGAAAAATAGAATGAGGTCTTGAGAGCAAGGAAAAGTGCAAAAAACCCTCAAAGCTCAGAAAATCTACCAGTGCACTGATGCTGTTCAAGCACAGTTCAGCAAGGCTTCCTGCTTTAGGTCTGCTTTGAATGAAGAAGTTTGAGGCTGTGATAGTTTCTACTTCTAATGATACATTCACTTAAATACAAAGGTTTCATCAGCAGAATCACATCTCTGAACATGATGAGTCAGCTGAAAGTTGCAATTCAAACTCCACTGCTGTTTCAGATGTAATTCAAACACAGTCGGATGATTCTAAAAAGAAGAAAGAGACATTGATGAGTTGATTAATAGATTTCTTGGGATATCTGTGCACTCAAAAGCAGACTTTCTGTAAAATTTAGGGCACAATCCATCTAACCAAATGTATAAGTCAGAAATGGATTTAGATCTAGCCCTGTCACCTAGATTTCCTTTATAGTTAGAAAAGAGAAATAAGCTCCTTTAAGTCACTATCACCTCGCTGAAACAGATATTGAAAGCAGGTGGCCAAACAACAGCAATTTCTTCTAGAATGACTCCATCATTAGTGACTAAAATTAAGCAGCATCCATCTTGCCCTTTCTCACTAAATACCTAAAACAGGTGACTGGTAATTGACCTTCTGTGGTTTTCTGATCACTGAAGCTGAGGATCACCAGGTGCTCTGCTCTGAAGCACTGCCCCTTGCCTAAAATGTGCCTGTCCACAGAGATCTCCCATGGACAGCCCCCAGGTTCAGAGGGACCATTTCTCTGTCAGGGCAGTAAAGTCTTTGTCCCACAAAATGCATCTTGCATCCACAGGTACACTATTTACTGGTTAAATTAATTTGAACACCAACACAGATAACTAATAGATAACTAACCTAGTGATGTACTGGGCACTGTGGTTTTGTGCCAAGGGGATCTAGTTTCCCAAGAAAGTTTTTCTCAAAACCCATCATAACGTATTGCTTCCTGGAGCAACCCTGAGATTGGAGTGAGGGAAAAGATGCAGTGTTTATGTACAAAGAGAAACATAGTAGAAGTATCTTAAAAGTCAGAAGTGTGTCCAATTCCACCCAGAGTTTAAAAAAAAATAGTAATGTTAGTGGGGACTGCAATACCATAGATAAATATTGTGCGGAGGGGGAGGAAACCAGTTGTTACCCATTCATATCAGAGGCCTGGCAAACCTTGCTTGCCAGGTACAGTGTAGTCTCACAAGCAAAAATAAGACTTATTCTTCTGATTTAACTTTATCAAAACATAAAAAACCTCTCCTTTTTTCCTCTCATTTTCCTATCCTCTCTTGTTCTTCCAATCACCTTGAGCAAATCCCCCTAAAGCCATTAAGTTTTATCTAAGGCAGCACAGTATCTAGATGGAATTAGGGTCACTGAATGCATGGAACTGACCTGGTAAGCAATATATTTTTCAAAATGTCATTTCCTTTTTTTGAGGGGTGAGGAGAATAGAAGTAATGCTGTCTTTCTTATGTCTTTTCTTGTGCTCTCTAGATAAGCATATCCATTCTTTTTATAACATCTGCTTACATGATTTCTACTTTTTTTTTTTTTTTTGCATATAATAAAATATTCTAATAGAGGTCCTCAACTTCCTTTATTAAAATAAATGAGGATGGGCATGCTCCTGAAAGCTTGTGGAATAATTGAAAAAGGGTTGTTTGGAGTAGTGCTTAACATCTGAAAGTCCCTCATATTGCCATGCAAAAGTCGACTGATTATTTCTGAGTGATGTGTGCTATGCTGTTAGTCTAATTGCCAGCAGTGGCACTGCTCAGCCATAAAGAAGTTCACTGCATCAACAAAATTTAATTGGGGCACCTCAATATACTGGCATTTTCTTGCAGAGCTAGTTAAAATGAATATAGAAACTGCTCTGCACAAGGATTGAAGTGTGCATTCTTCACTTGAACCAGGGAAATTCACAGAAAAACTAATTTTGTAACAGCATGCTGTGATTCTGCTTCCTTTTCTTCACTCCAGCAATTATTAGCTGAACACACACACACACAAAATAAGAAGTCTCATGTACTCTATCACATGACATTTTGGGATTCTTTAACTGATCAGGCTTTACTCTCATGCAAAAATTTTAGACAAGAAAAGAAAAAGCAACAACAAATAAAAAGGGCGGAGGGATTGTGTAGCCATTTTACCCAAATTTTGTTTCATTTTGTACCAGAATTAGTCAGTCTGGTACTGATAATGATATCTGTATTAACATACTGTTGTTTCCTAATGGGTAGAAGTGCTTGTAAAAAAAAAATAAATTAAAAAATAGTAATTTGATACTAAATCTTAAAACCCCAGCCATAACAGGCACTAAGCTTGTTATATTTTTATTACATCCTCCTTGGCTGGCAGATTCATTAAGATCAGGAAGAAGTCTAAAATATCCACTGACATTAAAGTGACCGATAGGCATAAAAGTAAAGAGTAACATTGAAGAAGGAGAAAATTTAATTCTTTCTCTGTGAGTCTTTGGGAGAAAACGAGTTCACCAGCTTAAATGAGTAATAGGGCAGGTTTCAGAAGTGGCATATGAAAGCATTTGTTGTAATGCTGAACTTTACCTTCTCTCATTAAGTTGATTCATTGTGTAGGTAACAAGGGAAAAGCTGGCAACTGCTGACTGCTGTGCAAGCTTCCACACTGAGCATATCCATCATTCAAAACTTAGAATTCCTAGCCTGATGGCCATGCTTCTTTTGATACAGCAAAGGTTTGTTTTCTGGACCTGTGAGTGCACATTTCTGGCTCACGTCCAGCTTTTCATCCATCAGTAACCCCAAACCCTTCTTCCCAGAGCTTTTCCCAGTGTGTTCATCACCCAGACTTTACTGGTACTGGTGATTGCAGTCACCCCTATCAGTGCAGACTGAGCCACAAATGGATTGAGAGAAGATCCTTGAAGGGACAGCCCCACACATATCATTGTATACAATGGAAATGTTCTTTTGGGCTTCAGGACTCTCTAGTACTTAAAAGAGCATCCTCGTCTGAAAATGGAGTGCAAATCAAGCCTTAAATCTGCTTGGTATAACTATTTCTCAGAGGGACTTATTCCAGAAATGGATCCTTGGCATTGATTAATCAAAAGTAGAGGTGATGTCTTTTTGTTGAGTGGGATGCTTTGAGGGTCAGGGGACTATTGATTGTTCTGATTAATACACTGCACTCCCACATCTGGGAAATGGCAACTGAAATTGGAAGGCCCCTTTTCTGCCCTGCTTTCATGGGTACAATTCCCCTCTGGAATCAGTGTCTCAGAGAAAAAAGAGAATCAATGGTTCCAGGCATAAGTGAAGGTCAGAGTGCAAGGCATAGAGGGCAAATCATTGGCCACTGTAAATCATGGTCTCTCTCTTAACTCACTGGATCTATTGCATTTTAGTCGGGGGTCTGACCCTGAGAGTAATCTGTATTTTTCCCTCGTATCTATTGTTTCCTTATATTATTTCAATGACTACTTGGTTTTACAATCTGAGCTATTCAAAATGGATTACAGCCAGTGTTTCATTAATTTCTAAGATTCACAAATATTTTGAGGAAAAAAAGGTTGATATTTTCTATGCCTTTAATATTTTTATGATTTCTTGGTAAGTATTCCCTACCATTCACTGCTCAAAGAACACCTCTAGTCTAGAAAGATTCTGGGAATCTAAAAGGAAGATGTAAGTATATAAATGTGAGTATATATATAATTTCATATTGAAATGTGGAGGACACTCTGTGTCCCGAAGATTTGCACTTCATTTTTTTATTCCTATTGGGTATTTGTTTTGCTTCTTTTTTTTTCTGCATTTACTCCCCTTTCTCAAAAAAAAACAAACAAATAAAAAAACATACCATGTATGCCCTAAGAAATTTAATGTTTTCCTGAATTCCACTATTATGAAATCCAGCAATTTCTCTGCAAAAAAAAAAAAAAAAAAAAACCTACTTTTTTTTTCCCTTTGTTCCATAGTTTAACCCCAGACAGCAACTAAGTACCACAGCTGCTCACTCACTTCACTGCCACAGTGGGATAGGGAAAAGAAGCAGAGAAAAGGTAAAGCTCATGTGTTAAGAATAGTTTAATATTTTAATAGTAACAGCTACAGGAAAAAAATATGGATGAATAAAACCCAAGAAACACAAAAAACCCCACAATGCAATTATTCACCACACTCTGACCTGTACCCAGCCCATCTCCTAAGCAGTGATCAGCTCTTCCTGGCAACTCCCCCCAGTTTATTCATGGAGGGTGATGTTCTGTGATATGGAATATCCCTCTGGCCAGTCCAAGTCAGCTGTCCCAACCATTCTCCCTCTCTCCATTTCTTGTTCACCTGCTCAGTGATTCTGAAAATTCTTGACTTAGGATAAGCACTGCTCAGCAAGAACCAGCACATCAGCTTGTTGCCAACACTATTCTCATACCAAGCCCAAAACATAGTTCTGTGCCTGTTACTAGGGAAGAAAATTAACTCTGTTCCAGTCAAAACCAGGACACTTCTACATCTCAGATGAAAAGAAATCTTTAACATTTCTCCAAAGAGAAAAACTCTCCAAGGAACAAAATATCACTTCTAAAGAAATATACTTAAGTAAGGTAGACGGTTTTGAGGTTGGTTTTAATTTTTTTTTTCTTTCTTTTTTTTTTTTTTTTTTTGGCTGTTGTTTCTTTGATTATTTGTGGATTTTATAAGTATGATCTCACTTATATATCCTAAGCCTGAACTTACAGTGTAAGCATAAAGAAAATTTGTTTGATATGCTCATCCCAAATTTGCAGCATCAGAAAACTGAGATGGTTCAGAAATAATTTAATCACCAATTGAGCTGACTTTTGATAATTAGATATTCACTTCTGGAGTTAAATCACTTTTTAATAGATGCTAGTGCTGTCTTCTAACATGAAGATTAGAGGAAGCTTCTGTTAGACAATTCTGAGAAACAAATCCAAGTTCTGCCAGCGCAATTTTCAAAGGGTTCTGAAAATCCTGTTACTCATCTCCCACAAAAAGACAGGCTATCATCACAAGCAGTGCTTCCAGTTGCCTTTGGAAATCCCAACAAAAACTCCCCTAGCTTCATTATCCATTATCCTTGTATAAGGAATAGGATAGAGAATGAAATACAAATAGATGTGGATAGATGAGAATCTAATTTAATAACTACTCAATATAACTGCCCACTGTCTGATACATTGCTGCATAAGGTGCTATTGATTTGAGGAAAAAGGTTATATGACAGCTGGGACAAAATGTCTAGCACTGTTCCTCCCAAGATTTATTGTTTCTGATAATGAGTAAATACATTTTATGCATGAAAATCTAGCTAGGCTTTTTCCAACTGTCCTAATATTTTCAGCTTCATGGATAAAACCCCTTATAACTTCAGGGATACTGCACATGCAGATAAAATATCTGCATGTCCTCAGTCACCCAGTGAAGGTTCCCATGAAGCACAAGTAATAGCAGACAGGAGATCAAGGATCCCTTCATGTACCAATTTTCTCATGTACTTAGTATTCTCTTATTTTCTGTAAGTAGCATAGATATTTTTTATATTCTCTTCGTGTCAGGATTAAATCTCATGTTAAACAAGGCATTAATTATCTCGTATGGCCAGGTGGCAGTAACTTCTGGGACAGGTATTCCTCAAAAATTGAGCTCTGTTTCAGGACTTGTTCTGCCTTCTAAGGCCTCTCAGGATCAGAAAACTCACTTATGGCAGTGAGGGGTAACTCATATGTAGAGAGATATTAGGTCTACTAAACCCCTTCATATTCATCTTCATTGTCTTATTGGAGGTTTTTCTTTATCTACTTTTCCTTTCTATCTTTTATTTTGAGGTTCTATCTTTATCTGAAAATCATCCTGGGTAACTTCCTGACTCATATCAGTTGAATATGGCATTGCTTCCAGCTCTTTGGGCAATTCTGCAATAAGCTGGCTTGTGAAAGTGTTTCTAATTTACTATTCTCCCTAAGAAAAACTTCTCTTGGCATGGGCCCATCAGATAGAAGACTACCATTAGTTTACCCTTAAATTCCTGCCACCTCTTAGCTGATCTTCTTTTCATCTGAGTAACATAGTTTAAGCATCTTGCATTTAAAAGATACTGAGCTAATGATTTTTCCTGCCACAGTGTTAGAATTGAAACATTTGAAATCATGTGTCACTGAATGATCAGATTTCTATTACTAATTTCTACATGCATTAAGCAGATTAGAATAGGTGGGAAGTGTAAAAAGAGTTTAGATTTATCTTCCATCCCCATGACATTCCAGACACCCATATGGAGCAACACCACTATATACTGAAAGGCAAAACTCTCAGCAGTTGTGTTAAAATTACACCTACAATAATTAGGGAAGTGTGCCCATTGCTGGGAAAATACAGATGCCTCAACTCTTGTGCAGTGCTTTTCTTTGGAACACATCTTTATCTTTTATATGCTTATATATCTATGTAGATGTAGATGTAGATGTAGATGTAGATGTAGATGTAGATGTAGATGTAGATGTAGATGTAGATGTAGATGTAGAGATGTAGATGTAGATGTAGATGTAGATGTATCTATGTATGAGTATATTTAAGAATGAGAACAGGCTGAGCCCCAAAGATATACCTTTATAAAATATTTTCATTCGTAACTCACTGAAACTGGAAAGTCTATTGGAATGAATAGGAAGTTACTTGATCTCTAAGTAAAGTTAACCTGAGAGCCATTAGCAATTATTATGAAAAGCTAATAGAGAAAAAATGAATTGCAAAAGAAAAAAATGGGGAAAATATGTCTCTTTATAAAGGGAGAGGAGAGGAGAGGAGAGGAGAGGAGAGGAGAGGAGAGGAGAGGAGAGGAGAGGAGAGGAGAGGAGAGGAGAGGAGAGGAGAGGAGAGGGAGAGAGGGAGAGGAGGGGAGGGAGAGGAGAGGAGAGGAGAGGAGAGGAGAGGGGAGAGGAGAGGAGGAGGAGAGGAGAGGAGGGAGAGGAGGGAGAGGAGAGGAGAGGAGAGGAGAGGAGAGGAGAGGAGAGGAGAGGAGAGGAGAGATAGTCACAGCTCAACAGCTTAGCTCAAATTCCTACAAAAACAAAGAAAAAAAATCTAAGCATCAAGAAGACAATATAGTAATGAGTAGAAAAGCAATACAATACTGTCTTTTTTCTGCATAAAAGACTCATTCTTGCCATGGCTCCTGCCCCTTCCCCACCTTTCAGTCTTTCAAAACCAAAACACATTACTTCTTAAACTCAATTCAAACATTGACTGAAACACAGTTTTGCTGCTATTTGAACTGCTTTTTGAGAGACAAAACATAAAGTCACTTAGTTGCTGCCAAACTCTTTAATACAACACTGATCATTTCAGATCCTGTGTCAAGTATACTTCCATGTACTAAATGATTCAGGTTTTTTAATTGTTTAAGATCCATGTATTTTGAACCTCTCTTCAAGTCAATAGCATCCTCATGAAACTCTCCAAGAATTACTCAAAGTGATTTCCACTAGTCACAAAGTTAAAGGGTCTCAGAATCATTATTAACCTGTGCATAGCAATCATTTTGTAAGGATGATGTTTTCCAGATGATGCATGCTTTGACAGTTCTAACTGGATAATGGTTTTAGCAAACTGAGGGAGATTTCTAATTTTGTGTGAATGAAAATCAATATGTATTTCCTTGGATTTACTGTATATAACTGTTATAATTCTTACAGCATTTTGTCAGCTACTGCTCTGGGTCAATCTGAAAAAAATTTCTAATACGAGACAAGCACTGTACTACTCCCTGGGGAAATTGAGGTACAATTTTCCATATCAGTATGAATAGGCCAGTGAAAGTTGTGTTTACTTATCTTCCTTGTATATGACATGTATGACAGTCCAGAATCAGCAGCAACAGCAATTAGGATCAGGCCACTGACACCCTTCTGTCCTGCACTGTTTCAAGAGTGATGCTGAAGGTGGCAGTTTTGGGATATGGGGACAGATGTGGTTCTCAGCAGCATCAGATCTGTCAATGCCAGTTGCCAGAGGTTCTGTAGTCCAAGTGTACAGGTGCAGGCACATTATCCACACCTCCAACTCTGCACCATAGTGAAGATGTTCAAGTGATAACAGCAGACCTGGATAGTCTTTTACTGTCAGTTTAGATGGCAGCAATATCTGTGACTAAATCATCTCAGTGAGTCATTTAAACATCCCTTTTATAAAACCTGAGGTGTAATGCTACAGTGTACCTGCTGCTGCTCCAAACAGAATTACTAGTCAACCAGAATAATCAGATCTGCAATAGGGTTTTAAGTGATTGACTACTGAAAACAGGATCAGCCCAAGATGCTGTGGGACTCTTCTCATTTGCTCAATGTCTTCCACAAGGACAGGCAGCAAAACTGAGCTTCAAGAGATTTTTGTCTCTTGATATTTCATTTGCATCTTTGTGTGGCCTCTGGTTTAAACCTCACTGGCTTGAATCCCTCTGGAGTTGTCTCACATTTGCCATAATGCTTCTGCTTGCCTCTATCCTACTGAAGATCTTTGGTGCAGAAGAGCTTTAATAGCCTGGGTGAAAGAATTCTAGATTGCAGGGATAGCTTAAATAGACAAAAAAAAATAAAAAATAAAGACTAGACAAGCTTTGAGTCTCAGAATCCCATTATCATCTTGAAGCTATTGCCTACATTTCTCTGTATCTGATACAAAGTCATCTTAAGTATTCTGCCTCACCTAAGTACAATCTGGGCTGCTGGCACAAGACTCCTTTTTCATCAGCCATGTACCTCGTTTAAAACACCTAATTTTCCTTCCTAGTTGAGCCTAGTACTCAAGACATATTTTATACTTCAATTTTATCACCTCTTGGAATTTTTCCCTCCAACTGTTTTGAGACTGATTAAGATGTCCAAGGCATATTTACAAAGGTAGAGCATTACAGACAAACAACTAACTATGCACCCCCAAAATTTTTAGCTATGTTACTGCATCCTTTTTTTGTTTTTCTTTTTAACAAAAATACCTGCATTTGCTTGCTTACACATTAGAGAACTGGTTATCATTCTCATGTGGTTAAAAAAAAAGCATTGTATTATGCCAAACCACTTGAAATAAGAAATAAAACATAATGATAATGCCTCACTCCTTGAAATCACCCTTTATGTGATTATTTTGCAAATAACTTACCAAATCTGGGGATGCAGCTGTAAAGACTAGGTCAGGTTAACTGCTCTGCTGTCCTCATTGTCCAAAGATTAATTCTTTATTTCCCCATATTGGGAAATAGATTTAAAAAGCCTTGGAGACAGACTAGAATTTTTTTTTTTTTAAATATCTTTCACCTTAGTCTAAAAAGGAAGGAGAAAGTGAAGCAGAGTAGATTCACTATTTCCTTAATACAACAGAGTATATTGGACTGTGGTTATTTTTCAGAGGGGAAACCTTATGAAAATTATTTCAGGGTCATACTATTTCATGGGCCTAGAGGGAATGCTGAGAAGTGAAATCCTTGTCATTCCTGACAGATAACAGACTACAAAAATTACATTATACACCCAGTTGTTATCTTTAATCGAGAATCTGATTTACCAAAGGTAGTGAAAAGCAGAAACAAAACTCAACAATATAACAACAAGCTAATCCCTCAGGTGATACAATTAAATGTTTTGGAAAACAAAAATGCCATCAGGAAATAGGAAACTCATTGATGTTAAAGAATGATTTGTGTTGTATGTTGAGTTTTGATAGCTTTACCTGCGAAAAAAATGTTTTCCTCCTGCCCAGAATGCCTTGACTATTTGAATATTCCTCTTTCTGCCAATTTGGACATGAGCTGAGAAGTGCAGCTATGCTTATTCTGGTTCTCTGTTCTGTGAGAAGTCTTCCCTTGCTTACTTGCACGTGTTTCATTTTTCATGCATGAGGAAAAGCCACAACATAAACATTGCACTGACAGTTGTACGTTATGTCAAAATTTTTATATATTTTTCTATGATACCATGAATATGCATTTTTTATGTAAATGCATATAGTATCTCTTGAAAGCTTTAGGAGATATACAACAACTACAAGTCAGAATATAAATATATATGAAAAAGAGCCCTAGAAAATAACTGCTCTTGCAGGTCGTACATTCCTAGCAAACACTGTGAGAAAATCATAAAATAACTCTTCTCAATACTTTTAGGCTAAAAGCAGCCCCCTACATTTAAATTGAAACAAGGCACTTCAAATATTTCCATAGTTTTGACCAGAGCAATCTTCTGGAAGTGCTCAGAGGATTTTCAGGGTCATACCACACCCACACAGATTTTTTGATCTATCATCAGTGGATCCCTATTAAGGAATGATGCCAGCAGACTGGGGTCTCCACAGCTTTAAAAAGAGTAAGAAACAACCCAGGAGCAGGCACTGAAGAACGACTGAAAACGGGTACATTTCTTCTCTCCACATCATTCCCCAAGCAGGTTATTTTCTTTCTCTCTTCTTCTTGGCTCCTCTCCATGGAATTACAAAATTGCCCTTTGGCATATGATCAGACACACCAGAGTGATCTTCACGTTCTGACACAGACACAGTTTTTTTAGGAATGTGCTCAGTGGTTGTCACCAATGGAAACTGGTTTTTTGTACCAGGGTTGCAACATACTCTGCAAGTAAGAAAATAAAATTATCTTGGGTTGCTAAAACATCCTCTCTTTTAAAAAATAAAGCTTGACAATGTTAGTGTTCCCTACATTCTAATCCAGGACAATTAACCTATACATGGGGTGTATTTCCAATTGTAAGGTAATGTAGCATTCCTTCAAAGAGGTGTCAAAAACAATCATAGGCTAATGAGATTTTACCAGAACCACCTGCTGGTTGCTTTCAATTAGATAAAATGCCCTGGCTGGAAGTGAGGAAATGTATTTTCATTAGTTTCAAAAGAGTTACACAACAGAAAGTGATAAGAGGAAAAGAAATGAGGAACTAATAGAACAGTCTGAGCTTTCCAGCTCCACTTCCCTTGTCTTCATTTCTATTTGGGAAAAAAACTAACAAACAAATCCAACAAACAAATCAAAATGATGGCAATATTGAGTGTCCAAAGACACTGAGGAAAAACACAGTTTTTCATGAATACCTGATATTGTCAATTCACTGACACCCCAAGACAAATTCTAAAATCAATTTCTTTGAGTCAGATGAAGCATTTTATTTGAGAGTAAATGCTTTCCTTTGCATTTCTGTTGTCATTTTTAAGATTACTTTTTTTTTTCAACTTAAAAGGTTATTTTAAATAATGTAGTTTTTGCATTTTAAACCTTTTACTGAATTCAGATTTCAGAATATGTCTTGGGGAGAAGGATGTGATCAGAAAAAACAGTTTGACAAAACCTGACGTAATAGTCAGAGATACTTTTTAAACATTTGTTTACTCAAGAAACCATGGGCCAAAATGTACTCTGCCATCCCATTGGGACCTGGGCTTTCTAGTATAACATCAGAAATTACTTTGGATTCTTCTGTGCTTAGAAAACTGATACAAATCAGAAGGCAAAGCACCCAATACAGCCCCCTATGAATGGAAGAAGAGCATGGGGCAGAACATGACAAATTCTTTCTCTTTTATGTTTCTTTTATAGGACTTTCATACTTGCAAGTTGCAGAGAAAAAACTGAAAGAGCACAGAACTAAAGAGTCGAACTAAAGACACTCTTTACATTTCCTCCCACCTCATATCAGGGTGTAAAGGACATTGACAGCAGAATCTGTGAGGCTGAAAGGCTATTTATAGGGATGTAAGACCTTCAGATTGGTAAAAAACCCTTCAAGTTTGATTCTCTCTTCTCATGTAAACGTTTCATTTGTAGTTTTACACCACTGAATTTCTTGAAGCAATGTGAAGGATTTAAAGACCAGTGTATAGCATTGTGGAAGATGCCTCCTGAAAACTGCTTTGGAATCCTTTACTGTGGATGTCTTTCCATGGAGTCTGAGTATTTGTATATTTCTATTACCTCTGTTAACAACAGCATTTTCAGATAATGTGTCTCTTAAAAAGACTTTCTACACATTCCACCTGACATCTAAATGCTGATTTTATTTCGTTCACCATGTTGCACAGTTGAAAAAATACACAAAATATTTCTTATGATTCTTGTTCTACACAAACAAGTAATCTTTTAATAAATTAAAATAATAGTCAGCGGATACCACCCCATTCTACGAAAGAGGAAGATTCCTTTCAAAAGAAGAGAGAAAACACAAATTAAACAACTTCTCCATTTGAGATGGGGAAAAAGAAAACCAAGGAAAAGAGCAATGAAAGATCTGCCTTTCAATAAATAAATAAATAAATGAATAAATAATTAAATAAATAAATTTCAGGGTTTGGGTTTTTTTAAGACAAGAAAAACAAATGGAGCACCTTTGTCTCCCTAGGTGTTTGTGGTGAATTAACTTAGCTGAATGAAGGTTTTAAGGGCCTCTGGTTCCAGCCAAAAAGCCAAAGAACCTTGCAGGAGGAAGAAGCCTTGTCCCTGTGAGAAGTGGAAAAGTGCTTACAAAGGGATTCTAGCCTCAGTCAACCAAAAAAATGTCAGATCTATCAGTGACTGATAGAAGCTGCATGCACTGTCACACTTCTTGAAATTTCAACAGATGTATACCCTGAAGATATTGTTCAAAAAGATACATTTTGAACTAAGTCACAGGCAGAATACAATTTTAAAATCTTCTTTGGCCCTAAAAAAATAAAAAGTCACTTTTGAGGCTGCATCATCCAGAACCATGGCTTTAATACAGACAGCCATGGCAACCAGTCCTTGCCTGCAGAGGAGAAAAAGAGAGAGATAATGTGTCATCTAGAGGCTAACACACCACATGGACTTGCAAGTAAATTCAAATAAGCCAAGCAGATCACCAAAAAACAAAAAGTGTTTATCCAAAAGCAGGCTGAAAAAAAAGATGAATAACCTTGTTTTTACAAAGTGTCATATGCAAATGAATTTTAAAATTAAGGAAATTAAGCTGTGGCTGAGTTTTGGTTTCCAACATTTAAAACAAGAAAGGATTAGTTTTAAATATAAGGCAGTAAGAAACCTTATTTATCATCATTTTTGGTTCATCAGTTAGAAAAGGTCAGATTATGTTCCACAGGGTAAAAATTTACTCATGGTCACACTAGTAGCAGATCAATCCATTGAGAGGTCTGGGTGCATTAGAGCTCACTTCTCCTGCTTTGTAGGATCATCATTTTCTTCTTACTCAGCTCAGCTGCATATTACTGACCTTTCCCTCCATCTCCTTAGCTTCCCAGCCAGCAAGAGGGTTTGGTCAGCAGTGCCCTTTGGGCTATCTTTCCCCTTACTGGTGAGTCTGACCCACAGCAGCAAATTTTGAAATATTATATATATATGGGTGTATATGTATATATATACACACACACACATATATAGTAGATAATATACATTATATATAAAATATACATTATATGTATATATGTGTGTGTGTGTGTATATATATATATATATATATATACACACACACACACACACACACAGAAACCACTTCTGAACAAGGGGTTTGATTCTGGCATAGACTGCTCTTGCAGAACCACCCTGTATGCTCACATTAAATATTGGTTATTTTTAAAATAGAGCTTTTTCTGGGGAGGGAGAAAACTGCGATTTTTCCCCTTGCCCATTTTACCCATTCATGCCCACAATATTTAGAAAGTATAATCAAATTTTATTTCCATTTGCACTATTGCAAAAATGCCTAATCCAAGCTGCAGTCTAGCCCTAAAGAAATAAGAACAGTATTTGTGACAAGGCTGGCCAATGTGTCTGGCTTTTAAATATCATATTTAAGCTATTCCTACATGAGGTTTTCCTAATGAATCATATTATTGTTGGGTTACCTTCCAGCACTGCCTACCAAGACAGGAGCAGGTAGCGTATCCAGAGCTGCTACAGCAGACTGATTGAGAATCATTAGCGAGACAAAAGGGCAAATGACAGACATTAATATGAGGGAAGGAAAAATTACCTCATGCCATGCCCAAGAAGAATATAATTGAGTTGTTTCTAAATGGGAAAAGAAACCACTTGCAGAAGGGGAGCCTGCTGATACCATTCATTGCCTGCCAAAAGAGCTGGAGCATCATCATGCATCGCAGCTCCAACCGCCAAGGCAGCCTCCTTACTTTGCCTGTGGAAGGCCATGACTTTGTCATGGCTGGTCCCCAGGGCCACCACAATACCTGCAGAGAGCCAGTCCTTGCCCTCTAATGTTCATTCTTGGCTACATGGGCTATCAGTGGACAAAGAACAGCCTGGTGGGGGTCACCTTGCTCCACAGGCTCTAAGCAGATCTGTGCCCTCTGTGACTTTCAAACCCCTTGCTCATATGTGTATAAACTTACTGTGTCCCTGGGATGTGCATGGAAGGTCTTCACAACCCTCTTGGGTCACCCTACAAGAGGAGCAACAGCTACCTCAAGGAGAAACAGCTTTGGAGAGAGAGTGTGAGAGAAGAGGTCCCTCTGTCCTATCAAAGTTGCAAACAGCTTGGAAAACAATCCCAGTCTACTGACATCCCTGAGGTCCTCTCAAAGCTGTTTTTTCATCCATAGACACATCTGAAAAAGAAAGGGACAACATTTAATTACAACTCTATGTGTCAACCTCATCCCAAAAATGCTGTGTGGACTGGAGTACATTCACAGCACAGTCTCTGCTCCCAGATGTTCCCAGACAAGGAGACACCAGGACTGTAAGATATGTTCTTGCTTTGCAGCCATGGCAGAGCAACCTCAACACTGTCATGAGAAGCTGGGGAGAAAGGAAAGTCCTTCATGCTGCCAGTGACAGCACCTACAATCCTGTGCTGCCTCATTGAGGATAAGCCTATCTTTTATTCTACGGATTGAAGAACAATTTAGCCTGCTACTCTTCAAAACTTATTCTTTCTAAGATATGGTACTTGGCTTTTTTCATTACTGCTGTTGATCAGGATTCACATGGCTTTTTATTTCTTTTGAATGACAGCTTATAAAAAGGTGTATGTCACTAGTTACAGTCTTGGGATATTTTTTCCTACATATTTCTAATACATCAGCTATTTACTTTATCCTGGTAGTTCTTGATGCTTTCTTTCCTTATATCATCTGTATTTTGCTTTCTTCTGCCATATTGTATACTCACAGTTGTCAGAAGATGCATGTCAATACTCAAATCTAGGCCCAGGTGGTGTATATACAAGTATATATCAAGTCAAAAGATGCCAAACATACATATCCAAATTAATTCTCTTCTTCTTTTTCTTTTCTTTCTGTACAGAATCATTACTATAAAAAGGTTGCAAAAATGTTGTCCTTGAGTCTCTTTACTATATCTTACTACAGACAACTTAATTGTGTAATATAGACAAGTATTATGTTACAATTAGTGTTATATATATATAATGTTGTATAAAGTACATATGTAATGTTACAATTATTTAATCTGAAAATATATTGTACTACATTACACAGACAGTGTAAAGTAAAAAACGTGGATGGTCTTCTCTATTCAAACAGGAGACTACCATGGCTGCCAAGCAAGGTTCACTCATTCATCTTGAAAATATTTTCTGAGCAGTCAATTAAGAAAAAGTGGCAAAAGGTTCAGTGGTAAGTGAAGGAGTGAGCAAGCTCACAGTGTTGGTTCAGAGGATGTAAACTACTTGTTTATCTTTCAGCTGCAACAATGAGAAGCAGTAATCCTGAAATAGAATTTTCCACTTAGATCCGAGGATGTTGACTGTTTTATACAACAAGCTGCATAACTGTATTAGTTCATAATATAAACTAACTCTGCATACTCAAATCAAGTACCTGAATGGGCAAAAGCTAGGAAAAAATATCCTTCTATCCTTCTGTGTTAGTGGAGACCATTTCATCTGTATTCAGCACAGTACAACTCAGAGCAAACTCACCAAACTCTTACACTCTGGCTCTTATTACAAGTCTGTGTATATCAGACCTGTATTGTCAGGATCATTTCACATGTCACTGAAATGCAGGCACTGCTGAAGAAAAGCAAACCCTTAACAAAGCAATATATTAGCTGTAAACAGACAACTATGAGACTCCAGGGAGACAGAAGCAAAAACGGTGACCATGACCCTGAAGCTCTGCTTAAATGAATTCACAGCAAATTGCCTCATTTCTCCTTTTCCATAGCATGAATGCAGCAAGTTGCAGTGTTTTCCACAGTTCAGTTCCCCCACTTGAATATACAGACAGACAGCACACACACCCGGCCAGAGCCAGCATACCTGATCTGTCCACACCCCAGGGAAAAACACATGGATAGAATACCAGGGCAGAAATTTGGTATAATAAGTCACTCAGTTCAAGACAGAGAGTTCTCAGAAAAAGGACCCTCCCTGTAGCTTCCTGTAAGATTGCACCAGAGCTCAACCTTTTGTGAATACTGATTGCTCTAGAAGCAAGAAGCCACCCTTTGCCCCACAGGTGTTGAGTGGTGGTGCTGAATTATCCACAGAGTGGATCCCATTATGCCAGAGGATGGTTATCCCATTGTCCTTCCCATTAAGGTTACAAATAGCACTGATCCATAGTGCCAACCCACGTCCATGCAGAAGTACTGGTGTCATCTGCAGTATACCTAAATTAGGATTCTTTTTCTTAATGCAATGCCTCTCTCCTAACCTCTTTTATACCTGTGGTAGATGAGATTTCAGAAATTTGTATATGTGACAACAATACACCAAGGAAAAGGAAACTAACATAAAAAGGTAGTCTTAGATTTATTTCTTTCAAAAGCTTTCTCAAGTCTGTGATTTCAGCAACAGGAAAAGAATCTGACAGTCAAAGGTAATCACTTCTCCAATGAGCTGTCTTATTTACCAGGCTACTAGATGTGCAATTATTACATATTGCATATTCTCAAAGATTTCTTTAACTTTTAATTCATATATAAGGCCATAAAAGATACAAGATTGACAACACTGGAAATGGAAAGCCTCTAATTTATATTAAAAAAAAAGGCAAACTGCATTTACTGGGGTGATGACATGCTCCTCTTTCACACTTCTGATGTGCCTCAGCTTGAGAAACAGGTCCCACTGATAGGTTGAGTAAAATATAAATTAATAAAAATGAAATACAAGAGGACATGAAAATTTAAGTTTTACAAGTGCCTTTGTGTATTGTTAATTAGACCCCTTTTGAAGCCTAAGATAGCCAAATTACTCTGAGAAAACCTGGTTAATTTATCAGTAAAAAGGGTAGGAGTATGAAAAAAGGACTGCTTTTTTTAAGAGCTATTTGATGGAAAAAGGTTTGGAGTCCTGATCTTTACCTGTTTCTGAACAGAATATTCTGTGAACAAACATGAACAGCATGAACATAGATGGATAAAATGGAGCAGACATTGGAAGCAAGGTAGACCAACAGTGCCTGTCAGATGTGAGAATGGACCCAATGGGAGTTTCCACTTTAAACAAGCAAGTTTTTAAGAAATATATAGAAAAGTCAAAATGTCTGGACTCTGAACTTCTCAGTGCAGCTTTCAAATCCCACCACAACTCACAGAGTGCTTCATTCTGACTGGACAGACCAACTAAAGTCACCTGCCTGCCATGAGAAGTGGCTGATCCAGTGTACCAGTCAGTGACATACACAGCTTGTCTGTTTCAATTCCCTATAGCAACTCCTGTGACCCCAAGTCCTTGGCACAGAAAAAGAAATAGGATTTGTTTCTAAATCATATTCATGAGTTTTCAGACTAGAGTGTACTCATTTCCTGCATTCATTCCTCCCCCAACTCTTTAATCTTTCCTTCACAATTGTTATTGATTTAGGGTAACACTTCAGATTCAAAACAAGACTAGAGAAACTTTTTTTTTCTGACCCTTGACATTTTCCAATATACAAAATTCTCCAGCAGAATGACACATGGGACTCCAAAGAGCCCCAAAAATGTCTTTTCAGTGCAGCAAATGGTAACAGTAAATATATCTTTGAGAAGTCACATTATCTATGAATTTATTAATAAGGAATCACTTGCAAAGCAAAAGAAGAAAGAAAAGAGACAAAAGTCTAATCACAGAAAAGCAGGTACTAACTGTAAGAGATGATGGTAAATAGATAATAACTTATAGTGAGCAGTATGTGGATGGAAGTGAGCGCAGTTTCCACCTACCATCTTAAATTTTTCTCCAGAGGCTCTTTGAAACAGAAACAGCAGAGGCATAATTGCTTTCCCCTTCCTTTCCTCTGTAAGGAAAAGGTGAACCTAATGGCTTTGGAAATTTGTGATACTAAGACAATTTCTTAGACCATCAGCTGAGTGGGGAAGGGGCACAGTGTGCAGCAATCTAGCACAGTCAGCAATCTAGCAATCTTTAGGAAGCTTTAGACAAAAATAGTGGGTGCAAATTTTGACAGACACAATGATCACAGCAGTTCACTTGCACAGCAATGTTGGTTTGTTGCCAAGAAGGAGGGTTTTATGTTGTTATTTGCTGCTGTATATCATCCAATAAGATATTGTAATCCAGGGTTGATGATGGTTCTAAATGCTAGTGAGCAAGCTCCATGCTAGTGGAGGCTTTGGTATAAAGCCTCAACAGAGACTTTCACAAACAGACAGAATCAGGAAACTAGATTCCAAACTTTGCAGTTAGGAAAGGTGTGCAAAAACTTGATTTCCAAAATACTGAGAACACAATTGCCTCCAGAAATATTTGCAAAAATAAAGTTAGCAGAGTCATTCTTTCCTATCAGGTGTTAAGCACCTTTTGATTTATTTGTGTTGTCCCCCATCACGTCGCCATCTGCTTCTTTTGTTGCCTCTAACCTGTAGTGATTTTGACTAGGCTGCATTTGACCATAAGTTGTTCTAAGAACCCCTCATCCAATTAGCACAGCAGTTATGAAGCCAGACCAAAAATCAACCAGTATAACCCATGAACTCTTAAAACTATTAATATAATTCACTGCCCAATGAGAATCAAATAAAAGTCATTTCAAAGACAAGACACAAAGGATTTCTGTAGTCTTAGATTGCATAATGTCTGGCAGGAAGTCAGTGTCAATGGCAGAATGTAAACCTCTTTCCAGTCAATGAAGAAGAGAATACTCTTGGATTCCTCATACAGTTCCCATTCCTAACATGAGATGATGCAATAAGTCCTACCCAAGAAAACAGGGGGAAAAAAAACCCACCAAAACCAAGGAGCTTCTTTCTTCATAGTGGGATAAATCAGTATGAGGAGGTACCCAGATTTGTGTCCAGAAGGCAAACACAAGTTTTTTAATTGATTCATTTTTCTTGGGGCAACTGTCTCATCCAGCTGGGCTCACTATTCTGCAGCAATCACAGAGAATGATCTGCTTTCAGTCAGTATGACATTTCTCCTGTGTATGAGGTTTCAGCCTAGAGCTAAAAATAGAAGTTTAACCTCTACTAAGCACCATCTTCCAGCTAAGCAGGAGTATTTTAGAACCTTTTAGCTATAAGTAGATCTGATTTTTACTAAAGCATAAGAGTGCAAGAGTATCAAATCTAATTGCAGTAGACTGGGTGACACTACTTGAATCTTTTTTTTCCCAGTACATTTCAGTAACATACTGAGCATTTGCAAAATCCTATCAAAATTAAAACAAATCAGCAGTGGAAGGAGAGTTGGCTTCTACAAAAAAATTGAAAAAATTTAGTCAGAGTTTTTAATTGGCATTTTAATTCTGTTCAAAACTTCTCTCTATATGTTTCACAGACATTGGTATAGCTAAAATAGATGGCATAAAAATATAATCAAGTAACTTCAGAAAAAAAGCACCAAATTGTTCATCTTTCAAAATGTAAAAGACAAAATAATGCATTCAAAAATATTAGTTTCAGGGAACTGTAAAATCAACCATATGAAAAGAACTTCATCAAAAAAAAAAACAGCTAATAAAATCACTGTGATATATTAAGTTATAAGGGAGGATATTTTTATCATTTTCAGAGAGGCTGTTAATAAATTGCACAGAAATACAGTGAAAGAACTGTTGTGATTGCAAAAACTACAGTAAAAAGGAATAGAGTGTCAGAGACACCAACGTTTTACTTACCTGTAAGTGTTAAAAAATTGGAGCTAGCTGCATTGCTGCTCGTGCCCTCCAAACAAGTTAAACAAGTGGAGATGTAAAGGGAGCTGACCTCTCAGGGCTGGCTGCTTCAGTGGCCACGTGCTGTAACCAGATGGTGTTTCTCACCCTATAAAACAAAAGCCCATGGACCTGCTGGGTGCAGGTGCCATGCTGCCAGGCTGCAGCAGTGTCATCCCAGGACACACGGGACTCACTGCCCACAGAACTTCTCTGCCAAGACAGGATGGCAATGGCAGCTGTCAGCCTGAGCCATCTCCAGCAGGTCCTGCCAGTTTCTGACTGAGAACTGCTCATATTATTCCATATTATTCCATGCTCATATTTTTCCATCGTTCACCAAGTCGCCAATCTCAAAGAGATCTTTGCTGTGCTTTCCCATGCCACATCTTGACAAGAGGGATTCCAGCATGGGGATGATTCTTGCTTGGCCCACAGTGATCCTGTATGTAAAAATATTACACTGTCACACTCCTTCATACAGTTTGAAGGATGCTCCCATTCTAAACAGAGTCTACAATTTCTTTTGTGTCTCTACATGAGATCTTCTGATATCTTTATATCCCTGTACTTCCCCCTTTTGTTCATAATATTGTTCCATGAGAAGTAATAGCAACTCTTTTTGTTTATTTTCAGATTTGCAAAAGATGCTTTCTAAAGCCACTTTTGTGATCTTTCAATCTGTGGTGAAATTTTTCAACTCACAATGTATTTCCTCAGAACAGGATACAGTTCAAATTCAACCATGTTACATATTGCCATCTGTATTTTTACACTGATGTTGCCAAACACCCAGATTTTACTGAACCTTAAAAATGTTGCTCTGCTCTTAGCTCTAGGAGTTGTTAATCCTCACAAGAGCTTCTCATCTCTATCACAGAAATTATGGCTTTAAATTATGAAATTTTCACTTGTTTCAAGTCTGTATTTACATCTTCTCACTTGCCTTCAATAAACATTAGGAGCAGCCAATCCCCCAACCTTCTCTATCTTCTTCTTTAGGTACCTCTCTTTTCAGCAAACACAAACTCAACCAGCAAAATCTGGGTGATGCAGCCTATGTGAAATATCCTTTTTCTGCTTATTTCCATTTTGCTACACATAAATAGGTAATGCACTATCGAGTTTCGCATCTAATTGGAAAAACAAAAATGAGAAGATAATTTCCTCCTTCTGCCTTTCTCTAGTAATCAAGCCTGTGTATTTGTTGCTGATGTAAATATGATAACCTAGCTATTAATTTACATTTTAGCAAGCACATAACTTCATTGTATATTCTCAGGCACAGGTTCCTTGCTCTTCAAAATCAATACTTTACAGAACTGATGAAATAGGCTTCTACTAGCCTTTGATATTCCTATCATTTTGCTGTGTTTTCCTTTAGGATTGATTAAATGAAACCACACCCAACCACATGACCTATCTCCCTTGCTTCTTTGATCCCTATTGATATTGCTATTAAAACTGCCTTATCTGATATTCAAAAGAAAGGAATGGTCCCAAATTCTTCACTTTCTCTACTATCACTCTTCAGTGGAAATGATACATCTACCTTTGAAGGTTTTTGAGGTAGGATTTTCCAAAGTATAGTACAAGGAGGTCAAACATCGCAGTGTGTTCTCTCCACTTCAGCACTTCTGGGGGACATAATCAAATCTGGGGGACATGTTAGTCTTTATTTTCAATATGACTTTCTTTTTATTTTTGGTTATATGAAATTATCTAAAAAAATCTAAGGTTACATTCCTAAGAATTTTATTGCTACCATCAGTTTTGGTGCAGCTACCAGAAGTGGACATTGCAATGATTCACCTTTTTCAGTATGATTTTTGCAAGTTTTATCCTGAATTTCAATACAATTTTCCATAAAATACATTTCCTCTAGAACTTCATGCACTTTATATGCACCACTGCTTCTACTGAATTCCTTAAATTCTGAGAGAAGAGCTCCCTTCCCTTGTAGCAGTTTCCAATTGAGACAAAAGACACTGCAGGTAAGTGGAATGAATGACAAGAAAAAAGTACAAGGTATATTTCCTTTTTTTTTTTTTTTTTTTTTTAAGAATATTATGTCTTCAACAGTTTTCCTTAAGCCCAGAATGGCTCCATCTTCTTGAAGAAGACATCCTTCAATTTTAGTGGCTCCACAGCATTCATCTTTTTGAACTTAAGCTTGTGGTTTCTAGAAGCTTGTACCATCACATGAAGTTTGACACTTTTAGGAAATTCTAGTTACGGTAGACAGGAGAAATGAAACCGTTTCATCTCAGGTGAAAAATGAGGAAGTTTAAATCATAGGCTTTGAAAGCACCACAGGGGGAAATCTCCAGATATACTTGATTTGACATCTCAATAAAAGAGAACAAGGCATTGCAATGTAAAATGAAGTACATGAAAGAAGGTCAGCACTGCTACCTTTCAATTAAACTTGTACTTCTGAAAGGTTGAGGTGAAGGACCTCAAGGCCTCTCATATCAACTTTTGATGCTGAACTGGGTGTCCATATTGAAGTTTGGTCTTAGAAAAGAAATAACTGGGCATTGTCTTTTAACACATGACTGATACCACAGATTAAAAAAATAATAAAGGGTCTGATTCACTATTGATTTTTTGCCTTTTTGGCTACACTCTGAGCTGTTGCAAATCAGCTTAGCCTATTGGTGTCAGTGGAGTTTTTCCTTCTTTGACCTCCTGCAAGGTTCATCCAGCAAGGACTTACATTTATGAAAAAGAAAAATTAATAGAAATTAAAGCAAATGAAAGTGAAGGACCTCTTATTCCACCAAAACCAGAAGCAAACATTCTTTTGACTGGTGAGAGAAAAGTCTCCCTTGCCTTCACTGATGGGTGGAGCAAGGATTGCCATTTTTGCAGCAGACTAAATTAACAATGAATCAAACTCTCATTTAAAGAGATTTTCCACAGCTATTTTGATTTGGAAGATTTGCCATGGGAGGATATAAGGGCTGTAATAGCCTTTTTTAGCAGTGCTCAGTGCAGCAAATACTCTGTAGCAGAAGGTGCTGAACCCAAGTGGTTTCCCTCGTTTTTCATTAATATCAAAGCCTTACCCATCCCTGACTGTGACTAGAACACAAGAAATTGGTTCAAAACTTGGCTTCCTGTTTCATCCTACACCAAAAGTCTGTGTATATAAAATTCAAGATTTTTTTTACTTTTAATGAATTTAATTAATTTATGAATGACTGGAATATCTTTAATTAATTGCTTGGAAAATAAAGAGGGGGAAATGCTTTTATAAATATTGCATTCATATAAATAGATGCTTCCAACATTCGCTTGCACTTATTTGATATCTGACTTTCAGAGTATACCAGTTGGCTTTTCATTCACACATGAACACATATTCATGCACACATGAGCACCTCACATGCACATACATAAATCCCTCAGACTCATTTAATGTGATTTATAAATACTTCACTGTAATTACTATCTCTAATATACTGAAAATCAAAAGAGGAAATGTCTGCTATGCAAGAACTAACTAAAAAATTGATGAACTGTAGGTAAGAAGTAAAAGCTCTTTTTTGCATCTTATGAGACTATGTAAGACAAATAGTAAATTTCAGATGAATGGTATGTCTTTGCTTGAGGGAAACACATGACAACAGAAAGTAAGATTATGGAGCACTATGGAAATAAAATCATATTTTTAGTAAAAGTAAATTATTTCATTTATAGGTGCTGTTAATTGCAATCTTTCTGTGGAATAATATAATAGTAAAAAATTTTGTATTCAAAAAAACTTGCTTTTCATAATACTACATAATATTATAAATTAATGTAATATATAGTATATTGATACACAATTATATAATTGTTTCTTCAGATAAAACAGCTTCTCTTATTGGAGATTAAAAACGCCAGTTTAAAAATTAAATTTCAGACAAGAGCATGGTGTATTGTTGTAATTCAATACTAGGAGGTAAAAGGAATGTATAACCTATCCCTATAATCCCAGGTCCCTATCCCATTGGCAGAAAGCCAGAGGGGCCTCTTCCTGACCCTTCCCCCTCCTTGTCCCCCATTTCCTAGTCCCATTGGCTAATAGCCCAAATCCCTCCCTGCCCCCCTTCTCCTAGAAATACCATGGTGTCTGGGGGCCTCCCCCTCTTTTGCCCTGGGACCACCAAGAATAAACTTGAGAGAAACTGAAAGAGCCTCTTTTGTCCTTGTCCTGTTCATGCTACTCCCTGTTTCTTCTCAAATAATTTGGAAAGAGACACAGTGAGTTTAGCAGTGTATTTTTGAGTTATAGCAGTTTTTAAAGCAAAAAACAAAGCAAAACAAAAAAGCATCTTGTTTCTGATGCTTTAACAAGAAAGATCTTCCTTTTCTGCTGACAAGTAGTCCAGGTTCTCAGAATAGTTTTCCATGGAGAAAGTCAGATCCAGGAAAATATATATCTGAGACTGGCATTTCATGTCCTAGTTCACCACAGGTAATCATGAGTATTCGCTGCAATCAGGATATCACCATCATGGCATGACACATCATGACCTACAATGTAATACCTTATAGCAGGATGTAGGGGAAACTTGATTTGATAGACATTTTTCATCTGCTAATGACAAATTAGGGGCACCTCTGAATTATTCATCTACAATTCCTGCATATGCTTAACTCAAGTCGACTTTGATGCCATGCAAGTTTCAAACTTACTACAAGTGATCTTTTTGCTTTTATATGTAACTAACGTCAGAGCAATGAAGTAATAAAAATCTACTGAAATCAAGAAGAGTTTGAATTTCATGACAGTTTGCAATGCTTGCTAAGCAGACCAGATTCAGAGCAGACAATGACCTATCAGATTTCCTTAAAGAAAGTTTAAAAAATGAAAAAGCAGAGCAGAACTTCACAGTTGTTTGTTTACTCTGCTAACTTGCACATAATTAAATTATATATAGATGCTCCAATGAAAATATATTACTTCCAATGCAATTGTACAGGTTGCTATTTACTGTATTCATTCATGCTGATAGATGCAGAAAATATAATGGATTTAAGGGAAGACAAATGCCTGTTTAATAAAACAAACCGATTACCACCAGGAGTCAATATATTTTTATATTGATATCTTCATTAGCACTGGAACATTCTATTTAAAAACCAATCAACATACCTTCATACCAGGATTAAAAATCAGCTTCGTTAGAGCAGCTCAGCAATAGGAATCAATACAGCCTCTGGTTCTGTAAATCTGGGATGACAGACAGAGCTTTCCTCCTCTCAAGATTGCCTGAATGGTGCAGCCATCTGCACCAGTTCAGCTAAAGGGGTTTGTGAGTGCTCTGAGCCATTACCCTCTGTAAGGGTGGGATTCATCACCACTTAGCCAGAAGAAATTATCTGATGAAAAGCTATATCCAGTGAAATGAAAATCTAGGCTGTGTTAAAAATGGAGAAGGACAGAATTCTCCAGAGAGTACCTTTTTCCTCCTGGTGTTGACACACCTCAGAAGAATCTGAACTGCCATCTTAAAGTTTCCACCTTTTTCCAATGTTATGGACTTTTCCTAAATGTCCAGTGTGGGGTTTTTAAGGGACACTGGACACAGTCTTTCCTGTTTGAGGTGCTGCTTACTGTGGAGATGTGTTTGGGGAACATAAGTTGAAAAGAATTCAGAAGGAAGGACTTTTTTCCCCATGAGTAAAGTGAAAAAATGGAAGAGATTGCCAAGAAATGTTATGTAGTCTCCAACTTAGGCGTTTTCAAGGCTTGACTCTGTAATCCCCAGAGTAACCTAACCTGACCTAATAGCTGACCCTGCTGTGGCAGGCAGTTGATCTAGAGACTTCCTGAGGCCCCTTCCAACAGGAATTATCCCCTGGTTCCATGGTATTTACCCATTATTATCTTGGCACTGAGCTGGCTCCCCTGATGGTACTTCAGGGAGTTCAGAGTGAAATTCAGTCTACTCAGTTGGAGTTTTGCCTTTAATTGCAGTTCAGAAGTGTCAAAAATTTCATACCAGAGCTTGCTGAGGAGGGTGTGGTGACCCTTTGCGGACTTCAGACTTATAAACAACAGAGATAAACCACAGCAACCAGATTTAACTCTCTTGCTCATCCATCTTTAAGAAGCATCCTCAACTTCAGAAGCCTACAGATGTTCTGTGATGAGCCCTGCACAAGAAACTGCAGAACTTAGAAATCAAATTACAATTTCTATAGATTACTGTCAGATTTTTGAGAATTCTTTACTTTGGTAAAATTCTGTCCTAAATTCTAGATCCTGTTTGACTACCAGCAGCAGAGGAGCAGAGAAAACCTATTGATTACCTCTTCTCCTTCACTCCAGTGATCAGAAGCAGCAACAGCTTCCATGTTGCTTTAATACATGTTAGGTCTTGGATGCCTGTAAGGGAGAGGGCAGAATGTGGGACAAGGATGCACCGAAAAGATAATACAGCAGGTGTCTGGGTGTGGGAAAGTGCTGTTCCCTCTCCAGGATTTCAGTGTCAGCATCACAGCAGCAGTGGCTCTGGGGAGGGTGACAGCACAGGGCAAGGCACTGCAGCTCTCTGGGAAGTGGGCTGCCCAAGCCAGTGGCTGCTGCAGGCTCTGGGAATACACCATCAAATCTGCATGCTTGAAAAGGCAGAACAACTGGAAAGAAAACATAAGGGTCTAAGAGGCAAAATCAGTTTAGCAAGATTAAAAAACAATAAGGCATTTATATTAATAAGAACACGCCTTATAATTATGCTAACTAGGGTAAGAATTATAGGGCCAACAGTCTATTTCAGACATTAGATAATCACCAGCTGGGGACAGACAGAAATTGCATCTCGTGGTAAAATACTGCACAATCAGGTGCATTGTGTGAGTATTTTACCTTCCTCTGAAACATCTGGTGTGAGCCACTGTCAGAGACAGGATGTCAGGCTAGCTGGACCATTTATCTGTTCTGGTGCATAATTCTTATGCTTCTTTAGCTTACAGGCTTTTCTGATTGCTTGAGAACATTTATGAAATTGTAGGGCAGGGAAGAGAGATGTTATTTCTAATTGAACAACTTGCTATGTCTCACCACCTGTTGTTTGTACATAAGATGATAGGGTTCCAATCACAAGATTAATGCACAATTCAGACTGGAAAAATATCAGCAAATCTGTCTGATTCTCCTATTTTAAACCCTTTCATGATCTTCAGAAATATTTCACAGTGCCAAGAACAATTTCAAAAATAAACCATAGGATTTTATAAAAAGCCTTCAAAAAGCTGCATCTGTCATTTGCATATGCAAAATTTTCACTGCAGATTCATGAATAAGACTGGTTATGTAATTTCTGTAATATTTATGGGGGTTATGATTAAATGGATTTTTGATTTTTACTTTACGCAACAGAAACATTCAACACTGAAATGACAAACAAAAGTGTAGAGGTTAAAATCTGATTCCCACAAAAACTTCCTCCAACATTAGATTTTGCTCCATGTTAATTGCTCCAAACCTTTTTCTTCCTTAATGATTACCACTCAGAAAATTTTTACTTTCTTTTAGAAAACAACAATCGAAAAACTTATTAAAGTTGAAGAAATTCCATAGCTATTATTTTAATATTAAAACTTCATTAGCAGCCTGGGTTTTTTGCAGTAGTCATGCCTGATTATTCCTGCTAGGATATCAATTTGTGTGCCTGAACCTTTCTTCCCAAGACTTTGCAACAGTGCCAGAAACTAAAGATGTGGGTTTTTCCTGTCTCTCTTTCATAAAAACAGTACTGATTTTGTAAGATATTTTAATTTTCTTTTTTACATATAACAGTATGTTGAACAATTAATAGCCATTATATTGTAGGAAAATGAGGAAAATGACAACAGAATATTTTATTAGACTTTATCTTTTGCATAAATTTTGACATGGTAACAATTTTCCAGGTATAAAAATTATCCCGTTTTTACTAAGATTTTATAGAATTGATTAAAAATTATGTCTTACTGCTTCTCTTTCTACTTTAAGGATGGTTTCAGCCTTAGGAAAGCATTTTTTGTTCTCCAAATCAAAAAAATAAAATGGAGAGAAGTTCATCACAACCTCGTTATTTTCTATAATCATCACATAAACAAAATATGACTTGAGAAGAAAAAGGAATTTTGATCTTTGACTCTGAAGAAGATTAATGACTGATCTTCACAAATGTTTACTAGTTTAACAGACAGTTCTTGAGGGACAATCAAAAAGATTCTGAAAACCGAAATTATAAAGTGGTGAGGCACAGGTAGGTTTCTAAGTTTCTTTCAAAAATAATTTGTAAAATATAGTTTAAATAAATAAACACGTGTGTAATGTCTTGTTCTCATGTTAATAACACTTTTGGACAGGCACTTTTGGGAAGAAAGTACTCTTTTTTCCTAGTTTACAAACACCCAAATGTTGGGGGTTTTTGAATTTTAATGAAAATCAGCTTCTAATTCATAAAATAATAATTTAAAATAGACTTTCTACATTTAAGGCATTAATTCTTTCATTAATATATATATTTTTTTTTTCAGTCAATTTTATGAGCAGGTCAAAAACTTTACTGGTGAATTCTTCAAAAAGAAGTCTCTAAACATTTCAGGGCAAATGAATAAAACACTGAATAAAAGATCTACCATTTTGATGAGGGACAAGAAATACTTCATATCTCATGGCTGAAAAATAATTTCTGGTTGTGCTTGATAAAGAATTTAATAACACAATTTTCTACATTAAACATAATCTTCTTTAATTTGCTTTTTCAGCTAGTCAATGAAAGGCTCTTGGGTTTTGGCTACTGTTGGAAGAATGCATAGCACAATGTCAAAAACCTCATGTTTGACATTCAGAAGGAGGAAAAAAATATCTATTACCAACCTGTAAAAGTTTGTAAAAATCCTTAAAGAAATATACCCTGAAGTGGCAAAAAATACTGAAGTCAGCAGGATGGCTGATTTCACATAACTGAGCATAGAAACAAAGAAAAATGTGTTACCCCAAAGCCATCAAAATCCTGCTAAATAGTCCTTCTTTGGAGTCTTAGGAACCCAAAAGCTCCCTGCATGCAATCTGGCATACTCTCCTTTAACAGACTTATGAAAATGCACAGATTCAGATATATTCAAAATGCTACCTTTATTCACGCCTGTTCATGTATAAATGCATACATGCAAATTTTCAAAAATAAAAAATAGGAATTTTGCATACATCCCTGCATTATTTATATGTTGGAAATATTTTTCCAAACATTTGTTTCCTGACTTTTATTTATGATGTTTGCAGAGATTGCTCTTCACTACAAGATCAATTGTAACACTGTTGAAGGCCATTGAAAACCCAAAAAAAAAAAAAAAAAAAATTACGATGTTATTTAAAAGCATATGTATTCAAATTCCTGTTTGTTTACCATTTAGGCAGAGAGTCCATCAAAAAACCATTTATAACCCTTGCTATCCCTGAGAAAGATGAATATATTCTGATTTCTCTAAGTGCATTATACATTATGGAGTTGAAAGCTCTGTACATTTAGTATCAGCTTGTTTATCCAAGTGCTTAAGCAAGGACTTCAGATTTTGCCTGTTGCATAATGATTAGAAGGTGCCCAACTTTCTGCTGAGATCCTGGAACTGCAGCCCATGCAAATGAGGCAGTCCTAAAAGAGACTGTTGCTGCATTTGGGATGTTGGAATATAGCCTTCTTCATTATCCTTTTCATTCCCAGAATGGTTGAGGTTGGATGAGACCTCTGGAAGTTGCCTGGTCCATGCTGCTTCCTTCCCGTGCTGGCATCCCAGTCACTGTCTACACAAAAGTCCAGCTGATCTTGGTTTGGAGCAAAAGTTCAGGAGTCAAGAGCCACAGCCAAATTGCCATACCATCCCTGCAGACTGCTGGATGGCCTGGGGCTGTTTTCTGTCTGAGGGCATGCCAGGCTGGGAGGGTTAGCACCCAGGGAATCCCACACGTGATGCTGCAGGACTAATTAGGTCAAGTTTACCTCAGTATTGCTCCAATAACTTTTCTGCCTTCACAACACATGATTCCCAACACACAGCCATTCCCCAAGGAGGCTTTTCTCTTCTGCACAAATAGGGCAGAAAACAGCTGAAATTGTCACCTTATTTTAAGGCAAATTGTGAAGATCCATCAAAGAGCAGCGACTTTCTGCCATTATCAACTTTGATTTGAGGAAAGGAACTAATGTTGAGAGGGTCTAGTTCTCATTGCCAGACATTTAGAGTTAAGCAATCACTCTTTTAATGTTCTTTGGAATAATTGGGATCTCCAGGAAGTGCACATGAACAGTAACTGTGCTAAAAGCCCCCGACATTCTGGTGCAAAACCAGGATGGGAATGAGAGCAAGCTGGCACACACTGTCACCATTTGCCAGCCTGAACAGCAATCAGCCAGACTACACAAATACATGGACAAATGGGAGCTTGTAGAGCTTGTATTCTTCCCATTATGTAACCTGCAGTTAAACAACCCTTACAATGCTATGGGCCTTTAGAGACAGCTGATGTGCCAGGAGATTCCATGTCAGCCCAGGCAATAGCACACTCGTGGCATAATCAGGAGGGCAAAAGTGTTCACTGCCAGGGGTGGATGCTCAAATACATGTGCTTTCTGCTGTGTTTGACTTACAGGAATATTGGCTGATAAATATGCTTCATTTTTTTCCCTGGAAAGCCAAAGATAAGCTGCAGCATAGGTGAGTGCTACCTGCATCAAAAAGCTTTCCAATCTTTCAGTCTTCTGAAGAAGCAATTTGATGGTTTCATTGCTTTTCCCATCAGGGGCTGCTGATAGCAAACACCATGCTCTCTTTTGCAACACAACAATGTGGAACCTGCCATGCAGTTTAAACAGTATTAAAAAAACCCAAAATGGAAAAAAATTAGGTGTTTCTGCCTCAAAAAGCAGGCAGGCAAATATGGCAATTTCTTACTGAACAATTCTACCTACTGAGTATAGTTGGCATGATCTGCTTATTACAGTAAGTAAAATCTTTTTATTGCTTTTTCTTCCTGTTATCCTGCTGCTCCAATGCAGTTAAGAGAGACGACTCTGAATCCTGCTCCATTTTGTGCAACATAAACAGAATTTATGCTGCAATTATGAAGTCAGATTCTGCCTCCAGTTATTCCTTGTAACTCCCATGAAGGAAGAAAGTTGAGTACAGCTGAGCCCAGAGTGTGACCTCTGGAATCTTTACTGGCTACAGCAAAACAAGACCCAAGGAGAATCCAGCTTGACTTCCAGACACGAGGTTGAGTTTATCTTGGTAGCACTGCTAGAGCCTGGTGGTGAATGCTTTATTATAAAGAGCAAGGGCAGGTGTATCAGTGGGGGTGGCATTGCACACAGCTTTGTAGGGTAGGAACTTACTGCAGCAAAGAAGGATTCAAACTCTCTAAAGAGAGTTTTCCAAGAAGCATATATATGTTTTCTCACTGGTAAATGGGAGTTTACAGATATTTCTATTCTCCATTCTGAAAATATAGTGTATATTTCCAACTATTTTTGTTTACCTCTGTCTATAAGGTATAATAAAGAGCTTCTCAATACAGGAAAGTAGTCCAGAATGTCTCTTGCAGAGTAAACTGCCCTAAAACATCTTTGTGACCCTAAAGATGTTATTTGTTCTCTAACCACCTCTGGATTAAGACCCCGTTTCTTTTCCTCTCCAGCAAGTCACTTTCAAAATGTTTACAACAGTCCTAAAGGAGATGAAAACTTTCATCTGGTATATGTCCTTATATCAGGTATGTAAGAATTAGTAATTGTTGGCTTCTCAGACACTTAATATGAAGAGAGAGAAAGCATAAAACCAATACAAAACTCTCTCTGGAGAAGACTATTTTTCTGTTATCTGTAGAGGGCACTTCTAGCTTAAATGCTTCAGTAAGGCCTAGAGTTAGATATGGTGAAAGAGGATTAGAGTGTTCCTGTGAGCAGCTGCCCTGGAATGGTTTGTTCCACAACACCTGGCATCCCTCAGAGACAAAGCCCAGAGGTGTGGGTCCTGTCCATATTTTCATGCCTCTCAATGGACACACCTCTTATTCCTGAAATCCTCTTATTCTTGAAATTCAGCATTGGTAACCATGACACCTTGCAATTGATGGCTCAGAAGCTGATAGTCTGTGTGAAGAGTAACCCACTGAGACGAAGGAAGGAAGGAAGGAAGGAAGGAAGGAAGGAAGGAAGGAAGGAAGGAAGGAAGGAAGGAAGGAAGGAAGAAAGAAAGAAAGAAAGAAAGAAAGAAAGAAAGAAAGAAAGAAAGAAAGAGAAAGAAAGAAAGAAAGAAAGAAAGAAAGAAAGAAAGAAAAGAAAGAAAGAAAGAAAGAAAGAAAGAAAGAAAGAAAGAAAGAAAGAAAGAAAGAAAGAAAGAAAGAAAGAAAGAAAGAAAGAAAGAAAGAAAGAAAGAAAGAAAGAAAGAAAGAAAAGAAAGAAAGAAAGAAAGAAAGAAAGAAAGAAGAAAGAAAGAAAGAAAGAAAGAAAGAAAGAAAGAAAGAAAAGAAAAAGAAAGAAAAGAAAGAAAAAAGAAAGAAAGAAAGAAAGAAAGAAAAAGAAAGAAAGAAAGAAAGAAAGAAAGAAAGAAAGAAAGAAAGAAAGAAAGAAAGAAAGAAAGAAAGAAAGAAAGAAAGAAAGAAAGAAAGAAAGAAAGAAAGAAAGAAAGAAAGAAAGAAAGAAAGAAAGAAAGAAAGAAAGAAAGAAAGAAAAAGAAAGAAAGAAAGAAAGAAAGAAAGAAAGAAAGAAAGAAAGAAAGAAAGAAAGAAAGAAAGAAAGAAAGAAAGAAAGAAAGAAAGAAAGAAAGAAAGAAAGAAAGAAAAGAAAGAAAGACTAATTTTCATTTAGGACAGATGCATATACAGAGTAACCCTGCCAAATCAGAGCTGAGGCTGGCACAAAGAAGTAGGTAGGGAGAATCTGTCATATGTAGAGGGCAAGACTATTTTTGGGTTCCAGCCAGACTCAGATCTGCTTAAGGCAATGGTGAAACTTCCTTCAGAAACTGTGGAAGAGAGTCAGGCTAAAAAGCCCAGCTTTTGAGAAAGGTCAATGTGTCATTTTAAATTCTTCCTAGCTCCTTTTTTACATATCAAGCCTTTCACTCCAATAAGCTTTTTCTCTTCTTATTTAAAAAAAAAAAAAAAAAAAAAAAAAAAAAAAAAAAAAAAGAACACCTGTGGAATAAGGCATTATGAAGAGGAGAGGACAAGAATTTTAAAAGCCTGGTGGAACATCCAAGGAGTTAAAAGCAACAAATAAAAGAAGTTTAAAAATAGAAGAGCTCCTGAGCAAACTGCTTTGTGTCTCCAATATGTGTGGGTTTTTTACTGTCTTGGCTCCAGCACACAACTGCAGGACTGTGCAACCCACACTGCTACCTCTTCCCCACTGTGTCATCACCTCATGGAAGGGATTCTGTGTATCAGAAAACAACCCAATGAAAAACAAAAGGATTAACAGCCTGAGCTTTCTCAACAAAATCTACTTCTGCAGAAGAGCCACCAAATCCAAGAATGTGGTGTTTGGGCAGTCATGTATATGTGAAAATCTCTGTGGAAGACAAAAGAGGAGTGGGATCAAAATTCCTGCTAATGGGGTCCATGCACATCCAACAAAATTAGCTGATTTAGGAGCTAGCACTTCTATGAACCATCAGAAGTCTGAATGAGCTCACAGTTCATCCCAGTCTGCATCAGTGTTCACACAAGCTGACACTGGAAAAGTCAGAGTTGCTCCATATGGCTCCTTCAAGGACAACTCTTGGGCTGGATGCATGGGGGAGGTTGTCCATCTTTCTGAAACAGTTCTAGAACTTTTAAAATCATAATGAAAAAGAACTCAGTAAGTGATAATTAAATGCATTCTTGATATATTCACTCTTATTAGAGGGCTTTAAACAAATTTGGCAGAGAAAAACATTTCATGACTGACATGGTGATGGCTTGATATCTCACAGCACAGGATGAAGCTTTGCAGAGGCTCTCCTAACTTGAAAAGTATCAGGTGTTTTTTCAGAAACCTAGAAACCTTTATGAAGAGTTTTTTTATAATGGATTTGTCTGTAAAACCTCCCAGAACCTAACAGTTTGTGTCATTACAGCCTGTCTCCAAAGGGACTTTGGAAAAGTACTAGATTTCAGTCTTCTGTTGCAGTCAACTTTCAAAACACTCCATCACTTCTAGAACTAACTTCTTCTCTTGTTGTCTCTCCTCCTATCTTTCATGTACATCTTTAATTTTCTTTTTTTTTTTTTTTTTTTTTCCCTAGTCTTTCTCATTTTTCCAGTTTCAATGACAACTTTTTCTATTTAGACTGCTGGCATGTTCCCATTTTCCCTTGATTCCACTTCACAAACTGAAGATCTGTTCATCCACAAAGCACACAACATAAATTGCCCCCAACTCTTTCATCTCAACACTTCCCAGCCTAAACAACCTCTAGCCCAGGCATTTGGCTCATTCCTCTCTCAGTCTTCCACTTTCCTAAAGCTCCTCCAGTTTTCTTCTTTCCTCTATTTCTCATTTGTTTCTTCAGTAAATTACGATTACTATGGAATTTGTGCTGCTGCCAAAGTCCATCACAAAATCAAGGGACACATCAGGGAGGTCAGACATCCAAGGAGGTCAGACATCCACAACTCAACATTATCCTTCATTTCCTGACTCCCTCCACAATGGCATCTGTTAGTCCTCTGTGCTTTCAGTATCTCTGTCCCATCCCAGGTTTTATCCCATGAGCTCACTGGACATGTCATGAGGTGCCACTCAGAAAAACCTACAAGTGTGATGTTTGCTCTTTGGGGGAGCTCTCTCTCTGAGTAACCTGCTGTCAGTGCTGCAGGCCAAGCTGTCCTGACAGTTTTCCTACCTGTGAATTAACACACAGGTCTGCCATGGAAAAACAGCTGTGTAATTGGTGAGGTCCTGCAGTTTGGCTGTCCAGTGATGTCAAGGCACTTGGGGCACATCTTGTATTGAACACTGCTCCCTGCAGGTAGCACAGAAACATCACTTTAAATTGACAGAACACGACAGTGAGCACAAAATCAATGCCAGATATGCCTAGGCATTAGTGGACTCCTTACATTACTTTACAAGAGTGGGGAATAAAAAATATTTTTTTCTTTTCCTTTAGTTTGTTTTTTTAAAATGGCACACTCTCATCAGTAACTAAAGGTGAAATGATTAGGTTCATTTCTGTGGATGCAAAAGAAGGACACTCCAGTTTTCACAGCTCCCAATCTGAGATCAATTGTATGACTTTTCCACTTTTGGATTACATGTATGGACTCATTGTATTAAAAAAATAATCAGAAAACCCTGATAATACTCTAAAGGTGGCAATAAATAGCTATTTTCTCCATCTAAACATAAAAAATAATGATCTGATCCACAACAGGAAGTTATCTACAATGACAAAAGAGATCCAGTAGCAAAAGCCAAACTAGATAGTCCCTCAAGGGGTCTGCTTTCCAGAAAAGTTCTGAGTCTATAGAAAAACTGCTTCTATAAGGAGTCATCACTAAGTCAACAAGTGAGACAACTAAGAATCTCCAGGATTTAGTGAAAATCATTGTTGTGTTCCTATATTCCTTTAAATAAAACAGATGTTTTCCCAAGAAATAAAATTAATGTCCATTATTTTTTTCTGGAGGGTAAGCAATTCAGCCTTGAACTTCTAAATACATTTTGCACTGCCTCCCAAACACTTTGTATCATATTGAATGCAGGAAAACAATTTTTGAAATAGCTTTTTGCACAGGTACTCTGATTATATTTTGCTTTCTTTGATCATTTTGTTGCTATGCCATTGATTTTTTCATTAAAACAGAGACACAGTTCCCAACATACATGTTTAAAAGTATAGAAATCATCCCTCCTTGTAATTAGTTCTACCTTTGCTGGCTCAATTTAATGAAATCTCAAGGGCCAATTGCTACATTTCGTATTCAGTCAAAACTCCCATTAATCCATATATGTTACCATAATAATTTGTAATGAAAATAGCAGTGATATCACATTATAATTTTCTAACATTATTACATGGAAGAGGAAAGAAAGGACATAGGTTATGCAGAAAATAAACTTTTATTGTAAACCAAAACCATCCATAATAACTAGTGATATCTGGGAAACTTTCAGATTACCAAAAGTAAATTGAATAATTTTAATTAATGTCTCTGTTTTGCAGTGGCATAATTCAGACTGCAGAATGGATGTTTTCCCTATTGATTTTCCTCCAGAGGACTATCTCTGTCCCCCTCACTCCCATCCCCAACAATTCCAATTTTTATTTGTCAGCTTGACCAAAGTATAGCTTTGGGTGACTTCACATCCTAAGCTCATTCATCAGAGCATCTAATAAAAGTGTTGAACTCTTTTATTGATAGGCAGTGGCACAAAATATGGGGCTGGGGAGACATCAGCCACCTCTGACTTTCCCTCCTCAGCTGTCTGAAGAAGTAACAGAGTACTGTTACCCAGTGACAGAGGGGCCTTGGTTTGTGCCCTCAATAAAATGAATCCTGCTGGCAAATAAACCCAAAGATGGCTATTCTTCTTCTGAAAAGTATTGTCCATCATAGACTTCCAGAAATTCTCAATGGTCAGTGCAGCTTTCAGCCACAGTTTGCTGATTGCTTTATATGTCAGAATGAAAACTATCAAATACACAATCTGTGGGATGTCACTGGCCATCACAATTTATAGCACTGCAAATACAACTCAGGCTGGGTCTACATCTTCTGCTTCAGAAAGAGGAGCTGTCTTGATTCCAGGGGTAAAAAAGGCAGCCTCAGCAAATCCAGCAGCACAGATACACATCTCAGTAGAGAGAGGGCCAGCAAGTGCCAGGGTTAGAAGTGGCCAACAGATTCCAGATAACCCTATTACTGATTAGAAAACTCTGGTTTTGATTTAAAAAATGTGTTGCTTTTTTGGTTTTTTTTTTTTTTTCCCATGAGTCAACTTTGTGTGACACATAATATCTTCCTTTTTTTTTTGTTTTTTTTTTTTTTTTTTTTTTTTTTTTTATTGTAAGCATACTCTATTACTCATATGATAGTGGTCTGGAACTACTCAAACAGTGAGACTATGATCCATCACAAAAGATGAAGTCAATTACACAAGTTTACCACAGAGACTGGGAGCACAAGGTCATACAGGAGTATTTTATCTAAAAAACATTTTGGTAGAACTGGGGTTTTTTTCAGTATTCAGCTATTTACCAAGGAAATTAACCTTTCCATGAGAAAAAAAAAAAAAAAAAAAAAAAACTCCCCAAACCTCAAATTCATGTTAAATTGCAAGTGAGGTATATTCATTCCACAGACTGAGCATCAGTATGGGTGTCTCATATAGTATCAACACACAAGTTCAGTAGAAACGCTTCAGCCTGTTTAGTGCTGCAACCATATTACTTAAAAATCCCTTAAAAACACCTATGAATGTGGGACAAGTTGTACAACTGGAACACTAGGTGTTCCTAGGTAAAAGGTGTCCCTGTCCATGGCAGGGGTTTGGAACTGGATCATCTTTAAGATCCCTTTCAACCCAAACCATTCTACAATTCTATAATTCTGTAAACCTTTTCAGAAACAAAATCGTAGATGAAGTATTGCTTTCTAGCCAAGAAATGGTTCTAAAGCTTGGATGAGTTTTAAAGTAGAATCATTTTCATTTATCTCCATAAAGGAGAGCAAAAAGGCAGAATCATTATACTAGAGGGATGAGAGAAATACAGTAAAAAATTGTTACAGCTGCATGAGCCATATCAGGGGATTCCTAATGACTTGGAAGTCTAACACTAATCACAACACTAATAGAAACAAGGACATCACAAGCAGCATTATGCAACCTCTTGTCTTCAGTCTACACCAAAAATGATTAAGCATGAGCAGACATTTAGCTAAACTGGTTTAAATAAGGTGGCAGTAGTACAAGCCAGTGCAAAAACAGGTTAATGAACATTAGGATAAATTAGGTGTATCTGAGTCATCAGGAATTTATTAAATTCACAGGAGACTACTTAAGAATATAGCAAGGGTATTCTCTTTGCCATTAATAATTATATGTGAAAATGAATGAAAAGTGAGGGTAGTCCCAGAGGACTGTAAATCAGCTATCAGTATAAACAAGAAAGAGGGAAAAGATCTAGGAATTATGAACAAGTTAACCTAACAAAGATTCTCAGAAAAATATTGCATTAACATTATTAAGATTAGCCATCAATTATAAACACTTAGCACATACAAAGCAGATAATGTGCTGTGAAGAAAAAATCAGGAACAACAAAGTTAAGTTTCATTGGTGGCCCAGTGGAATGAGGAGGGGGGGAACAGGAGCTGTGAAAAATCTGCAATAAAGTAAACTTTGAACATTGCACAATAAAATAATCCTAATATCAAATTAAAGAAACAAGCTCTGAATAAGATAGGTGCACATGTAATGGAAAAATATTAACTCAGATACTAGTTCACAACTCTGTTGGAGAGAGAGGAGTCTTGGAAGGTCCTCAGGCAAACTGGTCTGAATGTATTAATATTGGTGCTTTTGGTATTTTCACTGGCAACCTGGATGAATGTGTTTGCTAGTCCTATAGAGCTACAGAGAGCTGTGAGCTGTTGGAAAGAATAGTCCTGAAGAGTATCTTGTCAAATAAAAGCTTCCTAGAAAACATCAAGACTGAAATACATAAACCCAAATGCAAAATTATTCAAAGATAAATACGTACATGTAAAAATTAATAATAGAAAGTACATGTCTACCCAGGAAAAACTGCAGTTAAGTGTCAGCATAGTGGACTCAAATCAAATGAAACAATACAATGCCACTGAAAAGGAGGATAAACTTAATTATCAGCTTTGCTTGCAAGAATTTCCAAAATAAAAAAGACAGAAGACAATTACTGGTTGTGACTGAAGTACAAGATGAAACTGCTCAATTCAGCTGGGGGCTTACTCTCAAAGAAATGAAAGGAAAAAAATGAAAAGAATGAAAAGAGATCAGCAAGAATGATGTGGGTTAAAAACCAGTATCAGTGATGAAAGGTTGAAGGACCTGAGCTGCAATATGTAAGAAAACTGACAGCAGCTTTCAAAGACATAAGAGCCCATCACAAGGATGATTGCAGTCAATAATTAAACCTACTGTAGGACTAGGCATAATCAGGTTAGTTTCCAGGCAGCAGATTGAGGTTGGATTTGAGGAGACAGCTAACTAGATATGTAGGGAAACAAACAGAATTAAGACATTGGAAAGACTTGGAAAAACAAGCAAGATAGATCATGTCCTAAAGAGGACGCTTGTCCTGGCTCCATTGCAAGGAGGGGAAATTCAAGTAAACCACTTTAAACCTTGTCTAACAAGGTTTACAAACATTTTCTACTCTTTCACAAGTCTACTATTTAAATACTGAAGTAGCAGGTAAGGTGTTTATCCTCAAACTCTTCTTCCCCCTCCACAGGGCTGTACAGAGAGCACACCTGGAAAATGCTTTGTTGCAGAATGTTTTATATGCAGCAAAGCAAAGGGTAGCACCTGCAATTCTGCCTCCTGCCTTTCCCTCACAGCTCTGAGCCTTTCACCCAAGCTGCTGTGGAAGGGTTTTTCCCAGGGCACAGGTTTTGCCTTGCTCTTATGCTGCTGCCCTCAGGTTGCATTTTTCACAGTCCTGCATCTGCAAAACCCAATATTCTTGTTGTATCAGACTTCCCCGGTGAGGCAATGCATGAAACTCACATCTTCTTTCTCTCCCTTTCCTTCCTCCCTTCCTTTGTAGGTTTTAGTTTATATTAGAAAATTATTCCAAGTGGAACTGTGAGTTAAAGTGCTAGGGAGAAAGTACAGGGAAAATTCACCACGTCATCTTTATTGTCATCACCTGCTGCACTGTAACTTTCACTGTTACAATTGATGTCTGCCATCAGTCATAGACACTCTAGTAAAGTTTTGTGCATGTAAGCCTGTCTCAGCATCCTTTGTCCAAAATTTTAGATTATAGAAAAAGAGAAATTGCTTAGTGCAAGCAAAAAGTACCACCTGAGATGCTGAAATTTTTATTAGTAGAACCCAGGCCTTTTTTCCTGTAGACAAAACAAGAAAAAAAAACCCATAATGGCAAATGGATAATGAAAACACCCAACTTTCTGCTCCTTATGTAATGATCCTTACCTATAACTGCCAGAGAAAAAACAGTTACAGCAAATTTTTGTCAGTCCTACTGAAAACCAGAAAAATCTGAGAGCTTTGGCCATTTCAGACAGCAGTTCAGCTCCTTTTTGGTTTATAGCAGTTCTACAGAATCTGTCACATTCATGGCTGGGCCAAAACCTGTCTAAAAATATATGAAAAAAGAAAGGGTGAGTAGGACAGAGAAAAGCTGCTTTGAGAAGACTCAGCCAAAGGAAGCAGTGCTCTCAGTTCCAGTGTGGTGAAGGAGATGGTGATGGGTGCCCGTGACCTTCCTCTCCTTCACTGCAATCAGGATGCTGAACACTCAGCACAAGCACCATGGGCTGATGTCTCTGAAGACAAAGAGATTAACAGCCACAAAGGTAAATGTTGCTTCCTTCAGCCCAGGTGTCGTGATATCAGTGTTTTACCAGAATCCCCATAAGGGCTTGGAAGGGAAGAAGGCCCCACTCTTTCACTGTATTTGTTAATGACTTAGATCTGATTTCTGGCACAACTATATTCAATCATGATCTTCAGTCCCATTCACTTATTGTGCAGACATTAATTATATAGTCTTTTCATCCAAGAATTAGATCTTTATGTCTTGACTAATTCAACATTCAGGAGATTTGGTAAACATATGTACTGGGAGAGAAATAATGTCAAAAACTTAGGAGAATGACTTATAAAGAAAAGCTGAAGAAATCAGCCTTAGTTTTGCCAGCAAACCAAAAGTGCAGTAGAAACATGGTAACAGACTTCTTGCTGTGTAAAAAGCTGTGATGAGGAAGGCAGTGAAAATTTGCTCTCTATGTTTATTGAAGATTTGACAGAGAAATAAACCTCTGAATTTCCACATGGTGTTGCAGGTTACATAATAGAAAAAGGTTTCTGTGCATTGACCAAAACTTTAAAGAACACACTTGAGAGTCACTTATCAGGCTTGGGGAAGGAGTACTGAGTTCTGTCTGAGCAGGGATGAATTAGGAGACCTCTTGAGATCTCCTCCTACACCTATAAAACTTCCATGATGTAAGTTGGAATAGTACCAGAGACTAATAAACAGAATCTTCCCTTTTCACTCTTGCTCTCATTCTTTTTCTTGCTCTAGCTCTGTGCCTTTCTCATGTATAGCATTTGAATTTTATTTAAAGAGAAAAATTTATAATAAGATGTTCAAACCATTCAGCAAAGCCCAGGGGAGACTTAAGAGTCCCTTTCACATCTCCAGTGTAAGAGCATATTGTACAGTCTTTAAAAGAATGATTGATAGTCTGAAGTTCAAGACATTCAGGAAATATCTGTGATTTACAGAAAAATAATAGCTACATTCTTCTTTTATATTAAAGAATTCTGCATATGCTGTGAGCTGCTCAGATGCTGAGGCAGGGTGACAAGCTTGCAGCTAAAGGGAATCCCAATCTTCTTCTGCGAAGCCAACAGCAAGTTTTCTGACAGTAATATGACAGGTTGTTTCATTTAATGTCATTTTTGTATTCTGCTAAAAGATTTGGACATGTACTGGTAGGATTTCTTAGCTATTAGGTCAGGGTGATGCAACTTTATGTCTATGGCTAAGGCTTACTGTCAGTGATTTTCAAGTATTTCTGTACTACAACTACTTCCTATCTTGTAGCTGCTTCTAGAGTATGCAACAGTACTTTAAGTCAGGAACTAAGAAGAATTTAGTGCCCTATTTATCTCCTTCAAGGCACCATTAGCTTTGTATTAGGGCTATTACACCAGACAAGCGATACTCTGCTGTCAGGGAATCAATGCTTGTGTTGACAGCCTGAGGGTATACTCACCACTCTCCTTGTTAATGCTGGTTCTTTCCCAAATTATATTTATATAGACTCCTGTCACTTACTTGGTGTTTTCCAGATGCCATTTATAGCTAACAGTACTTCATGTGGCACCTGAGGTAATTGTTACTCACTAATCTAATCAGAAAGACACTCACTATGTACAGTTTCACTGTAACATCAATTCTTGATTAAAAAAGTGAAATACATCTACAGCAGCTTCAATCTACTTGCTTCAGTTGCCTGTCTTTTGCCTGTTTTTTTTTCAGAGGACGAGTTTGAACTGCATGTTTAAGGTCATTCACTTAAATGAATTTATGAGTGGTAGAAAATAGAATGCACCAAGGAAAAAAGACTAAAATGTATTCCGAAGAGGAACTCCATCTTTGACTATTACTGTAAGTTTGAACTGGTAGTATAGACATAGAGCTGGACATACTGATCAGTATTGCAATGGATAGAGTTACAGTTTATGAATATGTGGAAAGAAGTTAAAGAACTCTGTCCCTAATTTCTTTAGGTAGCCAGCTTTAGTAGATGTGATCAGTTCAAGGCTTTGACAACATTAACTAAAGCTAAATTCTACTCTATGGAAACAGGTCACCTAAATCTGGATTAAGTGACTGAAAGGAAGAGTCATGTCAATGACTTCTGATGGGCACCAAGTGGGGATATGTTGCTTAGAGACTGAATAAAAGCTGAACTGTTCGATTGGTTTTATTCCAAAATAAAGAACATCTTAACATTCATGGTCTTCTCACGACTTTTTTTACTTGTGGTTCAAATAGTTACAAAACTGCCATTCCTAGATTTTCTTTTAATACTGAATTGTTTAGAAGCTCTGAAAAAATGTCTTCAAGTACAGCAGCCTTTCACTGATTCAGCTCTTTGCTCATCTTTTATACTGGAAGAGTCCTGAAAATAAGGAAGACATCTGACAGCTTGGCTTGTTTTGATGAGCAATTTGTAGACTCTTCTCCAACAAGATCTATTTACCAGCATGTTTGTGTTCTTGGCAGGCTGTATGGCTATCACATTTTCATCTACTTGCACCACACTGCTGGCATCTTGGTTCACAGAACAAGCAATAGAAGCTTGATTTTTTAAAAGTTAACGTTTTCCATGATGCATTACTGTTTTATCTTGGTCATGCTTGAAGATTTTAGGAATAAGATTTCTAGCCACTGGTTTCATCTCCATTCCAGTGTCTTTAGAATGCTTCAGTTTTGATTACCCAGAACAAAGTCCCATTTTTTAGACATTCTTTTAAAGCCCTCGAAGTTTTCAGTTACTCCTGATGTCTTCAAAATCTTGAAAAGCCCACTTCAGTTGATCAAGAAATTTTGTGATGTTAATTAAGTAAGAAATCTTGTGATGTTTTCATACTCATTACAGATTCTAGCAAGGCTTAACTACTGATGTCCTATCCTGATATATGTCTCAGGATATATTGATATATTGATATATCATGCAATATAATATGAAGATCAGACATTTGACACACTCATCAGAAATTTTTTTCTCTTCCTTTTTTTTTTTTTTATATATTATAGAATAGTCATCAGTTCTCCAAAGTTATGTTTAAGAGCAGTTCTCTCATGCAGCTATATCAGCCTCATAAATGCTGTGATCACATTTAAGGCAACTGTGGAGGAGGGGAATGAGTGGAAGAGACCCCCAGAAATCTGTTAGTAAGGTTCAATTAAAAGCAAGTTTTTCAGATAGTTTTCTAAGGCAAAATAACTAAGAACACAGTAATAGAAGGAGACTAGGACACAAAATACCCCCAGAGTTTTATCGAAGTTACACTATCCAAAACTGTTCTCTTACATTTGAAAAAATAACTACCAAGACAAAGAAGCTATCTAAATCCCATCTAACTGAAGCTGAGTAAAGCCATTCCTGTGATGATGCACTGAAATTGAACTAGGAGTTAGTACAAAACACTGCAAATAACATTAGAGAGAAAATAGAAACAGAAATAATCACATGTTGGGTTGAAGTGAGTCACTAGTACAGCTCCTAGAGGATAAGTCTTTGAAAACTATTATTGAATTACTTTACTTATTTATAACAAAGAACAGCCACGAAAATCCACTTATATAAAGTATTAAGTAAAGTTTTCAATAATGAATTTGATAGAGGCGTGCTCACAGAACTTCATGATACAAAAGTTGGGAGGCACTGCCAATATAGAATTATGCTGCCCATGTACTATGTGACCTTGCAAACTGGAATAATAGTAATAATAAAAAATATAATAAGACCAATAGCAAGGTCATTCCCTTATGGACTATTATCTTGAACTTTAGCTTTATAATGAGTTCTTATCAACTGCAAATGGCAGAGCAAGTCTTAAGTGTATCTGTTCATCACAAGATGTCCACATACCAAGGATGTGGTGATCCTGGACAACATAAATGTGTTAGCTGCATAAGTCAGGTGAAGTATTTCTAACAGGCAGTAGTGTCTTGTGCAGCTACTAGGAGTACTATAAGAATAGAATTTCTTCTCCATGACAGTGATATATCCCCAGGGGTAGGTTAGTGATGAGTTAATGAGGAAGTTTCATCTGGAAGAGTATGCAAAGTGTTCAATAAAGATAAATTCAAATAGGGCCAGGCTAAGACAGGACTTACCAGTGTGCAGAGACACCATTTCCTTAGTGAATACTTGACATGCTTGACGTGTTTAGGCTAATGGGACAAGGCCTGAACAAGAAAATGAGAACTCTTCATAAATATATCAGGGACATAAATACTAGAAAAGGACTATGCAAGTGAAGACACAATGTTAACATCAAAAAAAGGTCCTAATGGGCTCTGGAAGACTCAAACCAGGAAAAAAATGAAACTCTAGAACATCCCCCAAGGAGAAATAGTGTGTGGAAACAGCCTACCCAATCAGTTTATAAAAGACTGATAAAATGTTTATTTGAAATAGGAGGGGACTGTGCCTAGCCAGTTCCTTTCCCCTCGTGTGCTCTGATGTAGCCCTCTTTTGTAGAGAAAGAGAATAAATCTTTCCTTAATAAATAAGGATCAAAAAAACTAATACAGAGATCAAGCTTTCTTTTCAGAACTGAGAGATAATATTGTGCTATTACCCAGTGACAGTACATTTTCTCTAATAGAGTTAATTATTCCATTACCATTGGTTATCATTAACATTAATTATTGATGCCAAAGAATGATCATCAAGATATTCCAGCCAAAATCAAGGCTCCACTATTCTCAGAGACCGATAATAAAAATAGCAGAGGACATTCTGGGTTTGTCAGGGGGTTTTTTTGAGAACTGAAGCCTAACTTCCCAGCTATTTCCTCAGGGTGACCATGGCATGTGTGTGTGATACCCACCCCCATTAAGGAGCACATTAATTTAATAGCGTTGCTCTCATTATGCCAAGTCAGGTGAGGTCTCAGTTCCAGCAGAGTCAGAAAGGATAGAAAAAACTGGGAGGGAGAAAACTGTTTCAGGATTCCTGTCTCTGAAATTTTATTCCTAAAAAATAATATAGAGACACAAGGACAGGCACAGTAAAACAGACCAGAGTGAATTTGACAGCAGTCAGAAGAAACAAAAGAAATTGAGGAGGAAAGAAAAATTAGCTGCTTTCCTGCTCTTGTTTCCCAGGTTCTGTTAATCTGTAGTGAGAGAATATATTAAGTCTTAAGACAACCAGTAAATCTGAACCTAATAGACTTTATTGAGCCATAAATTTGTCCAGTTGCTTCTGGATCTCATGTGAGGTTTGGCCTTTATAGCATTTTATGGCAATTGTTTCTATAGCTTAACTAAATTATTCCTTTTCCTTATTTTCAAATCTCCTGCCTTTTATTTGAATTTGTGATTTTCATATTACAAGAAATCCTCAATGGCCATTGCATCTTCATTATCTTCACATGCCTGAGGCTTTACAGATAAATTGAGGTACAGAGAGGCAATTTGCCCAAAGTCACTGAGAAAGCCTTTAGCAAAGTAAAGGACAGGACACAGATATGTTGGGGTCCCAAAGAAAAACCTCACTGCCATTGAAGTCTCCTTCCACACATTACATCCAGATGGCCACAGATGTTGTCCAGAGCCATCACATTTCCTCAAGGATACTGTTAATTGACAATCTGAAATGGGCAATCTCATAGTTTTGTTAGATCAAGTATTTAATAATGTTTCTTTTTAGAAACACCAGTCCAGCTAAAAATCCAAGTAATATCTTTTAACTTACTTACAGCAGCACAAAAGCTATGCATGAAATTCATGGTCTGAGGTGTGTGGAGAACCAAATGTGTTTAAAGTGAGGCAATGGGTGAAACCCCCTTGTTAGGTTATACACCACACTAATTTACACCCACATTCAGTTAGGCCAGGGTTCAACTCCTCTTTGAATTTCACCTGCCAGTTCGTTCTGCTGTGACTCACCTTTAAATGCATATGAAGCTGCAAGAATGTCCTTAATGTGCTGTGCTGAACAGGGAACAATATTGAAATCAAAGCCAAAAGTAGCACATCATGCAGGTGACCAAAAGCTGAGTTTTTTGTCCTCAGGCTTTTCAGAAAACAGATTAGTATTTTCAGTTTTTTGCCATGTGAGGATATTGAACCTAGTGAAACTTTAGTACTGATACAGGTACATGGGACTACCTTTCTATGCTGTTAGGATGTGGAATTCTGAAAGGAAATAAAGCTTAATGAATGTCTACAAAAGGTCTCAAATAAGTGCTGCTGCACTGTCAAGCCAATGTTGTCTCCTTTGGACTGCAGCTGGGAATTTCAGCTTTGTTTGCTCTACAACAAAGGGTGTCACTGTCAGCCTATCACACCCAGATACACACACATACCTGGGCTCACATATTCTCACATTACATCTCCAGCATAGCTAAAAAATGTCTCTGACTGCCTGACAGTTGTACTCATGTGTAATGAGGAGTAGATCTCACTCTCTCAAGTTCATTAAAATGATGAGATGGTTCACTAGGAGAGAGGAAAACTGGGCAAAAGAAATGGGAAATAGCCAAGAAGCAGCACAAAACACTGAAAAACTACCTTTTCTACTGACAACTTCCCAGTAAGCATTTTTCCAGCAGTTTTAGATTTGGTTTGCCACATCTGATCAAAACAGCAGCTATTTTTTCTTGCAGTGTGGTTTCCTTTTTTGTACTTGGTGAACATTAGTGTCCAGAAAAATAGACAGAACAGCATGGTACACTGAAAATATTTTACAGGAATATCTGACAACCAGTTTCTCTTAGCCTGAATAAATTTCAGATGTGCCTGCCTTGCAGAAACAAGGGGACAATCATGCAAAAATTGCTCTCCCTGCTTTTACTGCTTTAACAAACACAAAGCTGTAGAAGCAGCATTTGGAAGACTTATACAAATCAGGCTGTCTGCAAATGTTGATTAATGTCCTTCTATAAAAATAAAACCCCAACACTGATTAGCTACATCACAGTGTGTTTCACACATGTATTAAGACAAGGTCAGGAGACCCTGTTATGGATGGGATAAACTTTTAGAAGTCGCTGCTGATTGCAGTCACATTCAGTTTAACAATGCTGCTCCTCATAAATATCTTAATGAGTCTCAGGACAGTCTTCTTGCCCTGTGAGATTAGTAATATCCAGAAAGAACAAGTTCCATGCTCAGTAGGGAAATAGGTTCAAGCCTCCTTCCAGTTTAATGGGCTGCTTAAAAAACATCTCCTAGGATGCTCTCTTGCTCCTGTTGCCACCCCAAAACTGAGTTGGCTCATGAGATAAATGGGAGATTGTAGGGAAGGACGCTGTGTGTGGCAGAGAAAACTGGAGTTTCTTAAAAATTAATGCTGAAAATAAAATTGCATTTTAGACTTGCTATACTGTTCAAAAAAGACAGCACAAGCAAATATGCTTTATAAAACAAAGCCACAGATATTTAAGAAAAGTATCATATTTTCTAGAAGGAAATTCACATAAAGACACTGCATCTGTTAATTTTGTGCCAAGAGATCCAACATATTCAGAGCAGATAATTCTGAAATTGAGAGGAATATTTTATCTCTGCTCTAAAAGTCTGGACAGTACGGAAACACAAGCACTCTGAGAAATCTCTCCAGCTTCCTCACTCCATTTTATAGATAAGAAGCTAAAATAACTTCTCAGAAATCAAAAAATTCCCAAGAGAAAAGATTTTACCCACATTTTCTTAATACTACACCTTACCTCAACAACAAAACTCTTTCTCACAAGATTTTCTGGTGTTTTCTTTTAATGTATTTTTAAATAAAAACAGGATGGTTGGGGCTGGCAGGGACCTCTGGAGCTCATCTAGTCCAATTCCCTTAAGCAGGTTCACCTACAGCTGGCTGCACAGGATTCTGTTCAGGCAGGTTTTGAACATCTCCAGAGAAAAAGACTCCACAACATCTCTGTACAGCCTATCCCAACGCTCTGTCACCATCACAGTAAAGATATTTTTCCCTCATATCCAGATGGAGCTTCATGTGTTTCAGTTTCTTTCTATTGCCCTTTGTTCTGTGACTGGACACCACTAAAGAATCTGGCCAGTTAATTTAATGCCAGCATCACAAATAGTGCTCCATGTTTTTTGAAACTCCTGACCATAAATCTGGGATAACTTTAACACTATGAACCATTCAAAAAACAAATAGAATACATTGTTGACTATGGTTACAAGAAGACTGCTGCAACTAAAGATTATGCCTTTTTAAAAGGAAACTGCTGCTAGAACCATAATATATTTTAAAAGGAGAGCAGAATAGCTTCATGGACTGCTCTATTTGTCCAACCAAAGTATGTGGAGTAGAAAATTACTTTCCCAACAGAGAAAAATAAGCAGAGACCTCCTTAAACAAGAGCTTTTGTCGGACAGTATGGAAGCCTTATTAGCAGAGACATAGGCTTATTTAATCATAGTTAATAAATTACCAGTAGGTATCAGATGCAATGATAAAATTATGATCTTAAAATAACCAGATTCGTAATGTCTACAAAAGTGAAGTAGCAAATAGCATTTTAAAGTTTAAATATCATTGTTAATTCTCAATAGATGGTGCTATTATCTAAGTTAATATCTCATCTGATTATGCATATGAGCACAAGGCAAGTGTCTTCAGCTGTGAGGAGAGTCTTTATGGTGTCCTTGTTTATGGTACATACCTGGAGGAGGACTTCCATTTGCTCTCCACTCCAGGGTAACGACCATAAACATTTGCAGGTATTCCAGTTACACAACTCCCCCTAAAAATTGACAAATTTCAGGTATTTTTGTTAAAAGTCAAGCTATTTGAAACAGAGTTGCTGTCTCCTGACAATGGTATACCTCTCATCATTTCTTCTCCATAGTTGCAAGTGGTTGATATCTGGAGCTCATTATAAATGTAAAATTCCTTTTCCCAGCATGGCAGACCATGGCAGGCTGTTCCTACTTGTCTCATTGCTATGGAGGCAGGATGCAGCAGCCTTCTCAATGACCTGACTTATTAGAAAGCAGCTGTGTGTTTCCTCTGCCTACAGACTGGACACAGCAACCATCCCTCCCAGGGCAAATATTCTAGTAGTTCCATGATTGCTGCTTTTGGTTACAGTACCCTATCATTTCAGCAATGCTCTTCCAAACAGCTCCAGGAAAAAAACCCAAAAAGGCACTTTAATCTGAGTTTAGGCCTGGCTTTTTTGTGATTTAAATCTCTCCAATGGAATAATCTAATTCTACCATCTAGGTTCCAGGACTCAGAAAACTTGAAAAAGATAAAGAAATAACAGGATCATTCAGCAAGTGAAGCATCAGTGAGTAAGCCACCATCAATTTCCCCATTAAAAAAGAGTAAATATTTGCTCATTCACTAATGGTTGAAATGTTCTTTCCTTTAATGACAGCTCCAGAGTATAAATTAAATTAAACCATTAGCTAATTCCCCATTTTATATCCTATTTCCATCACATTTACTACTATTTGATTGCCTACTCCATGTTATCTGAAATACTATATACGTATTGATTTGTGGACTTTAATATAAGATGAAGAGCACACTAAAAATCTAGCTAAATGAAACCACAAAGGAATAATTAGACTATTAGGAATTGTCCTTCATCTCCTTTGAGTATTTAAGGGAAAACAAATTTTAAATATATTATCAGTAAGTCCCTGAATTTTAGGAAATAGTCATAACTGTAATTGTTAATCAATACAGTAAGAAATCGCAAACATGGCAACAATTGCTGGTAACAATAATAAGGTGAGGTCTGGTCTTAAGTGAGGTTTGGAGTCTGGCCTGCTGGCTCACCCTGAAGGACACATTCTGGGAATAGCCCCAGAGCATCCTGTGCTGTGCCTGTGCCAGGCTGGAGAAGCGATGCTGAGCTTGGCGGAGTCGATGCCGTGCCCACCTCAGATTGCCTGCCCAAGGAAATCTGAACCTCCAGACCAATGAGGCTCTTTGAGTTGGGCCCCTCACACAGGCTGGGCTTGGACTCACAAAGTCCTGCTACATTTCAGACAGAACAGTGGCTCAGGTAAAATTCAGAGAGGTTACTGACCAGGCATTGGGCAGGAGAAGTTGATTTAATGCTTTGAAAGGATTCTTGGTACTGACACTTCCAGCTGTTCCTCACACAGCTTGGCAAGGTGCTGTGGGTTTGAATCCACAAGCTGGAGTACTCCAAATTATTTCCAGCATCCAGCCCACCATAATTTGCATTTTCCAGGGATAAAAGACAACATTACAGAGTTTTCTACTGCAGTTGCTTCTGTTTGGTATGCTTAGACTTTCACTCTTGGAATTGACCCTTTTAGACTATTTTGCCAAAATTATGAGTAGTTTGTGGTTCTTGAATGAACTAAGATGAAAGACAGGCACTGACAGTGGGGATTTTGTTCTGTTTGGTGAGTTTAACTCATTAAAATTAATATTTACAATTTTCCATATATCTATCTAGAGAGTTAAATCAAAGTTTTGCAGACCATTTTTCATACCAAAGTAGTGACTTCTGTCTGGCTTAAAGCATGCCAAGAAATCTGCAAGAAAATTAAAGCCTGGATAAAATCCTGTCAGGTGTACTTTACTGAAAGATTTGGGATCATCTGCAGAAATCTAATTATGGCTGAGCATCCATTAGAACAAATACTCAATTAAAGAAGTTGTGTGCCCATTTGTATTACTAACTACAAACATTTTAAAGTATTGTTTCTGTAAGACTCCATGTGTAAATGTCCTGGTGAAATCAAGAATTTTCTAAAAATAATCCACTTCCAAAGGACAAAAATGTGACAGAAGGACTCCTTAGACAATGAATCTGGCACTGCTTAGCACTGGAAAAAAAATCTTTTTTCTCAAAGCCTAAGGAAACATGAACAAAGCTCTAAAAAATTGAAACCAACAGAACAAACATCAACTGCTTTGAATGTTCTTCTAACAGACAAATAGCTAAAGTAATGAACTCCAAAATGGAGAGATATGAGCAGTTTGTGAAAATCTCTGATGTAATAAAAGAGCTACTAAACTATATGGGCAAAGGCTGTCAGGGTTTTGGATTTGGAAATTAAGCAGTTTTTTGATCTCCTAGCCATTCCTTTTTTTAACAATCTGAACTGAATTCAAGAAGTAACCAACTGCATTATTCTTGAGCAATATGAGATGATTTTATGAAGCTAAATGTAAGCAATGTATTAAGAAGCATGAAATTTTCTATTCTTGGGCTGAAGTACTTCATAAGAACTGAAAGAAGGTGAGGCAACAGGAAGACTTCTCATGCAGCCTGAAGAAATTTAAATTATTCCATCATGGGTACAACCGTAAATTAGAAAGAAATATTTGTATTAAAAGGGGACCTGGGATGTCCCTTGTTTTTCAAGATATTTTTCTTTCCCAGTCAATTCAGGGCATAAAAAAACAGCTCAAGAAGAGTCAAACTGCAGTAAAAGTCTGAATGCCTGACAATCCATCTCCTCCCTTGCTAAGTTATCTTCTGTTTAGTATTGATACTAAACTAAAGTTTTATAGAAGTTAAATTGATTTTTTAATATTTTATGAAATATCCTTTCCATAGGATTTTAAAATGTTATTAGGCTGAACTCTCTTTCACTTCTGACCTTTCACAGACATTGCGCCTTGCATTGATTTTTCATCTCTTTGATACTGGCTGAGCTACAATAGTTCCAGCGAATAGGGGAAGAGGGGGAATCAAATGCCATTGCATTAAAGAACTGAAAAAAAAAATCTAAGTTAGATTACCAGCAACTCAACTTTCCTATCTTCCCCCCTCAGCACACAAGACCTTCAGAGATAAGTCACCAAGTAAATGTTTTCTCTTACATTCACTCCAGATTCAGCAGCTTCAACATGCTTCCAGCCCCCTTTATCAGCCACCATTAGCATTAAAAACATGTATTAAAAATACATATCTTAGCTGAGTCAATAGGCAATACTAAACACTCTTTCTCAGCTAAATGATTTTCTGTCAACTGGCTTGTCAGGCTTCTGAGATAGCAGCAGGGGATCATTTGTAAATGATTATGTTGCACCAGTGATAAATTAAATCCACTTGAATCAATAGCATTTAGATTTTTAAAAGGATATAGCCAAGACACTATCAATTAGAACAAATCCTGACTGAGTAGGCTCAGTTTTCACATCAGGCTCTTACTTGAGCCAGTCTCCTAGAATACAGTGTGGGGTAATTTTATCTCCAAATTTGACAACTGATTGATGGATACAAATACTTGATGTATTAATTCCTTGCTCTTTTTATGATTGACATGAAGTACAGCATTTGTTTTCAGTGTCCACAAATAAGAAGCCAGTGCCAGCTGAGATCTCAAAAATATCTGGGACACACACAAAGGGATGGGAATCTCCCAAATGACTGGCAGATCTGTGCCCTGGCAGAAGATCCTTGCACTTCCCAAGAGACAAAGTGTTCCTATGTTGGCCACTGATTCAAGCTGCTCATGCCATCCCAAAATTTAATCTCAAACAGATCAAGGAGCTTACAGTGAGTAACTCAGACTCTACCATCTAAATCTTTTGCTAAAATGAGCAATTTGTTTTTTCTACTGGCCAAATTCTCCATCTAAAGATCACTGCAGTCTTTGTGGTACTTGGATTAAGAATTTACAGAAGTTATAGAAAACTTCATCAAGTATCATCTACGGAACATGATGTAGAACACCACCAAGAGGGTTTACAGCTCTGAATCTGGTGATCCAAGCTGGTATTCAGAGGTTATTTTCCCATTTCTCAAGAGACAAATACAATTATGTTAATGAAGGCACTAAGAGAGAATTTGTAGATATTGCAATTTGTTTCTTGGTTAAAATTCAGAGACTGGGTTTGTTTTTGTTTAGGAAGACACATTTTAATACAGACTCTCAATTCCAGCAGCCATGTCTTAGAAACAGCCTCCAATCATAAACTCAGGCAGAAGTGGTGTCTTGTTGCTTTTATTATCTGATTTCAGCTGTTGCCTTATGACTGAAAATTCTGAAAGGGTGAGAAGGTAGATTAGAGTTGCACTACCTTCAGTTTAGCCTCCAGAAGATCTCAAGGGTGGCCAAGTCACAAGTAATACCGGCTTAATCTTCCGCCGGTACATTTTGGGAAGCCAGGCGGATGCACACCAGCAGGATTGCCATAAACTGCACGCTGTGCTAGCAGTAATCCTTTTATTTATGTTTCCAGATCCCCCATCCTACCCAGTCACGTTACCAGAGGTGAAGAACACAGCTTTTAATCTCCCAGTTTGTGTGCCACTCTAGTACGAGTAAGCAAGCAGCAAAACCTTCAAGGTTGAATTAATCATATATTTTGAAACCCTTCACAGACTCAGTTAAGGCTGTGTCCAGGAGCATGAGATTACTTTGACAATATAATCTCTTACAGGATAAAGGTCAGCAGCACTTGCTTCTTTCAAGAGGAATTTTGCCCCAAGGAGAAGTTCAGGCTCAAGTCCATTATAATTGTCATGAATATAGAACTTGAATAACATGGTGTCAATAGGATTTTCCTGATAATGCTATTCACCATCCTCAACCAGGGAAATACTTTACAGAACAAACTTAGTCTGTCAAGCCTACCAGATGCTCATAGCTTCTTAGCTTACAAATTTTAAAATGCTTTAGTTTGAGACACGACATTGTAAACACATCAGCTGAGAAAAACAGTTCAAACTGTGTTTTAAAACTTCATTTTGAATTTCTTGATTCTTATAAATCTTATTATAACCATAGAAAAATTTAGCTTAGAAGAGACCTTGAAAGGTCATTTGGTCCTATCCCCAGCCCAGAGCAGAAGCAGTGTCAAAAAATAGATTTGATTTATCAAGGTAAATCCTCCAGAATATTTAATAATATTAGGGCTTGGTTTTTCAGACAGAATATGTACTTTGGTGCATATCAAGAACAGACCAGAAATTAATTAATGTCTACACTAGGTCACTTGTTGTAAGATATATTTGACCTGTTTCAGTTTGCATATTTGACCAATATATTTAATGATGACTTGGAGTGTGCTCACAAGTGTCTCTTAGGAAAGGGACCCTAGCCCAGGTGTGGCCATCTCCACCTACTCAGATGGATACAACTCCAAGAACCAATTGCAACCATTCAGTTGCAACAGCAGCAGTTACATCACCTGTGTACAAAGGGGAAAGCAACTCTTCACCCAAATAATTGTTTTAACAGGCCAAGTAGCTAATAATATTTTAAAATACAGCTTTGACTATGTGCTTCTTATATTACTAAATACACTATTGCTCTCTTAAGTACAATGGCCTGAACTATTCATGGTTTCTTTCACATTTATTAAATAGTAGAAGAGCAATAACATACACCTGAAGCTTCTTACACTCTTCTTGAGACCTGAAGTAGACAAACATTTATTTAATAAAAAACAAACCGAAAAACAATCAAAAAACAAACAGCAAACCATGCAGAATATCCATATGTGTGGTTTGTTTCTCAGAGTACACATCACTTCCACAACATCCACTGGCATAACATACTGTGATGGCATTAATCTAAAACCCAGTGGAGCTGAATTCACTGAGCATCATAGAGGATCAGACTGTTTGTAAATTTATTTGCCAAACAGTGTACAATTAAATCATGTTACTCCAGCCCTCAGGAGCAAGGAATCATTAAATAAAATGTAGTTTTAAAAATTATTTTATTAAATAAATGTTTTCTGCATTTCATATGGCATACTGCTGAAAAGAAAAATCTGGATTCCCCTCAAGAAATGTGGTTTGATGTGTTTAGGAAAAGATAAAAGCACTTCAAAAAAGCTGGCACAATGAACTCCATGAGGCTGGAGTTTATACACTGGTATAAAACACCCCCACTCAGCAAAGAGGCACCAAGAAAATTGCAGTTCCACTGAATTGCTTTGCATTTCTCAGTCTGGGAAGACTCTAAGAACTGCAATTCTGATCAAATTCAGTGCAGAGCAGAACTGATTTGCAATCAAGCAGACCTACCATCCATATGCTTAAGCTCCAATTGCCTGAAAAAGAAAGGTGAAAGGATGCCTGTTGCCAGCTGGGGTTAAACCATGACAGTGCCTCATTTTCATGCTATCAGAGCAGAGTGAAACCAATTGGGCACATTGCCTTGTACTTCCACGTAAAACCCCTCACACAATCAGCAAAACCCCCTTACAGATCTGAATCTCTACACAAAATGCCATTCTAAATGATCAATTGCAACACATTACAAGCCAGCAAAATGGAAAGATGACCTTGACTCATGATTTTTTCTTCTCAGAAATTTCCAAGGCAGTTATAAGATGCATCATGACAAATTATAAAGTCCTTAGAGCAGATGTGGAAAGTAAACCTTCTCTGCTTTCGTGTTTGTTCTGGATTTTACAGTGAAAGATAGAAAAATGCAGTCAACTTCCTCTAGTGTCACTATGATTTAAACATTAAGCACACTTGTCTGAATAAAACAATTGGCAATGACTTCAAATAATCTGATTCATTGGTTTATATAATCAGAGGGTCTTAAATAGCTTTGGGTTTGATAGCAAGAAAGTATTTTTGCTCTGCAGAATTATTTTAATTCTTCATTAACCTGTAATCTTATATTTTTTATGTTACTATTATTAACAAAACTAAATTTAAAAAAAAAAAAAAAAAAGCAGGAGAGAACCTGCAATCCACAGTCATCAGTACCACAATATTTCATTGTGGGTTTTGCTGTGTTAAGAGAGTTCTGCATATGGTCCCAGAGGACTTGCCCTCTGCCCTTGTATTTCCCTGTGATGCAGTGGAAAGCATTACATGCTTACATGTTCTTATCACTGATTTGAAGAAGATAGACACCTGCAGAAAAAGCTGTCAGGTAGAAGCAGAACATGGACAGTTACAGAGCATATAAACCTTACAAAGCCTTTTGTTTTCTAGGGCTTGTAAGGGGGCATTATTCCTGCTCTTATTCTTGTGCAGCCAGAAGTGCCCCAGGGCTGCATGTCCCCTGCACTGCCACAGGACACAAATCTTATCCATGCAAGACCTGGGGTGCTTCTGGGAGATAATTGAGGTCTTCAGTGTCCAAAGTCCTACTCTGCAAGACTCACTCTTCCTAATCCTTGCCAAGTTCAAAGCCATAGTTGCTGGAAAACACTTGGCCTAGGAGGTTTTCAAAAGGTGCTGGCACGCCTTAGGCAAGGGTTTGGTAACATGTTTTGCATGCTATCATTTTACCTTCTAGGATATTGCAACAAAAAAAAAAAAACAAAAACAAACTGATCCATTTTACAAAGTAGAAATAACCAATCTTTGAGCTCTTTGTTTGAGCAGAGACAAAGAACATTAGGAAAGGGTAAAAGTGAGTGCTCTTTTCCTTCTTTGTAAAATATGGAGGCAGTTGCTTTCCTCAGTTCCCACCAAATTAATTCTATTGCTATCCCAAAATGAAGTATTCTAGTATTAAACTTACATTAGTTGAAGCTGCTAATATGTGGCATCATTGAGAAAAGAGGCCTGAGGTTACTGTTGAAAACTTAGTTTCATGCCATAAAAACATTTCATTTAGGGAATACCTACCATCTCCTATGAACTACTGGAACTATCGCTATTTTACAAGTAGCAGTTGGTGGAAATTACTGTAATCAGAGGCATTGACACAAAATCACAGAATTAATGTATGCAAAACATGGTTGGTTGGAGTCACTCAGTACAATTTGTTTGATTAGTCCCAAGTATTTAGCAAAAATGATTTGTTTCTGTCCACACTTTGCAGTATATCCAAACCAATTGCAGCCTCTGTCATGGACTGGTGAACAAAATCAAATCTAATGATGAAGGACAGGTATTCTTTATTCTTCAAAATAACTAATCTCTATCAATGCTAGATTGCACCTCACAGCTCATCTTCAAGGACCTTTTGAATGAAAGTTGATGCAGCATAAATTTCTAAAACATCTGAGCTCCGTGAGCTGCAAATAGTATGAATATAAAATATTCATTTCCCTACTTTATGTTTAGAAAAATCTCAAAGAATATTTCCTTTGCCACAGAAAAATAAGCACTAGGTCATTTTTATTGTTTTCTGCTTCAAGAATAGCAGGTGAGTGATAGAAAACTACACTGAGTTACATTTCTGTTCATCCATCTACAGCTCTACAATCTATTGTATGGCTTTATTTATTGGCATTGTATGTCAATGTCAAATATGTTTGAGGCTATTTAAGCTTTATTATGCTATGCTTCTATAGGATTAAAAAAAAAAAAACAATCTTTGTTTTAACAATGTCTGCACGATTAGATGTGATGTGCCAGCGGTAACACTGAGCAGCATTAATGTATGTCCCCAAGGTTGAAACAGATGTTTTTGTCTTCTGCTCTTTAGTGTTTATCCAGGAAAAATTGAATATTACAAACATTGAAGTGTCACTGTTCATGCCTGCATTGCAACAATAAGGGTCTCTCAGCATTTCAACTTCAGGCCTTCACTTGGTCTTAAAAGACATGGGTAAATTTAACTCAGTTTTGGTTTTTTTATTTAGGTACTTAAAGCAAAGTTAAATTGCAAGGATGGGAATATTAATTAAATTTATTTTTAGAATAGAATAGAGTAGAATAGGAATAGAATAGAATAATAGAATAGAATAGAATAGAATGAATAAATAGAATAAATAAAAAAAATAAATTTCATTATTAAATGAATAAATTTTTGTTATTAAATAAAGTCAAATTAAATTACCCCACCCCTGCCTGCCAAATTTGAATTTAAATTTTTTTTAAGGGGCTTTGTTCATCCTCTAAACACTGAATTTGGGGCTCAACCACCTTCGGGAAGGTAATTTGGCCCGCCTCTTATAAATAAATTTTTCCCTGATTACTTATTTGTTTAATTTAAAAACATAATTACTACTGTCTTAATCTATCAACAAAAAGGGGGGAAAAAAAAAAAAAATAAGGGAAGTCCTTTTCATCTAAATCAAAAAAAACCCCAAAAGTTTAATGAATTTAAAACGTTTAATTTT